>CM053747.1:4901620-4919193 GCA_028658305.1 Pachyuromys duprasi
ACCAAACCAAAATAAAAACAAAGAAAGAAAATGTGTATGACACCATACCAGTATAGTGTGTAACCCAGGCTCTGTAAGAAAATGTTATATGCAAATCTGGTAAAAAGTGTGGCTATGAATTAAATTACAAATGGTCCACCTAAGTCTATTAAGACTTACATGCAAAATACAGATTATTTTCTAGTTACATAAAAGAGGAGATGAATAGATTACAGAATCTTCATTTTTAATTCATTCTTAATAAATAAATAATTCTTGATGAATTACTTATCTAGCACATTGACTACGCCCATCACATGCTCGTTTAATTTTTGTTTTTCATTTTCTCCAACTCAGAATACTCTTTTTACCATGACAGATGCATTTGAACTTGAATTAAACAAAACGTTCTAGTGTGGGTATATGTGTGTATGCATGTGAGTGTACACGTACAAATAAATGCACATGATGTGAAAGGAAAGTAACCATTAAAATATATTCTGAAGTCTGACAAAATTAAAATGGAGAACTCACTATAATGTACAATCCTATTGAGAGCCTCTAGCTTATTTTTTTCTCCTCCTATTTCCTGCTGATTCAGGCTCTTTTACCTGCCAATGCCATTCTTGAGTCCGTGCCCATTTCATTTTAGAGGACAGGCTTTCTTAGATTTATTCCTGAATGCTTTAGAATCACACAAAATGAGCAAGGATGGGTAATAACCCTTAATTGATTAAAACTGATTGACAGGAGACCTAATTATGGTTACAAAGTCTTTGTTAGAACAAATGGCAAAATGATAATCCATTCATGTTTAATTAGTTTTTATTTAGCAACTTTAGAGGTAAATTTGTTAAGATTCATGCAGGTAGGAGGCCAAGCCATCTGTTACCATCAACTGTCCTATTACTGTGAATACTATTTGTGAATTTTGAATAATACTAAGGCAATCAACTGTCAGAGAAAGTAGACAGGCTTCTACATGTAAGCACACTTATACTCTTGTAATTCTGTCATCTCTGACCAAGAATCAACATTTTCAACTAATTCATTTACAAATGTAAATTTGAATTTTCACGCTTTCTATTAGGTGTTCCCTCCATTAAAACTCCTGTGTTTTTCATCAAATACTATCTATGCTACTGGTACTACAGTTACTGTTTGAATTATAATTCTCAGCAACACTATATATTATAGGTGTTACAATGATAATATTTATGAGACACAATGTTAGTGTAAATGTTTTCACTGGCCTCAAATCAGAGTGTAACTAGATTATTTGTGTTTAATGGTTGAGTTGGCTAAAATATGTAACCAAAGAAAACAAGTTGGCACAGTTCAGCTTCACATCATAGCATTCCTTCTCATCCAAGATTCATCCAGAGTTAGAAAAAGACAAAAAAATATATAGTTCTGTTTAAAAGTGAACAGAGACAGATGATTGAATTATAGAAAGATATTTATAGGTGGCTTTGCTTGGATATATGTTACAAATTTAAACAGTATGGAAATGTTTTTTTCTTATGAAAAATTCTCTTGCAATTTCCATGTATTAATTTCTAATGCATCAGTAATATTTTCTAAGGGAATATTTGGAATGACTATTTAAGTCCTCAATCTTAGAAAATCACAAATTAGAATGTCTTTCTTAGCCTTTGTTTTTGGTAGACATCCTATACCATTTTACCATGACAAAACTATGTACTCACAGACTACACTGTTGAATCAAATGATGTTTCCCCATATTCATAGTTTTAATTTTATTTTAATTAAAATTTAAATAAAAATTAATAGTTTAATTTTTATTTTCTTTGTTATTTGTTAGTACATGCATAATACCTAACAGTCATTGGTGCCTTAGTAAAACTTTTTTTTTAATAAATAAATATATCTTCATATATTTTGGGTATTACTCCTCTGTCAGATGTAGGATTCGTGAAGATGTTTTCTCAATCTTTAGACTGCCATTTTGCCCTATTGACAGTATCTTTTGCCTTACAGAAGCTTTTCAGTTTCATGAGGTCTCATTAATTAATTGTTGATCTTAGTACCTGAATGTTGAGGAAGTTGTTTCCTGTGTCAATGTTTTCAAAGCTATTCCCAACTTTCCCTTTTAATAGATTTAGTGTACCTGGCTTTATTTGAATGTCTTTGATGCACCTGGGCTTGAGTTTTGTTCAAGGTGATAAATATGGATCCATGTGCATTCTTCTGTATGCAGCTCTCCAGGGAGACCAGCACCGTTTATTGACGATGCTTTCTTTATTTTTCCATTTCTTTTTTCGTATGATTTTGGCTTCTTTTTCAAAACTCAAGTGTCTGTAGGTGTGTGAGTTTATTCTGGGTCTTTGATTTGATTCAATTGATTACGTTGTCTGTTTCTATGCCATCACCAGGCAGTTTTTATTACTATTGCTCTGTAGAACAGTTTGAAATCAGGAATGATGATACCTTCAGAAATTCTTTTATTGTACAGAATTGTTTTAGCTATTGTTGTTTTTTGTTTGTTTTGGTTTTTTCCATATGAAGTTAAAATTATTCTTTTAAAGTCTGTAAAGAATTGTGTTTATATTTTGATGAGAATTCCACTGAATCTGTAGATTGCTTTTGGTAAGATGGCCATTTTTACTGTGTATTCTACTGATCCATGAGCTTGGGAGATCTTTTTATCTTCTGATATCTTCTTTGATTTCTTTCTTCAGAGACTTGAAGTTCTTGTTATATAGGCATTTCATTTCTTGGTTGGAGTTACACCAAGATATTTTATATTATTTGTGGCTATTGTGAAGGGTATTGTTTTCCTAATTTCTTTCTCAGCCCATTTATTATTTGTATAAAGGAGGACATCTGTTTTTGTTTTTGTTTTTTGAGTTATTTATTATTATTCAGCCACTTTGCTGAAGGTTTTTTTTAATCAGATATAGTAGTTCTCTGATAGAATTTTGAGGTCACTTATATATACTGTCATACCATCTGTGAAAGCGATAATTTGACTTCTTCCTTTCCAATTTATATCCTCTTGATCTCCTTTTCTTGTCTTATTGCTCTTGGTAGAACTTCAGGTACTATGTTGAATAGATATGGAGAGAGTGGGCAGTCTTGTCTCTGATTTTAGGGGAATTGCTTTAAGTTTCTCTTCATTTAACTTTATGTTGGCTGTAGTCTTGTTGAATATTGCCTTTATTGTGCATAGGTATGCATCTTGTATCTCTGATCTCTCCAACACTTTTAACATGAATGGGGTTTTGGATTTTTTCAAAGGCTTTTTCAACATCTAATGACATGATTGTGTGTTTTTTTTTCTTTCAGTTTGTTTATATGGTGGATTACATTGATGGATTTTTGTATATTGAACCACCAATCCCTGACAGCATTAAAGTTACTCTGCTATGCATATAGACAGAAGACTAATATAACTGCTACCCCCAACAGCTGATGGAAACAGATGCAGAGACCCAGAGCCAAACGTGAGACAAAGTCTGGGAAGTCCTGTGGAACAGTTAGTGAATGACAGAGGGAAATGGAGGGGTCAAGGACTCCACAAGACCTAGCAAGCGGTTAACTAACTTGGGACCATGGTAAATCACAGGGACTGAATCACCAACTAAAGAGCAAGCATAGACTGATTCTAGGGCCCCAAGCGGCTTGATCTTCAAGTGGATCCCTCAACAACTGCAGCAGGGCTCTCTTGAATCCCATTCCCCTAACTGGGATACCTTGTATGGCCTCAGTGGAAGAAGTTGCACCTAGCTCTGCAGCAACTTATGTGCCATGGTGGGTTGGTACTCACGGGGGACCTCCTCCTTCTTTAAGGAAAAGGAGAAGGGAAAATGGGGGGAGAGGTGTGTGAGGAGCAGAGCTGTGAGAAGAGGAGAGGGGCTACAATCAGGATGCAAAGTGAATAAATACAATTTAAAAACAAATATATTGTAATGAGACTCAGATTTCAAAATCAGTATTGGCCAATTTACCCTTACACAGGGCTTCCCAGAACCTCCTGGCTAAAATAATTTTCCATTTCTTTCCTTCATATTTTTTCATTTGAACAAAGTGGATTGATAGTGAATTAAGCTGCTAATTTAATCCTTATGTTTCTCATCAGAAACACTTAAACTTATTCATCTCCTTAATTTCTAATTCCCTTTAACCTATGGTGATATAATATTATGCACATAATTACTTTCAAATATTTTTAAATGATATCATTGTCTCATATTTTGAGACATTAATAGGTTGGGCTTTGTGTCATATTGACCATAAAATATGGGCCCCAAAGTTGTGTTCTGAAAAAACCATCACTTGCAATGAGAGCAGACATCCAGTTTTGCATCATTTCATAGTGATACTTGGCTTTACTTTTTGAACATTGCTTATTATTTTATTTTAAACCAATGGGAAATTGATGTAAAATTACTGAATGAGAGAAATTGGACTTATAATTTATAGCACGTTTTAATATATTTACTGATTAAAATCATCTATTATTTTTTATTAATTACACTTTATTCACTTTGTATCCCCCTGTAGCTACCTCCCTCCTCTGCTCCCAATCCCTCCCTTCCTTCCCCCTTCTCCACGCATGCCCCTCCCCAAGTCCACTGATAGGGGAGGTCTTCTTTTCCTTCCTTCTGATCCTACTCTATTAGGTCTCATCAGGAGTGGCTGCATTGTCTTCCTCTGTGGCCTGGTAAGGCTGCTCCCCCCTCAGGGTGAGGTGATCAAAGAGCAGGCCAATCAGTTCATGTCAGAGACAGTCCCTGTTCCCATTACTATGGAACCCACTTGGACACTGAACTGCCATGAGCTACAACTGTGCAGGGGTTCTAGGTTATCTCCATGCATGGTACTTGGTTGAAGTTTCAGTCTCAGCAAAGACCTCTGTGTTCAGATTTTTTTGGTTCTGTTGCTCTCCTTGGGGAGCTCCTGTCCTCTCCAGATCTTACTATTTCCCACTTCTTTTATAAGATTCCCTGCATTCTGCCCAAAGGTTGGCCATAAGTCTCAGCATCTGCTTTGATATTCTGTAGGGCAGAAATTTTCAGAAGCACTCTGTGGCAGGCTCCTAACTTGTTTCCTGTTTTCTCCTTCTTCTGATGTCAATCTCCTTTGCCTTTCTGGCTAGGGATTGAACATTTTAGTCAGAATCCTCCCTCTTGATTAGTTTCTTTAGGTGCACAGATTTTAGTAGGATTATCCTATTTATATGTCTGTATGAGTGAGTATATACCCTGTGTGTCTTTCTGCTTCTGGGATAGCTCACTCAGGATGATCTTTTCCAGTTCCCACCATTTACCTGCAAATTTCATGACATGCTTGTTTTTTATTGCTGAGTAATATTTCATTGTGTAGATGTACCACAGTTTTTGTATCCATTCCTCAGTTGAGGGGCATCTGGGTTGTTTCTAGCTTCTGGATATTACATATAAAGCTGTTATAAACATGGTTGAGCAAATGTCCTTATTGTGTACTTGAACCTCTTTTGAAGTGGATCAAAGACCTCAACATAAAACCAGACACACTAAACCTGTTAGAAGAAAACGTGGGGAAGAGCGTGGAACTCATTGGCACAGGAGACAACATCCTGAACAGAACACCAACAGCACAGGCTCCAAGATCAACAATCAATAAATGGGACCTCATGAAACTGAAAAGCTTCTGCAAAGCAAAGGACACTGTTGTCAGAACAAAACAACTACCTACAGATTGGGAAAGGATTTTCACTAACCCTATCTCTGACAGAGGGCTAATATCCAGTATATATAAAGAACTAAACAAGTTAAAAAGCAACAAATGAAGTAATCCAATTAAAAAATGAAGAACAGAGCTAAACAGAGGAATATCGAATGGCAGAGAAACATTTAAAGAAATGCTCAATGTCATTAGCCATCAGGGAAATGCAAATCAAAACAACCCTTAGATTTCACCTTACACCCATCAGAATGGTTAATATCAAAAACTCAAGTGACAACACATGCTGGAGAGGTTGTGGAGAAAGGGGAACCCTCCTCCACTGCTGGTGGGAATGTAAACTTGTACAACCACTCTGGAAATCAATCTGGAGCTTCCTCAGACAACTAGGAATAGCGCTTTCTCAATATCCAGTTATACCACTCCTAAGCATATATCCAAAAGAGGCTCAAATATCTACTCTAAAATATCTGGGACAGAAGATATTTTTGAAACAGAATGCAAAATTAAAGCAACAAAAGTGTAAACTTTGCAAATTGAGAATGATTGTTTTCATTTTAAACCTTTCCTTATGAAGCAAGGCCCCACACAAAACTGACTGATAGGAGACAAGAAAAATTAATTTATTGTCTTTCAAATAAAAATCATATGTTACATTTTAAATTTTCAAAATTCTAATGAGAAAAATATAATTATTTGAAAATTCATACAAACTCTACACATAGTTAAATATAGAGTTTCTTCTAAAAGGAAGGATGCAGGCTTGTAAAAGGGGAAAGGATAAAGAGTTAGGGAGAAAAAGAAATAGAAACTATGTCAGAGACTATTATACACATCTATAGACACATCTCAAAACTTCTGACTTTGTAAAATGAATATATACTGATAAAGTTTCCTTAGATGATTAAAATAAATACAAAAATCCCAACATAAGGAAAATGGTCATTGTTTCCAATTCCTGGAAAATTGCTATATTTTTCAAACTCAGAAATCTTATATCAATAATGTTTTTGCTTTTAATTTGTAAAATAAAGAACACAGACTGTTTTCTGTTGAGATAAAAGAAAAGGAAGCAAGATTTTAAATACTAATGAGGTAAAATTTTCAGAAGACAGATGACAAATTTGTACTTGAATTGAAAGTGTGAGCACCCTTTTTTCTCTCGTTTTCTCCCAACTCTTCTCAGCCCATATTCACGTGTTTTCACAGCAAGTTTTATAGTAAGGAGATATTGAATTATCAAAACTTTTATCAATAGGAAATGGGAAATTATCTCTTGCTTGGCATAATTCAGTAATAGAATCTGTGGTCAATGGAAAGAAGCGTATAGAATACAAAAATCTTTGTCATTCTCAGACATTTTAAATGTGACTAATGTACGTATTGTAACAGCTACATATTCTTTTTGTTTATGTGTGCGTGCATGTCTGTGTCTGTGTGTTTAAGTGCATAAGACAGACATCTTAAGCAACGTGTGAAACCTTGGAATTATCTTATGTTTTTGTTTATGGTCCGATTTTTACGTGTTTGTGAAATATTTAGTTTTAAATTTTGTATATAAAATATTGTAAAAGTCATATAAAAAGTTTATACTGGTAATTTTTATAGATGAGGGGAAAGAATGAGTCTACGTGGAGACTCTCTTCTCCTTGAAACTATCACGAGCAGAGTTACCAACTGGCCCAAGGAGAACTAGACTTCATAAAAAGTTGCAGCTCCTAATAAACAAATGTAAAATACCAGCTTCTCCATTTGTTCATTTTTAAAGTGTCTGTCTGCATGTGCACTCCATGTAGTAGTGATGTCTGCATGTGCCCTTTCTATATTAGTGTTGTCTGCATATGTCCTCACTCTATTAGTGTTGTCTGCATGTGCACTCCATCTATTAGTGCCTGTGTGTGCATGTTCACTCCATGAATTAGTACATGTGTGTATGTACACTCCATGAATGTGTGTGTGTGTATGTGTGTTGACATTATAGGTCTTCATCTAACCTTATTTTTCTGAGTCGGCGTTTCTGCCTGACTGAGTGAGCTTGAATGGTGTGTGTCACATTCCCATGCCCTAGTGTTGGGGACTACAGAGAATTATTAATGTGCCTTATTTTTATGTGAGTGCTGCAGTTCTGAGCTCATGTCCTCATGCTTGACTGCCAGGCACTGATTAAGCTATTTCCCAGCTCTCCAGCTTTTAATATTTGAAGTTGTAGATGAGTATACTTATAAAAAGGACTGTCCATATTTACAGATCTTGTATGATTCTTTTTACTCTATAGTGTTAAAAGAACTCAAACATAATCACTTGTGATAGGTTAATTCTCTTTAAAATAATGTTAAAACATTAGGGATTTTAATATAATAAAGAATATAATGGCAAAACTAAACATATTGGAATTATATTAAAAATGACTTTTTAACACATATATTTTAAACTTTTGTTAATCTTATCATATATAACTATCCACTGTAGAATTTAAATAACACATTCTTAGTTCATGTATCATGCCATAAGCAATGCTAACCTAAATGACACTGTTCTGGGTTCCTGAAATAATCAGATGCACTCTAGTTCTTTTAAGTTCCAAGGTATGAGTATGTGTATGTAGCAGGGGGGAGTGGAATTTGTATTATGTATATGTGAGTGTTCATGTTCGCCCATGTGGAAACATGCATGTGTAAATATGTATGTGTGTGCATATCATGAGACACCTACAGAAGAAAGGAGAAGCATGGTTAAGAAGAAGAAAGCTTAGACTGCTCTGCTGCTGAAAAACACTTCACCCCTCACATGGCATAAAGACAATACTTTCTCGGGATGAGCTCAAATGCAGAATTTGTTCGAGAACTAAAGTTATCATCAGGCCCAGCAGTTCTCTGGAGATGCTAAAGGCAAGCATGGCTGGGGCTCAGATGTCACAGAGCTTCCTGAAGATACTGCAACCTGAGGCTTATAGCTAGCGGGTCCTCTGAGTGGATGGTCCGCTGGTGCGGTAACATAGTAGGATTCTGGACAGCCACATCATGTGATACACAACATTATAAAACCCTTAAAATGTAACTTAATTTTAGTCTCAATCTGATGAGTAATATTGTGCCAGAGATTGGATATGAACTGCAGTGACTGGAATACAGCTGTCCTTTCTCAGAATTGCCTATCCAGTGATTGAGAAGGAATTAATAATTTATTAGCGCCTCATAAAAGTGAATTATTTCAGAAACCCCTCTCTCCCTTCTTTCAGAGAGAAACAGGAAACTATATCCTGAGGAACTCAATTACATTTACCATGTCTAGAGTGTCACTTTTCATTAACTTGCTCAAACAGTCTAAATCAATGAGCCATGAAGTATCTGAGCAGGTTGGGAGAAATTTAGTAGCAATTTTAATTAATTTCTTAATTTAAAAGTAATAGTTGTATGAGATAATGTGTTGCATTGTGGAGTGCTATTTCACAGCTAATGGACACATTTCTTTGCATCTGTGAGAGGCTCTTATATCTCATTGAATGATGTGGATGATTGGCTCCAGAGATGACTGACATTTTAATATTACTAAAATAAAATGTAAAAAGAAACATGTTTCAGTTGTTACATAAACAAGGTAAAAACAACTAATTTACTTGTGGTTATAAATCAACCCCAAAACACATCAAGTAATTCTGGCCTAGATGTTGGAAGTGTACTCCAACCCTTTCCTGAGGAGCTATTGGCATTTGGCAGGTGCTGAAGGAGGGAGAATCATGCTTTATTTAGGGCCTATTGGTAAATTTCCCATATTCCACTGGATGGACCCTCACCCACTGTTGTGTAACAATTCAGTCTGAGAGTCAGACATTCCATCCTGCAGGAAAGCTCTTTAAGCAGGAAGGTAAACAACCCAAACTAGCTTCAGTAACTCACTGAAACTGCTTAGGTCCACTGGGCTCTTTCTGCCAGAGTAAGCAATTAAAGCTGAGAGTTCCTGTCAGATGAGCCAAACTGCAAAGAAAGCCAGCTGCCCGGAGATGCAGACATCAGCCTTGTTTCCTTGAAGAGGTTCAGAACAGAGTCACGTGGCAATGACACTCTCCAACCTTCTGAGTTGACTGAGGGCTGTGCAATTGTGTTCCAGGGTACTAGCTTTGTGGGCTGTCACCCATGTTGGGGTGCGTCTTGGTAATTCAGCTATCTTTGAGTCATTTATGCTTCCGTAAGTAACCCCTCACCCTTACTAGTAAGTAATCACAATAAAACATATTAATTCACCAAGTTGGACTTTGCTGGTCGCTGTACTTTAGTCTGTCATGCACCCCATCTTGCTAAACGTGTGTGCTGTCTGTCCCTACGAATAGTTTTTTTTTTCACACAATAGCAACAAACTAAATTGATTTGGTGGGTTATCAATATGAAGGAGGAGGATAAGGGAAATAGAAGAAAGTGGAATAAGAACAGGAAAAAGAAGGAGGAGGAAGAGGAAGTGGAGATGGAAGAAAGAAGGAAGAAGAGATGAAGGATGAGATTGGGAGAATTGGAGTAAATAAATGGGAGTGGATATGAACATATTCCATTGTATAAATTTATAATTTTCCCAAGAATGAGAAACCCATAATTTTTAAAAGCTAAATTACATTTTAACAAGACTTTACAGACATAGTTTAGAGTTTATGTTTATCCCTTGAATAATTGTTGGTAGAGTTATCTTTTAAATGTGTTTAGCTGAAAAAGAGCTCATTGCTTCAGACTACTACATATAGATGACAGATAATAAAGTTCATTAAAATAAGCAAGTACTTGTTACAAATACATAAAATGTTTATGGAAATTTATGGAAAAACAGATACCCAAATAAATTCGTTGGTTCAAATATTTGTTAACAAAATCTGTAACTACATGCTGTCTTTTACTCACTGGATATTGAATATTAAATGGTCTTTGTCATTCACTTCCTTGTATCTAGGCAACCCACACCTCTTGTTGGGTAAGACATCGGCAATTAATGCCGATCTTCAGAGTGTAATGAGGAAGCTTGCAGATGACATATCCCTTTACCTTTTCAGTGAATGTCTGTAACTATTAGTATCAGTAATTAATATTATTCCACAGAGAGACTAATGTTTATCTGAAAATTAGTTCTCATGTAAAGTTTAGCATAAAGTTAATTTAATGAAATGAAATGACACTGTAGTAAGTTGACCCTCTGTGTCAAGATTTGTTTAATATCTACTAACAAATCAGTAATTACCTTTCCATTATGTTCTCTTTAAACCCTATGTTGAAAGCCTACTGGTATGAACAATTTGGTATGAACAATTTAATTTGAATTTATTACCCAGTGTTAATACATTTGAGTAAGCAAATTTTGATATTATAAAATACATTTGATTTTGTTGTATATGTCTGTAGTTTTATGTTAGTGATTATGCTTGGGGTATTATGTTATCAGATTATCCTCACGAACATAAAGAGCAATTTTTTGTTGTTCAGTTGTTATGTCCACAAAGAATCTGAAGTTCAGAATTTTAAAGTACTATTCCTTAGAGAATTAAAATGTTAAAATAACATCCCTGTTATTCACTAATAACTTGTTGTCCTTAAAGCATAATGGAAATTTCAAAAACGAATAAATAGTTCAAGATTTGAAGCCAGCCTTCTTTTTTTCCATTTTTAATTATTATTATTATTATTATTATTATTATTATTATTATTATTTATTTCAATTTATTCACTGTAGCCCTCTCCCTCCTTCTTCCCCCCTACATGTCCCTCCCCTAGTACACTGATAGGGGAAGACCTCCTCCCCTACTATATGACACTGGGTTTCATCAGGACTATCTGGATCCTCTTTCTCTGTGGCCTAGTAAGGCCACCTTGCCAGGGGTGAGTGATCCAAGAGTAGACAATGGAGAGTTCTTGCACATGACTGCCCCTGCTTCCCTTACTAGGGAGCTCCCATGGATACTGAGCTGCCCATGGGCTACATCTGAGCAAGGGTCTAGATCTTTTCCATGCATAGTCCTTGGTTGATTCAACAATCTCTGCTTGTCCCTCTCGGCCCAGATTTTTTTTTTTTTTTTTTTTGGCTCTGTTGATCTCTTTATGGAGCTCCTGTCTCCTCCATATCTTTCTATCTCCCCCTTCACTGCATTTTGCCCAAAGTTGATGCTAGCCTTCTTAATCACAGTGAATTCATCCATTATGTGGAAAATAAGGTTAGGAAAACTATCAGATGGTACTCTGGAACAGCTCTTTCCACATACTTTCCTATTCTGTGTTTCTTCTTCCTAGTCTGTCTGACTATAAATCTCAGTTTAACTCTGGGAATTCACTCTTCAGTTTGTCCCTGGCCTTCTCGTGTTTATACTTGGATCTCTTAGAGTTTGGCTGATGGCTTTCTTCTTCTTCTTCTTCTTCTTCTTCTTCTTCTTCTTCTTCTTCTTCTTCTTCTTCTTCTTCTTCTCCTCCTCCTCCTTCTTCTTCTTCTTCTTTTTCTGGCTTCCCGCTAGTTCACCCTTAGAAACTAGTTCAAATACTGTTTACTTTTTGACCTGGCATAACAGTGAGTTTAACTGTTTTTATTGTATTATAAAGAGAAAAATCTTCTAAGGCAAAGAGTAAGAAAGGACAGCTTTTATATGGGCTCTTTCAGTATTGGTATACAAGTTTAACCTTGGACTTTAATGTTGTTAGCTCTTGCCATTACATTGCTTTCTCTCTGTCTATCTGTCTCTCTCTCTCACACACAGACATATAAGCAGTCTTTCCATTGTCTGTTCACAATCTGAGTGGTTCTATGTTCTGACTTTACTACTCATTTTGTTGTCGCGGGTTGTGTCTCTGGCTTTCCTGCCCAGTTATAAACTCTGACAAACTAGTTATGGAGGAGAGAAAATCAATTATATTTTAGTTGTGTGAGTGCAAAATTAAAATTCTTTAAATGTAAGAGATTGACCTTTCATTATTTGATATTAGAACTAATCTCTTGAGAGACACTGTCATGGGCTTTCCTCCTCCTGGTTTCTCATTTCCTTATAACCCTGCTATTTTGGCTATAGTCTCTCTAGTTTATCTTTCTTTCTTGGTTCTTAGTCCTCTTCTCTAGCTCTCCATCCCCTCTCCTCTCATGGCCAAGCCCAGTCTGCTGGCTATATACTGTCCATTACTTTCTCTCAGTGCTCTGGATTCTCCCAGATGCCTTTGGCTGTACTCTCTCTCAAGTATACAGTCAAAAACCTTCCCCTTGACCACACTTTTGGGTGGTCATGTCCCCAATTTATACATCTGGTGCTGAAACCCTCAATTTATGCAGTTATAATCATGAACATTGGTTTTGAAGACAAGTTCTGAAGATGTGAGCTTGCCTGCATCCCTGTGCCCTTTGCAAACAGGATTCTACCTTAATTCTCAACACTGCTCATTTTCTACATCTATGGCCCAATGTTGTATTGGAGTCTTAACACTACACAGGAAAGACAAAGAGATATTCCCATTTTCAAACATGTTTGACAGCTTGTATGCCCAAAAGAATTATTGCCGTCCAGATTTCGGATTATACATTTTCTTTGGCCATTTCTGTGAAAGATATTGGAGGTTCATCTGCAGCTTATTCCTCCAAAATAGAAAAGTTCATTGAGCATGCTAACTGTGGATATAACATTGGCAGTTTTTGGAACCCCATGGCTTGTCATGTTTCCTCCTTCTGCTCATTCCAGAATTCCCTGTTGGAGGATTAATGTATTCACCTGTTTTCCTTATTTAAACTATCTCACTTTCATGCAGTCTGTCCCAGGATTCCTCTTTCTTTTTCAATCTTATTCCCTCTCAGGTCATTGGAAGAAGAATTTCAGCCACAAGATAAATTACCTTAGGAGTATTTATATTAAAAACAAACAAACAAACAAACAAAAACTAGCAATGAAGGATATCTTGGTTAGGGTTTTATTGCTGTGAAAAGACACCATGGCCAATGTAACTCTTATAAATGATTAATTGGGGATGGCTTTCAGTCTCAGAAATTCAGTCCATTATCATCATGGTGGAAAACACAGCAGCATTCAGACAGACACGTTGCTGAACGAGAAACCAACATTTATACATCTTGATCTGTAGGCAACAGGAGACTGTGAGCCACACAGGGGGTAATGTAAGCATAACAGACCCATCTCCACTGTGACACACTTGCTCCACCAAGGTCACACCTCCTAATAATGCCACTCCCAATGGGCCAAGCATTTAAACACTTGAGTCCACCCATTCAACCCACCACAGAGGACTTTCTGGTTTGGGAATAATCCAGAAACCACAGTTCAAAGTGCAGCAAATAGCACAGCACAGGGTATGGCAGATTCCACACAATAGGATCTCACTAATACCACAGCCTTAGACCTCTCTTTTTCTGACTCCCATTCTGCACTCATCTTACATGTGAGATTACAATGACAAAACCAAACAACAGAAACTCTCAACTAAACAACAGAAACTCATTCCTACTGAATGTCTGTTGTCAATTATCTTAAATATCTTCATATTTAATTCTTTTTCTTTTCCTTTTTTTAGTGAACAATGTGTCTTAATCCCAGGCATTTTAATGAGATTCTGCTGTTTCCAAAGTTTGCTTTTCTTGGAACCTGTACTAAATCAAAGTTTGAAATGTCCACTCAGCATTCCTTTATGAATTGCTATTAAAAACCTCTAACCTCTCCCCAACCCTGAAGAATTGTCTTTAAAAATTTTCATCACAATGCTTACATTTTCTTCCTGACAAAACTAATAACAATAGCTTGAGCATCTAGAATTATGCAGGAATGTGTTTAAAACAGTACTTCGAGGTCCCTTGCTAAAACATTTCCTTTGTATCCCTGTTCTCACTAGCTGAAAGACTGTGTTCCTGTGCAACACATTTTAATCAAGAATGC
Organism: Pachyuromys duprasi; assembly: GCA_028658305.1. Lineage (NCBI taxonomy): Eukaryota > Metazoa > Chordata > Mammalia > Rodentia > Muridae > Pachyuromys > Pachyuromys duprasi. The sequence continues at coordinate 4,916,175 of CM053747.1, forward strand.
AGTTGTGGATGGAGAGGTGCAGTGAGGTATGACTAAAGTGTGCCAAGAAACTACATACAAGAAGTGTGCATGTAATTTGAATCCTTTTGTTGACAACACAAATGCGTCTTTACCTTCAAAATGACTGCTGATCAGTAAAACAATGATATAGGTGTATATCCATACATAGGTGCGAAGGTGCTTTCTTTGACTACAAACCTTGGCTTTCCAATGGTTGTTGAATGCTCATTTTGTTCTTAGCTCTCTGGTACTTGTATTTAATCTTCCTCAACTTTGCCTGATAACCATTAATTGTGATTTATTTCTTGATTTGCCTTTTAGTTCTACCCTAGGACAAGAACTGGAGGACTAATGAATTGACAGGCCTGCCTGTCATTGTCCTTTCCTGATGTAGTCAACTCATACAGACTATTGATCCTTCCTTCCTATTCATTTTAATTTTCCCTTCACTGCCATTATGACAGTATTTTCCATTTTTCTTATGTAAAGTTGCCTATTAGCTAATTTTTTTCTGTCTGATTTAAGGCTTATCTTTATCCTAATGTTATGCTTTTTGGTGTGAAGCATTTTGGATGCTCCTGACTCTAGTGAGCACTTAAGGTTTTCTGAGATAGATAGCTACTTATAGATACTAGTATCATCTGAGCTTTATACCAAGAAATAAGAACAGAAATAACAACAGATTTATTGTGTCCAGTCTTATATTGAGGTCTTTGATCCACTTGAACTTTAATTTTATGCAGAATGATATTTGCATTTTTCTACATGAAGACACTCAGTTAGACCAGCACCATTTGTTGAAGATGCCATCTTCGTTTCCATTGTAAGGTTGTGGCTTCTTTGTCAAAAATCAAGTATTCATAGGTATGTGGGTTTATTTCTGGATCTTTGATTCCATTGGTCCACCAGTCTGTTTCTATGCCAGTACTATGCCATTTCTATTACTGTTGTTTTGCAGTACACCTTGAGATCAAGAATGGAGATACCTCCAGAATATCTTTTATTGTATGGCATTGTTTTAGCAATGGGACATTTCTCAGCAATTAAAAACAAGGAAATCATGAAATTTGCAGGCAAGTGGATGGAACTAGAAAAGATCCTTCTGAGTGAGGTAACCCAGAAGCAGAAAGACACACATGGGATATACTCAGTTATAAGTAGATATTAGCCATTTGATATAGAATAAATATGCTAAAATCTATAGTCCTAAAGAAGCTAAATAACAAGGAGGACCTTAGGAAAGATGCTTAATCTTCATTCAGAAAGGCAAACAGTATAGACATCTGAAGAAGGAGAAGACAGGGAACAAAACAGGAGGCTACCACAGAGGGCCTCTGAAAGGCCCTACCCATCAGAGTATTAAAGCAGATGCTGAGATACATAGGCAAACTTTGGGCACAGTGTAGAGAATCTTATGGAAGAAAGGGGAGATAGAAATATCTGGAGGGGACAGGAGCTCCACAAGGAGACCAACAGAGACAAAATCCTATGTCCCGCTGGGCCAGCAGAGACTGATGAATCAACCCAGGAGCATGCATGGAGAGGACTTAAGTATCCTGTTCAGATGTAGTACGTGCACAGCTCAGTCTCCATGTAGATTCCTTAGTAAGGGGAGCAAGGGCAGTCACTGGCATGAACTCAGTTGCCTGCTCTTTGATCTCTTCCCCCTGGCAAAGTAGCCTTACTTGACCACCTTGAAAGAAGATCCAGACAGTCCTGATCTGATGAGACCTGATAAGCTAGGATCAGATAGTAAGGGAAGAGGACCTCCCATATCGGTGGATTAGGGGAGGGACACAGATGGGGAAGAGAGAGGAAGGGTGGGGCCAGGAGATGAGGAGGGGGCTACAGCCATGACACAAAGTCAATTGATAATAATAACATACATAACTAAAGAATGAATGTTAAATAAGCTGTTCAAACTGACATTGAAATTAGAAAATTTCTTAAGCATTACTTCTTACATGTAAGAATTACATGCTGAGAAGGAAGAAGGGATAGTTTAATGATATTATTCTAGGTAAAAATAACCAGACTTTGGGCAGAGTGCAGGGAACTTATGAAAGTAGGGGAAGATAGTAAGATCTGGAGATGACAGGAGCTCCACAAGGAGCAACAATACCAAAATATCTGGGCACAGGGGTCTTTTCTGAGACTGATACTCTAACCAAGGACCATTCTTGGATATAACCTAGAACCCCTGCTCAAATGTAGCCCACAGCAGCTCAGCATCCGAGTGAGTAGCCTAGTAAGGGAACTGTCTCTGACATGAGCTCAGTTGCTGGCTCTTCGACCACCTCCCCCTGAGGAGATAGCAGCTTTGCCAGGCCACAGAGGAGGACAATGCTGCTAGCCTGATGAGACCTGATAAGCTAGGTTCAGACGGAAGGGAAGGAGGACCTCCCTTATCAGTGGACTTGTAGAGGGGATTGGGAAGAGATAAGGGAGGAAGGGTGGGGTTGGGAGGGAAAGAGGGAAGGTGCTACACTGGGATACAAAGTGAATTAACTGAATAGTGCTTCCTCAAGATCCAGCTATACCACTCCTAGGCATATATCCAAAAGAAGCTCAAGTACACAATATGGACATTTGCTCAACCATGTTTGTAGCAGCTTTATTTGTAATAGCCAGAAGATGGAAACGACCCAGATGCCCCTCAACTGAGGAACGGATACAGAAATTGTGGTACATCTATACAATGAAATATTACTCAGCAATAAAAAAAACAAGGATGTCATGAAATTTGCAGGTAAATGGTGGGAACTGGAAAGGATCATCCTGAGTGAGCTAACCCAGAAACAGAAAGACACACATGGTATATATTCACTCATATAGGACATATAAAATAGGATAAACCTACTAAAATCTGTACACCTAAAGAAACTAATCAAGAGGGAGGACTCTGGCTAAAATGCTCAATCCCCAGCCAGAAAGGCAATGCAGATTGACATCAGAAGAACAAAACAGGAAACAAGCTAGGAGCCTGTCACAGAGGGCCCCTGAAAGGCTCTGCCCTGCA
>CM053747.1:4919293-4930440 GCA_028658305.1 Pachyuromys duprasi
ACAGATGTAGCCCATGACAGTTCAGTGTCCAAGTGGGTTCCATAGCAATGGGAACAGGGACTGCCTCTGACATGAACTGATTGGCCTGCTCTTTGATCACCTCACCGCGATGAGGGAGAAGCCTTACCAGGCCACAGAGGAAGACAATGCAACCATTCCTGATGAGAGCTGATAGACTAGGATCAGAAGGAAGGAAAGGAAGACCTCCCCTATCAGTGGACTTGAGGAGGGGCATGCATGGAGAAGGGGGAGGGAAGGTGGGATTGGGAAGGGAGGAGGGAGGAGTTTATGGGGGGATACAAAGTGAAAAAAGTGTAATTAATAAAAATTGAAAAAAGAAAAAAATAAAGTAAAATAAGACTCAATTTGTCAGTGCTAATGTGAATAAAATAACAATAACAATGTCAAAAAGAAAATAAATAAATAAAATCAACAACCCCCCCCCCAAAAAAGACAGTACATATCAGAATGGCTAAGATCAAAAGCTCAAATGATAACACATGCTGGAGATGGATTTAGAGAAAGGGGAACCCTCCTCTGTTGCTGGTGAGAGTCCAAAACTTGTACAGCCATTTTGGTAATCAATCTGGCACTTTCTCAGAAAATTGGGAATAGTAGTAACTCAAGATCCAGCTAAACTTTTGGCAGAGTATAGGGAATCTTATGGAAGAAGGGGGGATAGAAGGACATGGAGAGGATTGGAGAAAAACAGAGCCAAAATCCTGGGCCTAGGGGTACCTGTAGAGACTGATGAATCAACCAAGGACCATGCATGGAGAGGACTTAGATCCCCTGCTCCGATGTAGCCCATAGGCAGCTCAGTCTCCATGTGGGTCTCCAGTAAGTGGAGCTGGGGCTGTCTCTGAACTTCTTAGCCTGTGCCTTGAGCACTTCCCCCTGTCAGTTAGGCCTTGCCAGGACACAGAGGAAGAGCATCCAGGCAGTAGTGATGATACTTGATAAGCTAGGGTCAGATGGTAGCAGAGAACTCCCCCTTCCAGTGAGCTAGGGTGGGAGCAGGAGAACATGAGGGAGGGGGCTGCAACTGGGACATGAAAGAAAGAAGGAAAGAAAGAAAGAAAGAAAGAAAGAAAGAAAGAAAGAAAGAAAGAAAGAAAGAAAGAAAGAAAGAAAGAAAGGGAAAGAAAGAAAGAAAAAAGGAAAGAAAAGGAAAAAAAAGCACATTTCTGTGGTTGGAAGCTATACTACAACTGTGGGCATTTTCAAAACTCTTTTACCTTCTACAGCAATGATTCACTTTATCTTCCTTCAGAGATGAGTTGCATGTTTCACAATAATTAACTAGAGAGCAACAGAAAGATCATGTTTAGGAAACTACCTCAAAATGATGTGAGCCTTTTTGAGGTAAAAACAAGCTTATTGCTCTTTCTAGTACCTCAGCAATATTCAGTAAATATTAATAAACGAAAAAGGAAGTAGGAGATGTGATTATGAACACTATCACACTGATATTCAATATTGTGCACTTTAGATAAGATAGTGATTATTTTTCACACATTGTGATTCATCAATCTATGAATATTGTTTGAGTTTTCTCTTAATGATTTTATTGGCTTCAGGCATTCATGTGATCATTGTAATTGCTAGGATGGCTACAAGAAGAAACAGAAGTTGGTGAAGAATTGGCTTTTTTAGACAGTAATTAACCCACTACATAAATTTTATACTTTATTATGCCCCAAAGAAGTATACGTTGGAAGTATTAAAAAACCTAATTAAGAAGGATTATATAGTTGATACTTAGGTTTCACCAACTATAAAAGCATCCTATTGCACTATGAAAGACAAGTTTAAGTATGCTTTTATTTACCTTCCTTTTGCTTCCTTTCACTTCTGCCATGTGTTATTGTCTGAACACTTTACATTTATGAAAATCACATGTAATATTCTCTCTGAGCCATACTTTCCATTATGAAATTAAGTATTTAAATTTTTCAACTAAAAAGAAATGTGGAGAGATCTGACTGAGAGGTTAAGAGAAACTATTCATTTTCCAGAGGTTCCAGATTCAGTTCTCAGCACACAGGCTGCAGCTCACAATCACCTATACCTCCATTTGATAAGGAACCATGGCCCTTTGGGGCCAGAAGGCATGCGCAAAGTGTACATAAATATAGGCGAGAAAAACACTCACATCATAAAAAATCATTTTTAAACCCAGAACTTAATTTTTAAATATACAGTTACATATACAGTAAAATTAAATGTTAATACAATTTTTAAATTTATTTTTAACATAAAATGGAAAAGGGCTTCTTCAACATTTTATACCACGATGCAGTGATAAGAAGACTGTGTGAAGGCAAGGGAGGTGGCTCAATGGACAAAGTGCTCGCTCTGAGTGCATGAGGAACTGAGTTGAGACCATAGTGTTCATGCAACGACTTGCAGTCATAGCCAGTATCTGCACCACAGTCCTGAGCAGGTGGTGCAGACGTGGCTAATTTCTACAGTGCGATGACTTAGAGCTTCGTGAGCCACACCATAGTCTTTTTATGTTCCCTGTTACATTCTTCTTTTTTATTTTTATTTTTATTAATTACAGTCTATTCACTTTGTATCCCCCCTGTAGCTCTCCCTCATCCCCTCCCAACACCACCCTCCCTCCCCCTTCCCCACCCATGCCCCTCCCCCAGTCCACTGATATGAGAGGTCCTCCTCCCCTTCTGTCTGATCCTAGAATCAGCTCTCATCAGGAGTGGTTGCATTGTCTTCCTCTGTGGCCTGGTAAGGCTGCTCCCCCATCAGGGTGAGGTGATCAAAGACCCTGCCACTGAGTTCATGTCAGAGACAGTCCCTGTTCCCATTGCAATGGAACCCACTTGGACACTGAACTGCCATGGGCTACATCTGTGCAGGGGTTCTAGGTTATCTCCATGAATGGTACTTGGTTGGAGTACCAGTCTCAGAAAAGACCACTGAGCCCAGATTTTTTGGTTCTGTTATGTTCTTCTATTTGTGTTTATAATTAAGGATCATGAATGAACATATTTTACCTTCCCATGCAAATCTTTAGAGTTGAGATTTCTTTATACTTAGTATATCACCATGCCTAAACAAACACACACACACACACACACACACACATACACACACACACACACACAGATCCATACCATACTAAAGAGATATTTGCAACCACACGTCTATTGGTGCTTTATTAACTAAAGCAAGGAATTAGAATCAACCTAGTTATGCAAAAATATATGAATGGATAATGAAATTTTGAATACTTTCCACCTGCAAGAAAAATGAAATAAAATTTGCAGAAAAATGGATAATATTAAGTGAGTCACACACTCTCAGAAAAAATGTTCATCATACATAGAATCTAGTCAATAATAGTTTTGAAAGCAACTGTATATGACAATGCTGTAAAACATGAAGAAAAGATAAAAAGGGAAGGCTTAATATAAGGGACAAGGAAGAACATGCAGGTAGTGGGCACGAATTGGGAGAGAACATAAAGCTAATTGCTTTTCTAATTCTCACTCTGTCCAGGATTCCTCATTTGGGGACATCAATAAGTACATAAAGTATCATATGGTGAAAGTATAAAATCCAGCGTGAAGCTGCACAGCTGCTTCAAATGGCCACTGTGCCTGCATAGAATTACACTGAGCTGCAGAGTCTTTGGGTCCAGTTCATTTTGGAGTGTGACTTATTTTTATTTGTTACAGTTTTACAATAAAGTTTAAAATAAAAATATTGAATAACAATGCAAATTCTGGGACGAGGTGGGTATAATTGATACCATGTTCTTCATAGATACCCTGTAAATATAAATAAAAGTTTTCAGGATTCATCAATATATGTGTTATGTCTGGACATCTGTGATTAACCTAGAAACATAAAACTAATAGTTCATGAAATTTTCTGAATTCTTTGATATTTTCTAATAATCTACTGAGTAAAACCACATGACATCTCAACTGGGAGTCTATGATCACATTTGGAGTTAGTACCTTAGTAATAATTATGATAAAGTTTTCTGTGATGAGCAAGAGCAATTTTCTCTCAGAAATTCCCATAGTGTCCTTTAGAGGTGCAGGATAGTTGCTGGTCTTAGAAAATGTCTTCTCATATGTCGTGTTATTACACTTACTTTGGTGACTACCACATTCTCCTCCCTCTAAGGGTGCTGGGGAAGGGCATGACAGAATAACCTCATGCCCCACCTCAAGTGACCCCGTCTGCCTCATCGCTTAGATATTCACTGTATTTTGAGCAGATGTCAAAGCTTGTCTGTCTCAAGATGACACATAGAACTGTGATCTGCAGGGTGCTGTGAGCTCAGTGTTCAGAAGGTTAGGCCTGTGACTGGGCAGGGTCAAAGGAGATGAAGCCTGTGTGTTAACCTTCAGTTTTTATTTCATCCTCTTTGTGGACATTTTAGTTTTAAAGGCTTATGACATCTTTTAAGGTTCTTTAATGTGTCCACAAGCATGCACATCTACACATGCTGTTCTTCATAAAAGAGAATACAGAACTGGCGGAAACATGAAGTCCAGCCAGTCGGAAAGCAGAAATCGGATTTCTAGGTCAAAATTTGCAGTGCTCTACTCGACATGTCCCACTCGCTTGCTTCTGCTTTTGCAATTTCCCTGCTTTCAGTAACCAGAGCTGGTTTGAAATGGGGGGAAGTTTCAGGAGGGATTGCTGGAGGGGAATCAGCTGACATGGCTGAACTGACTCATCTGTCCCAGCTGTGTTTGACTGAGACCCAAGCCTTGCACCAGAATAGAAACAAGACCTAAATCATGTCATTTTCCTCTATGTTGTGTGTGAGTGTGCATGTTTATGTGTCTGTACACACTCATGTGTCTATCAGTCAGTTCCTTTAAGAAGAATATCAGACATTTCCTTAATCAGGAACTGAAGAATGATTTTTCCCAGAGTGTTGAAATAATATGTTGTGAGTTATTAATATTTATTATTGATTTATCTTTTAGTTAATCAGTGATTATTCCTAAACCAGCTATGTACCCCAAATCACCACACAGAGACTAGGATTTATTTAATTAACCTAGAGCACAATGCTGGGCAATAGCTATTGCATCCTAAACCTCCAAGCCCATTCCCACATTATACTTACTTTTAGTCATATCTTAGGTCCAGTTCATTTCTCCTCATGGTTCCAAGTCCTGTCCTGCTGACCTCTGCTCTCTTCCTCCCCCTCATTCGATTTCTTCTCCTCCCCTCTGGACCAGGATGTCTCACCCTATTCTCTCCATTGCACAGCACTGGCTGGTTGTTTAATTGACAATCACAGAGAACAAATGGTGGCGTGTTTACACAGACTTGAGACAGGTGATGCTTAGAATAAACATCACAATGCAATGTCTGGATTGAAACCAAACAGTGAGGTAGAGAAATCAGCATTTGAATGAACAAGGGTAAATCCTATACCTTCCACAAGAGCATTATACCTACAATAATAGGTTCATCCTCTGTCACTTATATGCCCCAAGTGATGATGGAAATTTTATTCACCCAGTTCTTGTTAGCTTAATGAAGAACATTGCTTACACTGGTGGATCCATTCTCTCTCTCTCTCTTTTTTTTATTTTCAAGGTAATGCAAATACCAGGGACATCACTGAATTATATTACTTCACAAAGTATATTTCTTCACTGCTCTGCAGTACTGGAAACACATTAGTGTGTTAGCAACCCCATTTCTCATTCTGTGAGCTTCAGCCTTTGTCCGACTTCATGTTTGAAATATCTTATTGCTGTAGCATTCATTTTCTGGTTTATATAAAGTGATTGCAAATCATGCTTTGCTTAATGATTGTATTTCATTGTGTACACATTTATGTGACTATTTCATGTGGGTAGATATCCATGTTACATTTCCACTTTTGAAACTTTCAAGTAGTTAATTTGACTCTCAATTAAAAATAGTTTCAGTTATATGAATAAGCTGTTATTTTCCTCATTAAAAACCTCCTCCAGAGGGGCAGTGGTGGTGTGATGCACATCCTGATGTTTTTTGTTTGTTTTGTTTGTTTGTTTTTTGTGAAACTGCCTTAATGGAAACTCCCCCCATTTCACTATCTGGGATGGGGTGGAATGTGGCCAGGGTTGGCCCTAGGACAATACTGAGCCTGTAGTTGCTACCAAAATATACATCTGTCACCATAAAATTGCTGAACCACCTCAGCCCCACACAGGTATAAAGATCATAAATTTTTACACTCTTGCTGTTCCTGCACAGAACCGAGGTCCAGGGAAGCCCTCCCATAAAGGCAGGCTAGGATGGAGGTGAGCAGTAATCAGCGCCTCAACTGGGCCCAGGCAGAGTCCGGTGTGAAACAGAACTTTGGCCCCAATTTAAAGGCAGGAACCACTGATCTCAGAGCTTTTTCTCTAGGTGGAGGAAGCACTGACCTGGGCCCACCTGCAAGTCCGTCACCGGGAAGGAAGGTAAGAGCGCAGGGGATACAGAAGCTTGGAGTACACGCAAACCATTTCATGACTGCCATAAAAAGTTACTTAAAACTGTATCTCTAGCATATAAATGGAAAAAGATCCAGGTATTTGGTCAAGTGGAAACACTGCTAGGCACGGGTGTCTGCGACCACACAGAACAGAATACAAAGGTCACATGACGTTCGGCAGCTGAAGATGGCGTGGGCCCTCTGTTCTGGCCAGGGATGTGGGAGAATCTTGTCACTTGATTATAAGGGTGGGGTGGTGGCCCAGCTCCTGTGGGAGACCATGTGGCCATGGGGAGACTATGGCTCCTCCACACCATACCCGGCGGGTCTGCTCTGTGTGCTACTCATGACATCATCCCAGACATAGTTGATACAAAACAAGGATTCGAAGAGATTTTCTCCATGTGAGTCAGCAACAGCCCCTTCATCTTGAGCAGCTCAGCCTCAGCAGCCAAGGAAAGCAATAACACAAAGTTTGAAGATGACAACAGGGGTACAGGAGTTCCTTCCAGAGTCATCCATGTCCGCAAGTTACCCAGTGATGTCGCTGCGGGAGAAGTCATCTCCCTGAGGCTGCCCTCTGGGAAGGTCACCAGCCTTATTATGCTGAAGAGGAGGAACCAGTCCTTCATTGCAGTGAACTCAGAGGAGGCTGCCAACACCATGGTCAACTATTAAATGTCAGTGGGGCTCAGACTGTAAGGACAGTCTATCTATACCCAGTTCTCCAAACACAAGAAGCTGGAAACTGACAGCTCGCCCATCGAGGCACATGGCACACACCTTTAATTCCAGCATTTGGAGGCAGAGGCAGGTTGATCTCTGTGAGTTCAAGTCCAGCCTTGTCTACAGAGTGAGTTCCTGGACGGCCGGGACACAACAAAGAAACCCTGTCTTGATAGTAAAAAGAAAGAGAAAGAGAAGAAAAGAAAGAGAGTAAAGAAATAGTATAAAAAGGAAAATCTACAGTCCCATCACATAGAGGGTGGAGGACGAAGAGTATACTAGGATATTTGAAGAGGGCAATAGCCACTGCTCTGTCATTATTTCTGTAAGCTGTGATTATGATACTAAAACCACTTCATCACAGTGTTTTCTTCCCTCCATAGTATGTTGGGGATGAGAAAGGCATGCAGCTTGAGTGGGCTTCCATTTTCATGTGTGAAAGCTCATCCCCAGGGCCCCTGAGCAACATCTGAGTCACAGAGCAGAGCCCTCAGAGTTCACTAGCATTCACTAGTGGCATTTGTAGCAGTGGATTTGTTAGCATGGTTTGTTTTTGACCAAATGGGTTCCTTATACTTAGTCCTTTTCAAATATACCCTTTCCCATCCTACCATGTTATGACACTGCAGGAAGTCCCTTAACACACCCTCCAGTTCTTAAAACCACAAGCAAAATGAAATATTGTCTCTGTATATTAATCAGTTTATGGACCCAGCAACAGGAGCTGATTGAGGTGCAAGCCTCCCTCTCTAATAAAACTCAATAGAGACTTATATATATCCCTACGACTGTAAAAATAACTACAAAAGCAATGATGAGTTGAGAGTTTTTAAATCTTGTCTCTAAGATTCTAGTAACGATTATAAGTATTTTTAAATAAACTGATAAAAGACCACAGTGTCAAGAATGACACTCAGGATGCATTTCTTAGTCCAGTGAGCAACCTCCACCAAGGAACCAACCTGCGTCTTGTAATGTCAGTTTTTGTTCTGGAGCAAAATGTTGCTTGTGTCGTGTTAAAAAGAAGATTCTTGGTATCTTGACCCTATCAACCTGTTTCCAGAACAATAATGCCAAAATATGGAGAGAATGGAGATGAGGCAGAAGCCGTAGAATACAGGATCAGAAAGGACCAAAACCATTTTCAATCCATGTGAAAGCTAACATGGTTTCTTTAATTTTGAGTTTATATGTGACATCATCTTGGTCGGTGATGATGCCACACAGACAGGCTGTTCCAGTTACTGGGTCTCATTGCAATTTGCTCAGGTTAATCCTCCACGGAGCACACACACTGCAGCTTCCCCAGCAGACTAGGGTTCTTTCAATGGTGAGGTTTTTGTTGTTGTTGTTGTTTTGTTTTTTTAATTTTTTTTTAATTTTTCTTCTCTGATCTAAGAGTAGTCTTTTCATGATTGGCAGGAAAAATAGAGTTTAAAGTAGGATTTTGCTTCTTTGTGATGACTTTTCCCAGTGTTCATTTGTATTATTCTTTCCATCCAGATGTTCAATTTTCTTCTACCTTACTTCCAGCTGCATGTCTGTGCAAGGGGAAACAATGCTTGCCAATAACTGTCAGGCCCAGAGGGGAGCCTAACTACCAGGGGAGTGCAGGAAGGAGACTTGGAGGGCAGACTTATGCAAACTGCCAGAGGTTTATTCAGACCATCATGTGATGGGGTTGCCCTGCATGTAAGCAAAAGACAGCCCTGAGGGACAAAAGCCTCCGGAAAGGGGTGGGAAAAGGGGTGGGAAAGTGTGGGGGTTACAGGCTGGACAACCTTGGATTGGGTAGGGTAGTTGACTTTTAAAATAATTGGTCAATTTTAGGTGCCAGGTCTGGGCTGGCCATCTGGAGGATATCTGATCATGAGCAACACCTGGAATGTCCCGGGGAGGCAGAGCAATTAACACATACCCAGGACCCCAGCCATGTTGCCCCATGCCTAGAATGTTCTACTATGTGACTGGGGTCATAAACCAGGGGCTATCTGGGTGGGGGACAGGGACCATCTGGGTCAGTTGCAGGCCTGGTTACTCTTTTACAACAGGGTGGGTTCGAGGGTCTTTGTCTCAATTTGTCCACTTCCCTATGCTTATGTCCTTCTGCTTTCTGGAAAAGTACTGAGAGAGCTTAGTTTAACAATGGGGCCTAAAATTCAAATTGGAATCTGTAAGGTTATCTTAGCCCTTTCATAACATTATTCAGTGTGCAGTCAGCACTGGGTCATGATTGGACATGATTTTGGAAAACATTCTCATTGAGTAGCAATGAGGGCTAATGACAGAGAGTTTGTTTGAAACTAGATGGGGTGCTGAATACTTTCACACCGATTTCTTGGTTGAAATCCTCACAATCCATGGAAAGATAAGAGGGACAGAGAGGTCTCCTGGACTGCCTAGCAAGAAGGAATTTGAAGGATGAGGGATTCCAAGTTGGAGAAGTCAATTGTTAAGCATAAATCTGTATGTACCCTGTGCTGCTTCCTTTTCAGGAATCCACAGAATTAAAGCTCAAAACGGGCAGGGTGCTGGCCCACTTTCACTGTTCCCGCCTTCTCTGATCTTCCTGTTGCTCCCTCTCTTTTTTCTTTTGGCTTATGACCTCCTTCCCTCTTTCTTTCTCTTCCTACATTCCTGGTGTCTTATCATTATTCCTTTCACAAAAATATTTCAAATATAATCTTTCCTTGTTATAGATAATCTTAGAAAAGATGAAACATAAAAACAATGTATTCTTGTAGATCCCTTTGATGCGTTCAGTAAGGCTTTGGCAGTCTGGTTTATAAACAGTCAACACAGACACACAGAAGTACTATTTGCTTACTTGGTATAGACAATGGATCCTGGTAGTTGTTGAATATTCTCCTTGAGAAATAAAAAGTGCAATTAACGATATTCACATTACAAAGATAATTTTGTGGTGCATACTTTATGATTCTAATTAAGAGCTCAGGCTTTAACTCCTGGGCTCTGGAGCATAAGAAAACCCACAAGAGAGATAATTTGTAAAAGATGGCCAGAATAAGTCACAAAGTCCCTTCTATTTAACACATGGCAGGCATAGGTTTTTAAAAAACATTTATTACACAGCTTTCATGTTTCTTTAGGCACAAAAAATGAAAACATCTTGAACCCTGAAAAGGACTCTATGGTTAGCTCACTAGATTCTGAGAAGAAACACAGCAACTGAATCCAAATGATGAAAATTATGAGACTTGAGCCTTCATGAGGGGAATAAATTCTAGCCTGTGTGGACAAAAAAGAGATTTATCACAAGAATATATGCCTCTACCATACAGAAGGGATACAGTGATATGGAGACTAGCTTCTCAAGGGTTAAAATGGCAAAACATATGTGTGTATCTAGACCATAGTTGAATAATGTAAAAACATCAATAAGGCCACAAAAGATTCAAATTAGTTCCATATAAATCATAAAATTAATTAACTTATTAACATTCTATCACAAATTATATTCATCATTCCCTTATAATTTTCCTACTTCATTATTATAATGTTAGATTGTACAATATGGGAATTACTAGGAGAGATAAATATTGCACACTTCTTGGGTAGTTATCAGAGCTGAGAAACCCAGAAAATATAAAGAAGACACTATGAAAACAAAAATTTTAAAGTCACAATAACTTTTATCTTGATAGTAAATGGACTTATTGTTTTGATATATAACACTAAATTATTAAAGTTATTATTATTGTTATTAAAGTTATCAAAGTACATATTATTAAAGTTATTCTGTTTCTTCCACTTAGCATATTATACAAGAGAAGGTTTAATCACATGGAAGATGGAGATATGGCTTTCATGCAGGATACTCTTGATTTTCCTCTGCTTCCTGCACAGCTGCCTAATAAGTATTTGTGGAAATAAGCAGGGCTGTGTAAGGGGTATGGATCACTTAGTGACTACAAGTTCTTTTGGCTTATGAGGAATA
>CM053747.1:4930940-4996219 GCA_028658305.1 Pachyuromys duprasi
GCATATAACATTTTCTTACAGAGCCTGGGTTACACACTATACTGGTATGGTGTCATACACATTTTCTTTCTTTGTTTTTATTTTGGTTTGGTCTGCTTTGTTTTGTTTTCAAGACAAGATGTCACTCTAGCTGTCTTGAATCTCCTGTGTAGTCCAGACTGATCAAACTCACAGAGCTCTGTCTACCTCTGCCACCCTCTCCCATCTCCAAAATTTTGGCTTAAATGCACGTGGCACCATGCCTGGCCTTTAATCCCAGCACTAGGAGCAGAGGAAGGCAGATCTCTGCGAAGTCCAGGAGTCCTCCTGTGTCTACCATCAAGCACAGGAGTACGGGGGTTGCAGAATAACCTACCAAATGTAGCTTTAAGCGGAGTCTCTGCATTCAAGCTCAGTTTCTCTCTCTTTTTTCTAAAAAAATTCATTTATGTATACTGTATCCTCCTGATTGTTTGTGTGTGCAGCATGGGAGTGCAGGTACCAGTGGAAGACAAAAGAAGATACCCCTCTCATAAGCCAATGTGTGTGGGTGTTGAAAGGATTCCAGCTCCTCTGCCAGAGCAGCATTTTGTTGCTAATAAATTACCTCAGCCCTTAGCATTTGTTCAGGCCAGTATAATTCCCAGGATTGATTATTTAATGATAGTAATATGTTTTGTCTTTATTTGAGACAAGATACCTTTACGTAGCCCAGGCCAGCCCTGAACATGCTAACTTCTTGACCTGCTGAGTGTTGTGAAAATAGATATGTACCAAAATAAATAACTAGACTATACATTTAAAGCCCCTATTATTATATATCTATTGACTAAACTCCCATGTATTTATAGCCATCTAGATTTAATAACACAGGTCATCAATATTATATTGCTTCAATGTGTGATCAATATCATTATTAGGAATCCTCTCTATAGTGCTCTAAGTTCTTTAATATTGCAAATCTACAGTGCTGGGTTTCTTCAGATTTGCTTCAGCATTCATGTATGTAATAATAATTTTTAAAACATAAAGAATATCTTTATTTTGGGCCTGATAGCTGACCTGACATTCACTGAGACATTTGTTTCTGTGGCATGGATGTAATTGTGGTTTGGGTTCAGTAGATCTCAGCACAAGATTAAAGTAAATAGCAAGGTTATTTGTGAGACACAAAGAATTTCTAGTCTTTACAGGATAATCCTTAACATAGCTCAACTATGAAAGTCGACTCTAATGCCTTGTACTGACTTCATGTGTACAGCTGTGAATTCTCAGTTTCATTCTTTGTTTTGTTGAACAGAACGCATAAGAAACTTTAGCAAAATGGTAGACTTAATCTACGTCAAGTGATTTAGATACCAACTATCAGTTATTCAGTAAATATATACCTACTCTTCTAGGTGCTAAGGCAGAAAAAGTAGCAACAAAGCAGAATGTATTAAGCCTACCTGAAAAGGGCTCTCTCTTCAATATCTTTAAATATTCATCTCTCATAACAATGAGTCAGAATAAGAGGACAGAGAGGATTAAGATCAAGAGTTGCAGGTGCCATGCATTAGGATGGCTCATCCAAGAGACACAATCTGATAAGATGGTATTGAAACACAGATCAAAAGGAAAGAAGGAAGAAAGGAAGGAAGGAAAGGAGGGAGGAAGGGAGGGAGGGAAGGAGGGAAGGACAGAATGAGGGAATCAGGAAGGGAGGGAGGAAGGAAGAAAAAAAGGAAAGTGGGAAAGAGGGAAGAAGTAGATAGGCAAGTATAAACATATCTGGTATAGACCAGACACTTGTGGGGTGGAAAGAGAGTATTCCACAAGAAATAGCAGATACTTGATGATTCTTATTCAAGAGGAATGTCATTGTTACGAGACAGTGAGGATCTAGTGTGCCTGGGAAGCAAAGACTAATGGGAAATGAGAAAGAACAAGAGTTCTGAGCTTGATAGATATCTAATGAGGGTCTCCATTTTCTTTTGAGTAGCAGGAGAACCCAGAGTTTGCAAAGAACCATCATACTGCTATACATAGATCACATTCCTACTGAAACAGTCATGGGAACAGAGATAAGTATCTTACAAAGATATGAGATACTCTTGTTGAAGATGCAGGTAGCTTAAATAGAGGTGATAGTAGTGATATATGTCATCAGAAAAGGTAATATTTGACAATTCTCTCAAGGTAATTATATTATTAGTTTTATTGATGATTTGAATTTGATATGCCAGGATGAAGAAGCCAAAAAAATCTAAAGCATCATTATGAGTCAGTCATACATTAATGGAGTAATATTTCTTTAATAAGAAAGTGTGACAATAAAAAGGAGTATATAGAGATAAGAGAGGTAGATTTAAAAAAAAAATCAAAAACAAAAAACAAACAACCTCAGTTCTGAAAAGGTCTTATCCCAAGAATGAGAGTTGACTGAGAAGGAGAGTGACTGAATACCATAGAACTGCAGATTAATCTCAGAAAACATACATACAAGTAACATATGAACTCAACAGATTACATTTGGGGATATATATGTAAATACAAATACATGTATGCATACAAAAGCGACTAACAAAAAAGAAGTCACACAACTGAAGAAGAATCAGGTAGAGTATTTAGAAAAATTTGGAGGGAGGAAATTTAATTATGCTGTAATTAAATTACATTGAAATTAAATTACAGTCTCAAAACTAATTGAAAATTTACATACTGAAAAGAAAAATGCAGAACAGAAATACAAATACTGACCAAATATAAAAGTTGAGGAATGAAGCAAAACCAAATGAGGAAAATGAGTTAATGCCTGTCATGCTTGTCAAATGCTGAGTAGTACCTATGTAAAATGAGAACATATTTGTGGTTGGATTCTATATTGTAGCAACTGGCAATGTGGAAATATGTAAGAACATTTTGTAAAGTGTTAGAAATAAATCATTCTTTAGATTTGCTTAAAAAGTTGGGGAGATCAAGTAGGTATCGCACAGATATTTTTCAAGTAAATTTATAAGCAAAAGAGACAATGTGATGGGATAATTTCAGTAACTTAGCTATAAGTAAAATCAAAAGATTATTTTTATTTTAAATATCTCTCCAATAAATTTCTATAACAATAAGAATTTATTTAATGTAGGGGACACAGTGGCAATGCCAAAAAAATGTGGCTTTAATTTCTGAATCAAAATCTTAAGGTACATAAGACCAGGTGGGAGTCAATGCTTCTGGAATGTTTGACTTAGAACAAAGAACCCATCCATCACAATAGGATGTCTTTCATGGTATTGCACACCTATACTCCCACCATATAGGAGGGAAACACAAGGGGGAACAGATATTCTAAGCCAGCCTTGTATACAAAACAAGCCTGAGCTTATCTTAGTTGACATTTGAGATAAGCCCCTATCTGAAAAGTTAAAATAGGAGACAGGGTAGAAAGCAAGTTTCAGATGCCAGTAGTATGTATGAACATATTTAGTAATATGAGCACACATAGGTACTATTTTAATTGATTACTCTTCAACTGTTAAAATATTTGGTTCCTTGTTTAAAGCAGAAAAAGTTAGGCTGTGTTTTAAGCTGAGAGTTATCTCCTGGGTTTGGTAAAGCAGTTGCAAGAAAATGGATCAGAATAACACCTTGAGAGAGTGAAGCAGGAGTCCCAATGGCAAGAGAGATGCAATCCAAGGAGAGACAAACCTTGCCTCCCTTCAAGAGTTTGAGGGATTGCAGATTTTGATAAACCTGTACCTGCTGATGGCATCAAAAGCTGTACTCTTTTGCCATGCCTTTCCCTCCTAAAAGAGCCTAGCATTACTGTCTTCTGAGAAGTTTCTTCCAGCAGCTGGTGGAAATAGATGCAGAGAACCACAGCCAAACAATAATGCCTGGCTCAGATAGTGTTGTGGAAAAGTGGGAGGAAAGATTGAGAGAGTTTGAGGGGTCAAGGACACAACAAGAAGACCTACAGAATAAACTAACCTGAATCTTAGGGGCTCACAGAGACTGAATCACCAACAAAAGAGGAGTGTGGGCTGAACCTAGACCCCTACACATATGTAGCAGACATGCAGCTTGATCATCATGTGGATCCTTTAACAACGGGAGTTGGGGTTGTCTCTGAGTCTGTTGGCGGTCTTTGGATTGCTTTCCCCTGGGCTACTTTATCTGGCCTCCATGTGAGGGGATAAGCTTAATCCTGCTGAGACTTGAGCTAGGGGGAATGGCACTCCTTGGGGAAGTCCCCTTCTCTGAGAAGAAGAGGGAGAAATGGAGGAAGAGGGCATGAGGGTGGGACTGGGAGGTGAGGAGAGATGGGACTGGGGACAGGCTGTAAAGAGATTTAAATAAATAAGTAAATAAATGGAAAAAAGAAAGTAATCTTTGTAAATCATTGTTGGCTGTGTTAATTAGAACAAAGGATTAAAGGAGCAATTAGTATACTTGTCAGTAAAATTTAAAGTGAGAGAAGAAAAATGAAATCTCCAAATCTGTTTTTTTTTTCTAACCTACAGCAAAAGTCTATGATCTTCTCAATACTCTTGGACTGTATATCTCTTACTTTTTATATTGACTGGAATTTATTGCTGTCACTTATATCTAATAACACTGTGAAATATCAAGCATTCATCAGAATTACTTAATAATGCTGGCAAACATGTAGAGACCTGAAAGAAATCCCATTAAATAAGCTAAATGGCTAGCTAGTCTTTTCCATTCTTTCAGCTACTTTCTTAAACCATCTGTAGATCCCTTAAAGCTGTAAGTACTGCAAGGATATTAGGTGTTGTGCTTAGAAACTCAGCCATCACTGCCAGGCATAGAATGTTATTTTAATCAAATCTTACCAGAGAATCTTGTAACTGGGTCAAGAATGAAGTGAGTTTTCCTATGCTGATCTGTATCACATAAACACATCCAGAATATAAGGGAAAATGCATCCGTGGAGAAAGGATTAGATATTAGATACATGCATATGTTCAACCAGTGAAGTCTTAAAAATAATGCACTATTTATAGCTAAACACCAAGAAAAATGAGGAAGCTGATTTGTATGCATTTTGTGTGCATGTGTGTACATGTGTGTGTGTTGGTGTGCACATATCATAGTCATATATGGATATCAGAAGACACCTTGATGAAGTCACTTCTTTCCTTCAACCATGAAGCTCCAGAGATGATATTCAACTTGTCCGGCTAGGACAAGCATCTTTACCAATGAACCATCTCACCTGACCATGGAATGGTTTTTAGCAAGTTGATTTACCTGTTATAATCTATTTTCCATGCATGCCTTATTGCATGCACTATATTGTCCAAGACAGTCCAGATTTCCTAGATTATTATTTTGTTTTCTTTACTATTGTTGTGATTAAACAGACTGACAAAAAGCAACTTAGGAAGGAAAAAGTTCATTTTGGCTTATTCTTTTAGTTTGCAGAGCATCATTGAGGAAAGCCAGGCCAGGAACTCAAGCAGAAATGATGGAGGGATACAGCCTTGTCCACTGGCTTCTGCCTAACTCACGGTCTTATACAGCCCAAGCCCATCTACCTGGGTATGGTGAAATCCACAACAGAGTAAGCCATCAGATCTCTCACAGATATGGGCACAAGCCAATCTGATAAAGGAAATTCTTCAATAGAAGTTTCTTCCTTCCAGGTGATTCTAGTTGAAAGAAGACGACAATAAAATCTAACCATCAAAGCCATGATCTAGTCACTCATAGGCAAACACTGGCCACAATAAATAGTTTTATCATTTCAGCACTGAGCTTTGTCTTCCATAAAGCCTCTGGAACACATATCTTCCTTAACTTTTTATTTGTTTGTTTGTTTATTTTAATTTTTAATAATTATACTTTATTCACTGTGTTTCCCCCCATAAACCCTTCCCTCCTCCTCTCCCAATCCCACCTTCCCCCCATTTTCCACACATGCCCCTCCCCAAGTCCACAGATAGGGGAGGTCTTCCTTTCCTTCCTTCTGATCCTAGTCTATCAGCTCTCATCAGGAGTGGTTGCATTGTCCTCCACTGTGGCCTGGTAAGGCTGCTCCCCCATCATGGGAGAGGTGATCAAAAAACAGGCCAATCAGTTCATGTCAGAGACAGTCCCTGTTCCCATTATTATGGAACCCACTTGGATACTGAACTGCCATAGGCTACATCTGTTCAGGGGTTCTAGGTTTTCTCCATGTATGGTACTTGGTTGTAGTATCAGTCTCAGGAAAGACCCCTGTGCTCAGATTTTTTTGGTTCTGTTGCTTTCCTTGTGGAGCTCCTGTCCTCTCCCTATGTTACTATTTCCCACATCTATTGTAATCTTTCTGAGTATGATAAACATGTGTAGGTGTGAGAGAGAAAAGGGAGAGGAAGAGAAAATGGAGAGAAGAGAAGAAAGAATGTGTGCTCATGTGTAGGTTTGTGTTTATCATAAGTGCATATATCCAGATTAAAAGACCATAGATGTTAGCCTCACTTTTCTCCTTATTTGTGATGGGGTCTCTTATTTGGCCCTTGTGTTGAAATACCCAGATCTCCAGTCCCCAAATGACCAACAGGCTTTGAGTCCGATGCAAAACACACGAGGGCCTTTATTACAAACTTTATTACAGCTGGGTGGCTGCCCTTTGCAAGAACAAAAAGGCAAGAGACCCCCAACTCTGGGGGAACAGGGTTTTTAAGAGGGCAAAAACGAAAAGTAGGCAAGTGCGAGTCTTGGGCAGTACAGGATTGGGTGAAAGAGTCTCTAGGGGAGCTGACCTTTAAAATGATTGGTTTATTTCCAGGCGCCAAAACTGCAAATGATCAGGTCTGGCTACCTGGGGGATACCTGACCACCCCTTCCCCTGGGCAAGGTACTGCCCTGTTAGGTTAGGCTGCAGGTTAGGCTGTAGCAAGGGGAAGGGGGAGTTAACACATTCCGTAGCCTTCCTTAGGGGCTACATGACCCTAGTCACATCCCGAGGTTAATCTGGGTGGGCAACTGCTGGACCCGTGCTCTGAAAGAACTGTACTCTGGTGACTTTGCCCCAGTCCCAAGAGTTAACTCCAAGTTTTTGAACCTCTCAGTGTGCCAGGAATGGGCAGGAATTCTCCTGGTTTTGCCTCCCATTTTTGAGAAAGGAGCAACGAGATTAAAGATGCATGTTACAAAGTAAAGCTCTGCATGGGTCTTGGGGATCTAAACTCAGGTCCTCATATGTGTGGCAAATGCTTTCCCCATTGAGCCACTTACTAATTGTTATTTTTTATAGCTGTTTTTAAAGCTTGAATAATAGGTTATGGTATACTTTGTGAAGACACCTTCCATTGAAAATCCATAGGCTGGAGAGGATGTGGATAAAGGGGAACCCTCCTCCATTGCTGGTGGGAATATATCTTTGTACAACCACTTTGGAAATTAATCTGGTGCTTTCTCAGAAACTTAGGAATAGTGCTACCTCAAGGTACAGCCATACCACTCCTGGGCATATATTTGAAAGATGCTCAATCATACAAGAACATTTGCTCAACTATGTTCGTAGCAGCTTTATTTATAATAGCCAGAATCTGGAAACAACCTAGATGTCCCTCAACTGAGGAATGGATACAGAAACAGTGTTACATTTACACAATGGAATACTACTTAGCAATTAAAAACAAGCAAATCATGAAAATTTCAGGCAAATGGGTGGAACTAGAAAAGGTAATCCTGAGTGAGGAAACCCAGAAGGAGAAAGACACACATGGTATATACTCACTTAGAAGTGGATATTAGACATATAATATAGGATAAACATACTAAAATCTATAGTCCTAAAAAAGCTAAACAAGGAGGACTCTCGGGAAGATGCCTAATACTCATTTATAAAGGCAGACAGTATAGATATCTGAAGCAGGACAAGATAGGTAGCAGGTCAAAAACCTACTGCAGAGGGCCTTTTAAATATTCTACCCAGAAGGGTATTGAAGCACATGCTGAGATTCATCTCCAAACCTTGGGCAGACTGCAGGGAATCTTATGGAAGAAGGGGGAGATAGAATGACCTGGATGGGACATTAGCTCCACAAGGAGACCAACAAAGACAAACCTCTGGGTCCATGGGGGCCCTGCAGAGATTGATATTCCACCTAAGGACCATCCATGGAAAGGACCTAGTCTCCCTGATCAGATATGGCCCATAGGTAGCTTAGTCTCCATGTGGATCCCTAGTAAGGGGAGCAGGGGATTGTCTCTAGAATGAACTCAGTGGCAGGCTCTCTGATCACCTCCCCCCTGTGGGGTGTGGCCTTGTCAGGCCACAGAGGAAGACAATGCAGCCAGTCCTGATGAGACCTGATAGGCTAGGGTCAGATAGAAGGTGAGGAGGACTTCCCCTATCAGTGAACTATGGGAGGGTCATATGCAGAGAAGAGGGAGGGTGGGACTGGGAAGGGATATGGGAAGGAGCTATAGCTGAATACAAAGTGAATAAGTATTAATATATAATAAATTAAAATAAAACAAAGTTAGCATACAAATAAAAAAATAATAATCCATAGGCTCACACACTGTATTCCCTGCCCTAGTGGCTACTGAGAGGCTGCTATAACCAATCTCAATTAGGTCCTCTCATGCCTTCAGTCACTGTCCTTTTTGAAGCAAGGTGAATCAGTATAAGCTTTGACCCTTCTGTAGCCTTCCCGATCGGTATTTTTTAATTTACCTTCAAGTTAGTTTTGTGTTTTGTTCATTATAAAAATGCCTATGATAACAAAAATGATAGTTTTCATTGAAATACAATTAATAGATTAATTTGATATTAATAATATTTTCATATCCTATAAGCCATAATCCTGGGTATGGAGTGGTTCCATACAAAATCATGAAGTGAAATGTCATTCCTCTCCAATGTGGTCCCAAGACTATCTGTGGCTCTCCCCTTGATTTAGGGAGAAGTATTACTATGTGAAAAGTGAGTTTGGCTTTGTGGAGTATTGTACATCAATATTAAGATTTTTCTCTCAGTGCTATGAGTATTATTTCCAGGAAATCTTGGGAAGTTTTTCAAGTGGTCATAGAGCTGGCTCAGGGCTCAGCAGTTAAGATAGCTTGTTGCTAGTAAAAAAAGGTCTGAATCTCCTTTCCAGCACCTATTTGGGGCACTCACCTGTGGTACCCACCTGTGGAGATTCAAAGCTGCCTGTGACTCTTGCTCCAGAAGATCTTTTTTAAATTAATTAATGTATTTATTAATTATAGTTTATTCACTTTGTATGCCAGCTGGAGCTTCCTACCTCCTTCCCTCCCAATCGCACCCTGTCTCCCTCTTCTCTACCCATGACCCTCCCCCAGTCCACTGATAGGAGAGGTCCACCTCTCCTTCCCTCTGACCTGAGCCTGTCAGGTCTCATCAGGACTGGTTGCATTGTCTTCCTCTGTGGCCTGGCAAGGCTGCTTCCCCTCAGGGGGAGGTGGTCAAAGAGCCAGCCACTGAGTTCATGCCAGAGACAGTCCTTGTTCCTCTTACTAGGGTAACCCACTTGGAGACTAAGCTACCATGGGCTCCATGGCTCCAGGACATCTTACACCCTCTAATGGACTCAGTGGGTAACTGCACTTATGCATGCAGGTGTGCATGTGTGTGTGTGTGTGTGTGTGTGTGTGTGGGTGGGTGGGCGGGTGCACACACACACAAATGAAATTCTAAATTAGTCAAAAATAATAATTTCAAATTCATAGTTGCCAAACACTTTTCCAGAACCAAGCAAAGTTTCCAATCACCTTTCTTCTTCCCACTATTTCTACTTCTGTATTTAAATGTATTATAAATAAATGAAGATACTACCAAAATATGTTCTTCTCAGCTGTTTTTAATGTTTAAATTCCTCAGACAGAATTCTAAAGTGACTTAACTAATAAAGCAGTTATTTAGTGCAAAAGATGATTTGAACATTTCTCAGAACTATTCTTAGAAAAAAAATATTGGGTTTTATTTTTAATCTTCATTCTTCTCTCATCAAATACCTGATTTTTTTCCAAATTAAGTCTGCCATACTCAGGCTCAACTTCCCCATCACAGATTTTGTTTTTTGTTTTGGTTTTGGTTTTACCAGTATGTTTATGCCATTGTTAAAAACTGCCTTCAAAAGAAAATTTGGTTCCTACAAGCAATTCTGTTTAAACAAGGTTACCCTTCTTTAATTTTAATGATAAGTCTATGAATACTATACTTAGCCAGGGTGACTCAAAATGTAGACAAAGAAGGAAGTTGTCAGTGCTTTTGACAGAACTGCCAATGCTGATTTTGGTTCTGGGCACAAGCTTCCTGCTCACTTGAATTCATCACAAAGAAAACCCTTAGGGAACCAGATAGGAGGAAAAAAAAATCTGCTATAACTTGATCATTTGATCTTTTCTGTAGTAACCTAAGCTAAATTTGATTTTTTTATCTTTAGACTTATCAGCAAAATGGCTTCTGTATTTCTAATACACATTTGACTCTGCAAAGAGATAATCTGATTTAGCTACTCCTACCATACAGGCTTATTTCAAGTTAACGAATGAAAAATATAGTGATTTATTATTTTCTTTAAAGATATAGCTTCAGTTCAAATCAAAGAATAAGCTGTTTCACACAAGCAATGAACACCGGTCATTTGAAAATCGAAACCTATGTACACATAGCCCAGACATTTTACATTTTCTCTTCTGATATTCTAAATTGGTGTTTGGTAGGAAACAACACAAACTCCCTGGTGAATTTATCTCTTCTTGGGATGCAATTCTTAAAAAAGTAAATATGAACTTGGGTAGAAAACCAGAGACCATATGTCATATGTCTTAATAACAATGGAATGCTCAAGCAATGTTGACCTGGTTATCTTCTCATGTGGATGCTAGGAACCTGGAAGGTATTTTCATGTATGCTTGAGAACCTAGCAGAATGCTACCTACTCTCCATTAAGTGCCATGATTTGTTCTTAAAGGAGTTACAGCACTGTAGATTTGCCTCACAGGAGAACATGAAAAAGTACTCAGTAACGTTTTACGATACTTATACTATGTTGTCATGCCTTATGGATGACTGACCCTCCTTAGATGAAGCCTTCAGCGGCAGTTCCACTGGATGCATTCTTTGGTGGACATGACTGCCACACGGTAAATATTTCTGTTATTCTTTATCTAGATATGTGTGTTTACAGAATCACCCTTTGAAACTAAATTTATTTCTTTATTTTTCTTCTATTGAAATTAGATTTTTCATTCATGTAACGTATCTTGATTAAAATTTTACTTTCCCCTTCTCTTTTCAGCACCTCTTTCTTTACATCCAAATCCACCCTTTATCTGTCTCATACTAGAAAATAAACAATATTCTATGGGAAAGTAATAAAATGAAGTAAAATAAAATAAGATTAAAAAAATAAAACATTATTGCATGGGAAGAGGAGAAAACAAGAACCGGAAGGAAAAGAGCCCAAGAAAAGGCACACGAAACAGATAGAGATAGAGAAACTGACTCGTTGGCACCCAGATATTCTACAGAACACATGAAATGGGAAGAAAAACGAATGTACGTATCCTGCTACTTGAGACAAAGCTGCAGTCATCTTTGTATTCAGCTTCCATTTTGTTTCTAAGGTGAAATTAAGTTTAAATTTTTAAACTTTTCAACTCTGCTTCCTGAAGCTGTTGTTCACAGCTGAGATTATACTTTGTATGATTCAATAGAGTCATAACTCATACTTGGTTATCTATACAGTTGGCTACACTCTGGTTGCGCTCTGTTATCTATACACCCGGTTACACTCGGTTGCACCTGGGCTGCACTCTGGAAGACCCTCACTTACCTCACCTAGAGCCAATCAGCTCAAAGTTTAGCTGATAATACTTTGTGTAGTTAGTCAAAAATGTAATAGTGCTTTGTACTGCCCTCACCATGTCTTTTGCACTTGGTTACTTTTCTACAAAAACTCTTTTGTGAAACCTTGCAGATGTCACATTTAGGCCCCTGAGTCCTTACTGTGGCCCTGATAGGTCAGCTTGGAGAGGCATTCAAATAAACCATCTACATCCAACTGAGACCAGAGTCTGAGTGGTTTGTTTTAAGACAACAACCTCCAAGAGTGCCTTTGAGTTAGTTTTCTGTGGGCCATTTACGCTGGGCACACAGCATACCCTTAAAAGTAGTTGCTCCCCTGGTAAGATTCCCTTGATGTAAACTAAATTTTCATTTGTGAGTGGTTGTCTATTGGCGAGAGCGTCTGGGTTAGGGGTGGGACGGTGTCCACTCCTTCCAGCTCTGAGATCCCCTCTGGTGCAGAGCAGTGCGGATCCTGTGCATGCTGCCCCCGTCTATGTGAGTTCCGATATGCCTCCATCCTGTTGATTTAGACCGCCTTGGTGTTTTGCTCTTTCCCATCCTCTCTGGCTCGCATACTCTTTTTACCTCCTCTTCTGCAGAGATTTCTAAGCCTGAAGAAGAAGGATTTGATGAAGAAAACCAGTTTACCCTTGAGTGTTCCAAAGTCTCTCACTTTCTGCAGAAAAATTGGTTGTATTTATCTGTACTTGTTCCCACCTGCTGCAGCAGGAAGCTTCTCTGATGGTGACTGAGCAAGACACTGATCTATGAGTATAGCAGAAGGTCATCAGGAGTCAATTTTTGTTTATTTGTTTGTTTGGTTGGTTAGTTGGTTAATTGATTGGTTTTATTATGGTTATTTTATTTAACCCTAGGCCCCTAGTCTAGCTAGCCCCCAGGTTCCTCATCATCCTAGCCTTGTCAGGCCTGGGCTCCATCTGGTGGATTGTGCCTTAAGTTAAAAGCTTTGTGCCATCATTGCACTAGTGAAGCCAAATTTAGATGCTTGCTGTTTTTCTATTTCCAAGCAGATGTGTATTTTACTTCTTATCTTTGCAATAATTTCATAAAAAGAAATGTAGGAACTTCATCTTAGGTGTCTAAAATCTTGGAGGCAAGATACGGTTGTATTTAGTATTTGGTGTTAAGAACAAACTGGTTCTTCAGTGGACAGCACACTGAACTTAAGAAGCCTTGCATCATGGGAAATTTGAGCATACAACATAGTAGCATATGAGATAATTATAAAAGCACTTGTTACCAGGTTATTTATCATTTGCAGATTACCTAACATCATAATTCTCTCTTCTTAATATGTCCATTTATCAAAACATTATCCACAACAGTTCATAAGTTGTCTTCCTTTTTATGTTGAAATTAAATTGAAAGCAACATACTTCACTATTCCAGTTTTAATTAAGAGCCCTTAACTTTTGTACACATTGTAGTTATTCAGCTACACTAAGATATAAAGTATTTTGAGGATTGGATGGGTCTTTATACAATCACAATTAAAAGAATCTGTGATTTCAGTCTTGTCTCTGTGTTAGATGTTCTTTCAAACCTCATTACAATTACATCTTGTTCCTCTCAGACACTTCTCAGAATCTCCTGCAAGATCCCTTGGGACTTCTATTTTAAAATTGGTCCTCGGGGAACAGTAATGTGCAGACAATTTTGACTAGTAGAGACATCAAGCAATCCCAGCTGATCAAGATGATTATGAAGAGAAATTAAAGCAACATTGTCACATCTGTGTTTATGTTTATATCATACTGCTCTTGTAGTTATAAATCAGGATCAAATGTTAAAATGTCATGGATGTGAAGTCTTACATAGATAACAATAAGTGGACTCACAGATAAGAAATTAGTTCATGAGGTCTTTTTCTTATATTTATTTATTCATTGTACACCCAGGTTGTAGCCCCCTCCCTTATCTCCTCCCCAGTCAAATCCTTCCTCTCTGTGTCTCCTATTTCTCCTTTCCAACTTTTTGGGGAAGGGGAGCTCCCTGCCCTCCCCAGAAAAATCAAGTTGCATCAGGCCTGGGCAATCCTCTTCCTCTATGGCCTGGAGAGATAGCCGAACCAGACGAATGTGATTGAAAGCAGGCAACAGAGTCTTAACTTCTCTTTGTGTGTGTCATCATGTAAACAATCTACATAAGTGTATCTGAAGAATTAAATGCATATCTAGTGTTTAAAATATTCATATGCCTTCTTAAACATTAAAAGATTTCTAACAAATAAGAGCCATGAACATTCCTTAGGAAACCCTTGTCTGAGATAATGACTCTTCAGTGAAGAAGGAAACTTGAAATTGAAACTTATACATTGATTTCTAGATCTCTGTAGTGCTTATTTGTATTATAAATAAAAGTGCATCTTATGAATTAGAACACAATATTGAGCATTTGAGATATGCCTAACCTTTAAAAATCTTTTTCTACCTCTCTTTCTTTAGTTCCATTCATTAATTCTGAGCCAGAGTATACTGTACAATCTCTACGTTCAAATGAGATGGGCTGGAATAATTCAAAAATTACCTGTCAATAACGCAATGAGTAGGGAGTCGATAAAGGCTCTGCACTTGGTAATTCTTATGTGTGCCTGTGAGAAATCTACGGGAACTCGCTGATATCTTTCCTATTTGAGGGAGGAGGCATGTTTTTGATCACTAGGGAAGAAATAGATCCAGTCTCTAATCTTCTTCTCTTATCCAGCTTGAAATAGAAGTAGCCACTGTAACAGAGGATTTCTGCATGACAGAATCTCTACCTTAGGTTCTCTGAGAGAACTGCTCCTGTTAGACAAGTCACACTCCAAATACATACAGATAAACAAACACACAAACATACATACTCACACACACTCACATAAGCACATACCCACACTCACATATATATCCTAGAAAATATATTAAATCTAGAGGGCTTTTCTAACCTGGTAGTTTGTAAGTCACTGAGTCAGTGACCTATTGATTGATTTAACAAGCTTGGGCAGGTAGGATTTATAACTAATTTTCTAAGCTAGTCTGGCTATTTCCCAGCCACACACTCCAAGTTACTTGGCAATATTCATCCTGTCTGGTCTGGATCTGCTCCATTAGGTCATATCCTTTATCCTTTCTCTCCATCTTCCTCCCTTCTCCTCCCTCCTCTTCTACTTAGGAGTGCCTACCTGAGACTCAAAGCCTAGAAACCAAAGCCCCACCTACCTCTCTTCTGCCCAGTTACAGGCTGTCCAGCCTTTTTTAAAATTATCAATCAGAGATAATTGGGGAGCAAAGTTTACTGAACATTGCTCGGTATATGTGAGAATGTCCTCATCTGGACTGCAATCAGATCTTAGGGCCCAGAATTTCACATATGAATATACACAGAGCACCAGACCAACCCCCAACACATATGCCCATAAACACATCACCACACACACTTACACACACTCACACAACACCACAAACAGATACAATCACACACTCACACACAAACACACATTTACATACACATATAAACACACACATACATGCATAAATGCAAGCACACACAATCAGATACACACAAACACACACATATCCATACAAATGTAGACACACACACACAAGCACACCCATGCATACAAGCATTGCTCATACACTTTCTTTTGCAGTTTTTATAGTTCTTAATGTTCTTATTGGAACCCTACTAAAACCTAGGTAATTTATTTTTTGAGGAACTAGTCAAGATGGAAAATTAGAGATTTCAGGTAAAAACTGATCTTAATAATACAATGTATCAGTTTATGGAAATTCCTTTTCTTTTCACTGTCTGAGATCTAATGAAATACAACAATGAATATTTTATTTATTTATGTTGCTAATATTTTATACCCCTTGAAAGTGTATCTAGCTATTCTGAATCTGACTGGCATATTAATTAAAACAGTAAATGACATTTTCTGCATGCTAATATGTTAACGAGTTTTACATTATGAAATGTGTGTTATTACTTTGTAATGGAAAGAATCAGAATGACATTAAAACAAAAATATTTGAGTGAAACAGCGAGTGTCATTTGTCTTTCTTAGAAATGAATATGATGATAAAATATAAATTTTAAAGATGACTAATTTCAAAAGAAAATTTGTCTTATAACATTCATAAAGCTTTTATTTGGATTTTTATGCCACCAATGTTGAAGTTGGAGCTGAGTTTAGTGAATTATTATCCCTAGATAGTATCTCCATTAGGCGTATTCCTATACATGTGAGTGTTTATCTTTGTTGCACAGATACTCAAGGTTTTAAGAAAAACCTTTAATGCACATGTTTTTTTTTTTCCTTCACAAACCGTGTAGTGCATGAGCAGCCTATTTTTGTTCCCCACATCTATAGAGGCTGAAACACCATGGTGAAGCCATCATTGGATCCAGTGTTAGGCAAAGGCTATCTTCCTTCTGTGGGCTCTGGCCCGATAGTGCTTTCTGTCTGTGTCCTCCCATAGATGAAAGGCAAAGAAGCTCTCCAGGTCTCCTGGGCACTGATGCCATTCCTGAGGATAAAGCTGTCATGGCTTAAGATTTTCCAGGGGGATCCTACAAACATCATATCTGTATCATCACCCTGGTCAATCAGATTTCTATACATAACATTGGAGACTAATAACATGCAATCCATCACAGAAAGGAGAACAGAACATAAGTGAGTAATCTTTAAAAAAAAATCAGGACTCTGCCAAACATTAGGCAGAGCTCACAGAATCTTTTGAAAAGTGGGGACTGAGGACCAGGAGGGAACAAGAACTCCACAAGAAAACCAGCAGAGTCAACTAATCTAAGCACATTGGGACTCACAGAGATAGAACCACCAAACAAAGAGCATGCATGGTATGGACATAGGCCCTTTATACATATGTAACCGATGGCCAACTTGATCTTCATGTAGGTCCTTTAGCAAGTGGAGCAGGGGCTGTCTCTGACAGGGACTCTGTTGCCTGCTTTTGGATCAGTCCTCCCTAGCTGCGCTGCCTTGTCTGGCTTCAGTAGGAGAGGATGCTGATGTGACTTGATAAAGGAGTGTGGAGTTGGGGGTTGGTCCCTTTTCTGAGAAGAAAAGGAGGGGGAAGGGGTGAACAATGGGTAGGAGGGTTGGACCCGGAGGAGAGGAGAGAAGGGGCTGCATTCAGGATGCAAAGTGCATAAATAAATAAACTTATCAAAAAAGAATTGGGGCTGCTGTGAGACCTTGGAACTGTGAGAAGGAACTGAAGTTGTGTGGATTAAATAGAAGGCACAGCAGGAGACTGCTTTCCCTGCTGTTCTAAACAGGATTGTTGTTCTGAACACTGGAACTTTCAGTATCACACACTCATATATCCATACTTCATAATGAAATTGTGATGTTATTTGACACTCTATCTCTACTGCATCTTCCACATTTCCTAAAAGTGCATTAGAAAGTATGGGTATTTGGGAATCATTTATGATATTGGTTGTGTGGAGATGTTGTTTGTTGACATGTATGGTTTGGGTTATAATGAATTATGTTTATGTTTCATTATGATGAAATGTAATTTTGGTGTTTGGAGAAGAAAAGAGAAGTCTACTGTAGAGTGTGAACATTCATGTGGAGTCACTACAGATGTGTAGTAAGTAATAAGCTCAGGTGAGCATATCACCTCTCTCTGTTTCTCAGGGTGCTGTCATTCAAAATATCTATAGCATGAAAACCAAGAGGGATGCAAAGGAAGGATGAATATCAAACACTTGTAGACAAGTGAGGGATACTGTGCTATTTAACTCAGACTCTTGACTGACATTTACTTCACAGTAAACCAAATAAGGGCAGTGTAGGAATAAAACATGCAAGCAAACATTCTAGCTAAAGAAGATGTTTGAATTCTAATTACAGTGATACCCCAGACAGGGAAAAGATTGTACAATAGTTTGCTTGTTACCCCCGGGATGACTTTCCTAAATTGAAACAAGGCAGCTAGCTGCTCTAAGAATTTTTGACCTGGTACTATCACTTGTGAGTATAGACACATTTCTTCAAAAATCTAGTATCTGATACTATTTTAAAGGTAGTTTCATTCCTTTTCAGTCTATGTAGTGAATTTTAGTCTTGTTCACTCTATATCCCTGTTCCTTTTGCCCCCCCTCCCTGCTGGAATATTTCTCAACAAGACCCCTCCTAACTCAACATCTTTTTTTTGTGTGCTATCCACACACTTTGATTAGATTGTCTTGTTCAAGCATGGACAGGACATTATTTACATTCCTGAGGAAAATAAATCTTCCCTCCTCAACAACTGTTAATCAGCAATAGTTCCCATGGGTGGGGTTTGAACTCACAGGCCCTCCCTCAGCCATGATGGAATGTCTGTTGGCCCAGTCTTGTGCACATAACCAAAGCTGCCCTAAGTTCATTAGTTCAATGGTTATTTCCAGAAGACAACTTTTTTACTACATACCTCTCTAACATTGGCTCTTAAGTAAAGTTTTACTTGATGAAATTCAAAAATTTATACTTCTGCTGAGAAAGGAAAAATATAACAGCAAATAGGTTTAAGATAGCTACAACACCCCTAGCAATGGGCAAAGAGACACCTTGTGGGTGGTGTTCTTATATCAGGGGCAGAGCAGATGGCGGTCCTTTGTTCAGCCTAGCTTGATGCCTGGCATAGTGACCAAAGCTGTCTTATTCCTAGGACTCATAAACAATTCAAATCAAGTTCAATCAAATAGGCAGGAGGAAGAAGACAGACAGACCTGTACACTCCATGCAGCATAGATGGTGTCATATAGGGGCCTGGAAAGAGAGGTGGAACAGCTGGAGCGTTATGAAGAGAGAGGGAGCTGAGGTGGAGAGGAGTGGCCTGTTGTTGGGGAACAACCTGCCACCTGTGTCCATAGTGAGGTCACAGCCCGAGCTGGCACTGAGGACAGTGCCTGTGTCCATGGTTCACAATACCACTAGAGAACATGTCCATGGTCAGGGCATCCTCCAGGGACTACATGGACCTCCACTGGCTGTGCATAACTGACCCTGGTTCTCCCCTCACTAAATGTGGAGAGCTGGCCCCATCCTCCACTTGTGGCTGCACTCCCAAGAGTAAGCCCTAAGCACAGTGGAGCTGACCCTGGTGGCAGGGTTGTGGGTGAACAGGCCCCAAGGGCATGAGGGTTGGGAGAGCTGATCCGACACTTGTCTGCCATGGGGTTGCACAGGCATAAAGGTGAACCTCCTACCTTCAGCAGTTGGGAAAGCTGCCCACAGGATCATGAGCTCAGGAGAGCTAGCCCTGCTCCTCACCAGCTGCAGCATTCAGGCAAGCGAGCCATGCATGTCACCTGAACGGCACAGCAGAGCTGACATTGGTGGTGGGGCACAGGTGAAATAACCCTGATAGGGATAAACCTGGAGAACTGGCCCTGCCCTTTACAGGCTGCAGCACTTAGGAGAGTGAGACCTGCATCGTGACTGGGCAGCACAGTGGAAGCTTGGGTGCTTCCCAGGCCCGAGGGCATGAGAACTGGAGAGCTGATCCTGAGGCCTGCCAATGGCAGCATTGGGTGGTGTGGATAAAGGAGAACAGGTGGGCTGACCATCTTAGCAATCACCTAGGCCCTGATCCAGAGCTCTGAACTGGCCCACCTCAAAGCAAATGGTTGGGACATGTGAAACAGCCAGACCCACTGTCCCAAAGCTGCAGGATCTTCATGACACAGAACTGTAACAGGATAACTGGGAGGAGAGGAGTCTCTATCAGAACACAAGATGGATGATGTCAAAGAAGCCAGAGACCTTGAACCAGACCAATGATTCACTGTAATGAACATTTGCAAGTGAAGATGTGTGGACAGAGGGGTATACTGTGGGACATACTGTGACATACTACGGCATTCACAATGAAGTATTATCTGTCCTTGTTGTGTGTGTGTGTGTGTGTTTGTGTGTGTGCGTGCACACATGTGTGCACATGTTTCTGTTTGATTTTGTCTGGGAGTTTGCAACAGCAAGAGTCAGATCTAAGGGAATGGGGAGATGGGCAGGATTGGGGTTCATAATGTAAAACTCACAAACGATCAATAAAGAAGTTTTTTTTTTTTTTAAGCTACAATAACCTAAGAGAAACTCACATTTTCACATATGCTGCAGAAGACTTGGTCATTTTCATTTAAGGTCCTACCTTCCTTCCTGGCAGGACAATGGTGAGAAACACGAAAGTCCAGTTCTTTATTCAAATCCCAATCAGTCTGATGTGAAATAGTTTAGATTTTTCATTAGCAGACATTTTTTATTTCTGTGGAAAGCCGTAAATTTTGTGGACTTATAAAGTGATGCTTCATTTTAAATTAGACAATAATAACCTAAGTGAACATTTTGCATGATTCACAAATGTAGCCAAACGACTTGAGAAGATGAAGGGGAGAGTTACGGTTTGGAAACAGCAGTTTCCACGCACTTCCAGCGAAATGTTCTCCAACATTTTTTTGTTGAACAGCTGCAAAGCAGTAGCTCATGTTAAAGGATTAAAGTCAGATCCAGAGAGCTACGATTTTTAACAGGACATCCTCACTGCACTTTTATGTTCAACTAAATCTCTAAAATATGCTTTTGAAATGCTTTTCATGGTCTTCAAATTTTATGATAATTTCATTTTAATCATCTTTCTTGCTCATTAATGATTTCAATATCTTTATGGTACTTAACAGCCCTTTTTAAAATTTTTGGCTAACTGGAATGACTTTGAAAATATTGTATTTCCCTAACTAGTACTCATTACAGTGAGGGAGAGTATGGTCATTATGGCATCATAAAAGCTGGAAATTAAATGGCTTAATAGGTTTATTTTTCACCTAGATTGGAACGAGAAAGCTTTTAAAAAGATATCTTAGTACCTAATATAACTGGAAAAATACACTTTCCATGATGGTCTGGTAACAAAGTTTTTCTATAGAGGACAATTCAAAATGTTTTGTTACACAAAAGCATGTGCACAAAACTTACATAATAATTTATAAACAAACTGCATTATCAACCATTGTTCATTTCATCTCACTGGGATTTTGTAATGAGGCTTAACCTGTAGGTAACGATGAATAAAAGAATATAGTGTTTTAGAAGACAGACCAAACAGTCTTTCATCAGTGCTTTGCTTAGAACATTAGCACAGTGAGCGTGACACTGTGAAACTCCTCGGCTAACTCAGGCACATGACGGATACATGGCTTTGTGGGCATTCTTGACATCTACTTTTTTTTGTCTCAAATGGTGGGATAATGTGGCAGTTGCTTGTGGTATTTGTTTTGCTTTGGATTGTTACTTGTCTCTTTAGGAATAAAGGATGGAGAAGTTTGAAACTGGACATTATACAGCATGCAAGCCCATGAATTCACTAGAGTAGAAGCTGATGGCAGTCCTGGGTGAACTTCTGTGAAGACAACATTCTGTTTAGGCAGGACACTGATGACAAAACAAAGAAACCATTTCAGCCAAGCCTTGGGTCTTGAGTTTAGTTACTTACAACCATGTGGGAAAATTACCAGCGACTATAGCACAGAATAAATATTTTTCTTAATATCCTCAAAGTGATGGTTTCATGAAGCCTCCTTACCTAACATTGGAACTTCAGTGGGCTCAGTGCTGTGCAGGCTGCCTTTCAGTGCTCACAACTGTTGAGAAGACCACACAGCAGCAACCATGCCTGGGGGAGATCATTCCACAGGAGTTTCAAAGATCAATGGACTTTCTGGGTATTGTGGGAATATGTCTGTAGAGCAAAATATACCTTATTATCTATGAAGATGTTGAAGAACAGCTTCCAACATATCTGGTAATGAGCAAAAATATAAGTTTTATAAGCATCATTACTGAGCACCATTATTAGTAGTTAAGTTTTAGTGGTAATTTAAAAACATAGATTATTTTTTATAATTTGAACTTTTGAGAGTGTACATGAAGCTTTGGTATCATTTGCCAGCATCCTAAAAAATTCAGCTTGGTGGTTGTTGCCTATAATCCCATAACTTTGGAAGTGAAAATAGGAAGACATATCCTTGATCATTCTGGTATGCCTGGTGAGTTAGAACCCATCCAGTGCTATATGAGACCCTGTATCAAAAGACAAACAATAATAACTTTAATTCTCATTTCATATATATTTATAATACCTGCAGATTACAAATGCAATAGTAGTAGTGACATAAGTTTTACGTGGATATTGTATGTTTTTATAAACACACATATAAATACATGTAAATAGATACTATATATTTATATGTGCACTATATATCACTGTACATATCCCTGCGTAAAGTTTGTGCAGTATTGTGTATGAAACCCAGATTTTTCTCTATTCTAGGCTAGCACTAGAATGTGGCATAACTCCAGGTTTCATTTGCATTTGATTCTTGCTATATATTCTTAGCTGTTAATGTGGTACTTGACATTGACTAATAGGGGTTTGATTCCAAGTTTTCTCTCACTTTTTCCCCTGAGCTTTGGTTTTGTAAATACAAATCTTTGCTACATCATTAATTTCAGAGGTAGAAGTGTAAAAAGGGGAAGAGGCCAACTTGGATAGATCATTAAATTATTCATTTTTCTCTCTAAGAAGTTTCTGAAAATATTGAAGTTAACTTGAATTTGGTTATTACTTTCTACAACTAATCTTGATATTGGAGTGTTTGCTGCATGAGAAATGTACAAATACATTTCCAACTCAAATAAGACCAACTAGGGAATAATAAAGACTACTTTTGAAATATACATTACTCAACTACTACAGTCATATTTGATAATATCTAGTCACATAAATCAAACATATACTTAAAACTGACTAAAATTTGTTTATAATTAGGTATATAATTTCATTTGTATATTTAATTTATTTTTATTCAGTAATGATTATACTATTCTAACAGAAAATTAAAAACTATTTCGAAAACTTTATTTGAGGAATCAATTTTAATTTCAAATATAGAGTTAAAGTTTGCTGGTGAATAAATGAAATGAAATACTGTCTCATAATGATTAGTAAGGATTTTAAGTCTAGTTGAAGAAAGTAAAAAATGCAACTGTTGTGCTGAAGTCGCACAGCTAATTACTGCATTGCCTGTCAACTAATATATTTTTTTCACGAAAAAGCACCGATTAACTGGAAATATTTCTGTTCCATAGAGTCTACACTTTCAAAGTTTTATATTTTTTAAAACTTTATTTTGAGACTCATAATAGAGAATCATTGTTTGCAAGTGCTGTTAGATTATCCCTTTGTTAGTGTCTAGAGAGAAAACATAGTATATACACTAGCAAAAGTCAGTAAATGCCAGAGTATTTCATCTCATAGGTGTGTTCTTTTAAAAGCAGCTTCCAGTGACAAATGTAAATAAAAACGGGTCAATGTTAAGGTCAGAACATCACCTTACAAATCATCCTTGTTCTCAGTTTTCAGTCGAGAAAACTCATTTATACCCATGATTTACCTGACCAAACTTTGTATCATGTGACTCTCATTCTGTAGTTCCTATAACTTACCCTGGCTGACTTATACAGGCTAGGGGAGTTAGGGGAGTATTTTTTTTTACATGACATTTGAAAATACTTAGAAATTGAGGCTTTGACAAGAAAAGTATAATAACTGCTGATATGATTTGTTTGGACAGTGTAGGATTACATTACGTGCACACATTCACACATGTACATAAAGTAAACAGGGACAGGCAGATAGATGCAAACATATAAAGATCTATGATTATGAAAGCAATTTTGATGTTTGCTGAGTATGCTATGAAATACTCATATTGGAATTCTGAATAATGAGAATATCTGCCTAAAAGAATACACTGTTCAAGTCCCATTTCTTCACTTCAAGACAGATTAAGTACTGAAAATTTCAATGTTATTTTTATATGTACGTTTTCTATTAAAGAATTAAAAATTGATCATCCATCAATATTCGAAGGTTCTAGAGTGAAGTAATGGTAAGAGAAATTAGCATGTAAATGGAAAATGTAAATACATTTTCTAATAGTCCCTGAATTATTGATCTCATTTTAATAAAATAACAATGGGAAGTATTAGAATCACAACTGTAGATCAGATATGAAAAACATTTAGGGAAACCTGGTTTCCTAGAATAAGGTCTTTGGTGAATGAGCATAACACAGGGGTAAAGCTGTTTGTGTTCACACTGATTTTAACAGGAGACTGTCCTGTGGAATAGTTTATATTCATAATAATTAGACAACATGCCCTCATTATTCAAAAAGTCCTATACAATATGATATGAAACACCTTGAATTTAAAAGCAATAGCTGCTTCTAAGTGTAGGTGTGTACACTTCAGGAGAAAATGAGCAGAGATATTTGTAAGTCTAGATGTATTGGCCTCTGTGAATTATATACCTGTTCATTTTCAACTGTTTCAGAAAAATTATATAAAGTACAAACAGACACAGTGGTATATAAGACAGTGCATTTAGAAATACACTTGCTAGGCCACAGAAGAGGACATTGCAGCCATTCCTGAAGAGACCTGATAAGCTAGAGTCAGATGGAAGGGGAGGAGGTCCTCCCCTATCAGTGGACTTGGAAAGGGGCAGGGAGGAGATGAGGGAGGGATGGGGGAGATAGGGAGGGAATGCGGGAGGGGGCTAAGGCTGGGATACAAAGTACATAACCTGTGATTAACATAAAATAAAAATGTTAATAAAAAAGAAAAAGTCACACCAACGCTGTAAAAACCATGAGTAAAACTAATTATTTAAAAAAAAAGGAAGAAAGAAATACACTGTGAGGGATTTGTTTTCTCTGAAGACAAATCAACAGCTATGGTGCTAGGAAGTAGGTGTTTGGGAACTGAGTAAGTTGTGGGACCTACAGCTTCTGTCTGAATCTCTGCCCATGAAAGAAGTGGACCCAGAGTGCCTTGCTCCTTTTAGGAAAGGATGCAGCAGGGAGGTCTCATCTCTGAGGAAGCAGGACTCACCAATAGAGTCTGGTAACTTCTTGATTCTCAGCTTCTAGAATTTTTGAGAAATAATTTTCAGGATTTTTAAAACTTGTTTCATTGTTCTACACATTTATACATTAAATTAAGTCATTTTTAACCCTCATTTCTCTCCCTCATCCCCCTCTATCTTTGGCTGGTATCTTTCTTTCTCCTAGTTTTGGATCTTCTTTGTGTATGACTCACTGAGTTTAATTAGTGTCATTCTTTAAAGTGGGGTAAAGGTTGCTTGCTAGAGCAAGGGCAGTTTATCAATGGTCACACAAACTAAGAAAGTGACTCCCACTACCCCAAAAAACTGAACAACTGCTATTGCCAATAATTTGTTAGAGATGAGAGAGACCTCACAGACCACTTCCCTCTTCCTGATAAAATGATGTCTTCTCCTGTCTTGTATAGTTCTTTTCTGATAACCAACCATAGCTGCAGTGAACTCATGAGTATAATTGTTATAAATAAGATGAGGCTTACAACAGGTTTTCTATGAAAGGGGTTTATTAGGAGAGAGGGGGAGCGAGAGCGGGCCATGATGGGGGGAAGAGAGAAATAGAGGAGAGGAGGAAAAGGGGGGGGGCGCCCCATAGAGAGAGAGAGTAAGAGAGAGGAGAGTAAGAGAGGAGTAAGGGAGAACAAGAGAGAGAACACGTGTCCGGTTGTCCCTTTTTAAGGTCAGTTAACTACTAACCACACCCCCAGGTATGGCCACCTGGCTGGGCAATACAAGATGACATCATAAGTTGCTAGGTAACCCAGAAGCAGGTTGTTTCAGAATACTAACAATAATTGCTATGCCGTTTCCAGAAGACTTTTTTATTTTATTTTATTTTATTTTATTTTACTGCACACCTCTCTATCCTCTGGTTTTGACATTCTGTTGACTTTCTCTTATGTGATTTCCCTGAGCATCCAAAAAGATATAATACCTTTAGTACTTTGGCCCAGTTTTGTCCTTCTGCAATCGTAGTGTCTATATGCACTATGGAGACAGCAGCAATCTGCAGGTCTAACAACGCTTATACAGAAGTCAGTTTGATGGTAGCTCTAGCTCTGCTTTTTTTTTCTCATAGCAGCCTACATGGACTAAGGTATAACCTTTGGTTTCTTTCAGTTCATATAATTTGGATAAAATTAAAAGAATTGGATGGGCATTCGTGGTTACAAATCCAAGTTGTAGACCTAGATTTAGGCAGGGCCTTATGCAAGTATTCTTATATGATACTGGGACCCAGCTGAGCTCTTCTGGGCCTTTTGCCTCTCTTTCTGGCCCCTCTTCTCTCTCAAGGTTCTATTCTTACATGGAATCTTACTTTCGGTTTATAAGACAGCTGAGACAGCTATCCATGTCAAGTCATTGTCTTGATTAATTACAGTTATTAATTAGGGGGGCCTGTAGCTCACTCCCTCCTCCCCTCCCAATCTCACTCTCCCCCCCCTTCTCCACCCATACCCCTCTCCCAGTCCACTGATAGGGGAGATCTTCCTCCCCTTTCTTCTGATCCCAGTCTATCAGGTCTCATCAGGACTGGCTGCATTGTCTTCCTCTGTGGCCTGGCAAGGCTGCACCCCCCTCAGGGGAAGGTGATCAAAGAGCAGAGCAATCAGTTCATGTCAGAGACAGTCCCTTTTCCCATTACTATGGAGCCCGCTTGGACACACAACTGCCATGGGCTACATCTGTGCAGGGGTCCTAGGTTATCCAATGCACTCATGTTTATATGTAGTGAAGAAACTGCTCTATTTATCTAGTCAAGATAAAGATTTTAAATAAGGTCTGCATGAATCTAAAAGCCCATTTCTGGGCCAATCTGTAAGCAGAAGTACAGCCAGTCATGACTGCCCAGTGAAGCTAAGGATGTGACTCAACCCACACAGTCAAATGGGATGAAAATAGAATAGTGGTGTTTTTCAATGATATTCAGAAATGAGTAAGAAATGATAGACAACAATAAATTCCGCTAAAGCTGCTAAATGGGTTTCTAGTTTGACAGACCCAACATAACAACCCACCAGTGATACAGAAATACAGCCATTGACCGTGGCTGTCTCCACCTTATAGTAACACTGCTACTGGCTAATAATTTTGAGTAGAAAACCCCTTTGACACCTACACAAACAGCAGTCTATCAGTGAACTACTTCGACCACC
The DNA here is from genome assembly GCA_028658305.1 of Pachyuromys duprasi. Classification (NCBI taxonomy): domain Eukaryota; kingdom Metazoa; phylum Chordata; class Mammalia; order Rodentia; family Muridae; genus Pachyuromys; species Pachyuromys duprasi. The sequence continues at coordinate 4,957,868 of CM053747.1, forward strand.
ACTGATTTAAATAGAAATAAATTTTGTTGGAGTCTTAAAAACATGTTTGTTAGGATACTGAAGATTCTTCGTTCAAAGTTCTATTCATTTTATTTACCTATCTTTCCCCATGCTGTATGATTGCTTTTCTATATTTTCTGTTGTTATTTACTAAGGTTAGTCAAAATTTTCGTCTGGATTTATAACCAACTCTTAGTTAGATGTATTTTAACTAAGTGCATTATAGTTTTCATATCTACAGTGTCAGCTGGGTTATTTTTATTGCTTTTATATCTACCATGTTCATTTTCCTGCGGCTCCTTTTTCTTTAATTTTACACATTTTATTAACTCTGTATCCCAGGCGAATCCCACTCCCTCATTCCCTCACAATCCCACCCTCCCTCATCTCCTCCCTGCCCCTTCCCAAGTCCACTGATAGGGGAGGACCTCCTTCGCTTTCATCTGACCCTGGTTTATCAGGTATCTTCAGGACTGGCTGCAAAGTCCTCCTCTGACCTGTGGCTTCTTGAACATGCCAAATATCACAATATCGTTGCTTATTGATTATCCTACCTCTTTTATTCCACAGTTTTCATCATTATATTACTTACAGGAATTATGGTATTGCTTACTTGCATGTGGAAGGAAAATTTGAATCTCAGATACATTAGATTTATCTTGCTCTTGTTTTGTTTGCTTGGTTGATTTTTATGTGCATGGCTTATTATTGCTGTTGTTTGTTGGACAAACGCAATAGACATTGGAAGCAAGAGAAGAGAGGGAAAAGGACAGGAGCCTACCACAGAGGGCCTCTGAAAAACTCTACCCAGCAGTGTATCAAAGCAGAGGCTGAGACTTGTAGTCAAACTTTAGGCAGAGAGCAGGGAATCTTAGGAAAGAAGAGGAAGATAGAAGGACCTGGAGGGGACAGGAGCTCCACAAGGAGACCAACAGAGATAAACAAAACAAAACAAAAATCAAAACAACAAAACTGAGCCATGGGGGCCTGGAAGAGAATGATACCCCAACCAGGGACAATGCATGGAGAGGACCTAACCCCCCTGATCAGATGTAGCCCATAGACTCAGTCTTCCAGTGGGGTCCCTTGTAAGGGGAATAAGGACTGTCTCTGACAGGAACTCAGTGGCTGGCTCTCTGATCACCTCCCTCTGGGGATGCAGTCTTGCCAGGCCACAAAGGAAGATGATGCAACCAGTCCTGATGAGACCTGATAGGCTGGGGTCAAATAGAAGGGGAGGAGGACCTCCACTATCATGGGACTATGGGAGGGGCATAGGGGGAGAAGTGGGAGGGAGGGTGGGTCTGGGAGGAGATGAGGAAGGGTGCCACATCCGGGATACAAATTGAATAAATTGTAATAAATGATAATTTAAAAAAAACAAGAAGAAAGAGAGAGAGAGAGAGAGTTTTTTTGGATGGGTGGTCCTTTTCCCGGAACCCTGCCTAGGTAGTACTCCTCTTAGAGTCCAATCTTATCTCACAGTCAGTTATTCTCTTGAATGGGCAAATTAAGTCGTGGAATTACAGGCATCTGTCAGCACACTCAGCTCAAGTGGATTAGTCTTCTACTTTGTGCAGAAAATTCCCTCAATCTGGTTGATGAAAACAGAAAATGTTTACCATCCTTTTTTGCAGCAGGCACCAGGCAGATCTCAGCTGTTGTTTGCAGCACACACACTGCATTCCAGGTGCTGCCTGGCTACACTCTCTTCCGGGTTTGGTTATGACAATGCTTCCAGACTATCAAGGGTGTTGAAAAGAATTCTCATTTAAGGCTATCTGAGATGGCTCAGGCTTTGCACATTCAAGGGAGGAAATTCCACAGATGTGCGAACACTAGAGAGCTCAGATGCAGTCATTGCCACTTGGCACATCAGATGCTGTAAATGGTCAACTCAGCTGTAAGTGACATAAGGAGAAATTGTTTGGAAATAGTTTGGCTCATCCTCTGGCCTAACTAGTTAATTCACCCATCCTCTGAGGGTAAGAACTCTCTGTTTACTCTCCCTGCTGATGTACGGTTGTGAGGTTTTACACTTTTACTGCAGACAGTGTGGCTGCCTTTCCTCCCTTTGCTGTAGTTATTAAGAGTAATTCCTTCATCGTCCAGCAGCAATCAGAACAGCAAGAGGGCCTCGAGGAGGTCAGAGGTCTCTCTGTCCTGCCTTTATAGCATCATCTTCCTGCTTTACTTCAAGCCAAGGAACCCACCTTCCAAACTTCCTCTTTGTACCTTGAATCTCTGGAACTTGTTTCACCCTATCCTCAGCTTCATCCTACTTGTTTTATATCTCTTGGGGTTCATTGTCTCATTGTCAGATACTCTAGGCAGTGAATGGTTGTACTTTTGTCTCTCTTTTTATATTTATATAATACACACTATAAATTTATATTATGCACACTATAAATATTTGGGCATTTAAAGACCTAGAGTTTTCCTTTCAAATAAATCTTGGGATATAAATGATATGTAACACAATGTTGATTTGGAAAGATTTATTTTATACATTTATATAAATCAACATTTTAAGGTATATAAACACCAACCTTTTGTTGAGGCGATAAGCAATAAGAGTGCTTTATAAGAAAATATTTTCTGCCCTAAGCTTTTGTACCTTTTAGGTCAAAATATTTAGAATTAAACTTTGAAATATTTTGAAAATTCTTCAAAGGTTTATAAACTGTGTTTTTCTGTTTGACAGAGAGATAGAGTGAGTTAGTTGTATTGGAGTGATGTGACAAATGGATTTTTTTCCCCAGTGTTCTTTAGAAGCAGAAAGGTCATTCCAATATATATTTTTAAAATTCTGACAGTACTCCTTGGAGAAATATCTCTTTCATAACTAAGATAAAGAAATATTTATAAATATCAAGAGTCAAGCAGTCTTACTATAATAGAACTTGCTAAAGCCTGCCTTTCTCTCTCCTCTTTTCTCTCTCCCCAGTGGTTTATTTTTGTTTGAGTCTCCAGTTTATGAGACAGACCAGGTTTGAAGAGTAGGAGAGTTCAGGGGCTAGAGATGTGGCTGCTAGCAATGGGCTGGCTTCAAACTCACAAGGCCCTAGGTTTAATTCCCAGAATTGCATACATTTAACATGATTGCACATGCTTAGAATCCCAGCACGTGGGAAATGGAGACAGGAAGATCAGAAGGTCATCCTTGGTCTGTATAGTGAGTTTATTCTTGGCCGGGAATATCTCTGGAATCTCTGGAATATCTAAATATCAAAATCATTCTCATGTAACTGTTCTGTGATATTGTTGTTTCATTTATATGTGGACTATCCTCTTTGTTGAGCTAATTTTCATCTTAGAAAAACTAAGTAATTCTTACTGTGAGCTTAAAAGATTAAATACTGGCTGTAAGTCAAATACAAAATGAACTTGGACTCAAACTCTTCCTTATTTCAGTGTCTGTGACACAATTTCTGCTTTAGTCTGCTTTTCTGATCATAGAATCTAGGTTACATCAGTGAGAAAGGAAATCAGTATTTATGCAATAAATTATCTGAGTAATGTTTTCTGTCTTTTTGATGCAGACAATATATTCTGTGATGCTTTCTTTTTAAAATACATTTATATATCTTTTTAAAAAACATTTTTATTTTATATTAATCACAGGTTATGTGCTTTGTATCCCAGCCATAGCCCCCTCCCGCATACCCTCCCTATCCCACCCTTCCCTCCCTCATCTCCTCCCTGCCCCTTTCCAAGTCCACTGATAGGGGAGGACCTCCTCCCCTTCCATCTAACTCTACCTTATCAGGTCTCTTCAGGAATGGCTGCAATGTCCTCTTCTGTGGCCTAGCAAGGCTGCTCTCCACTCGAAGGGCAGGGGGTTGAAGAGCCAGCCATTGAGTTCATGTCCAAAATAGTCCCTGTTCCCCTTACTAGGGTACCCACTTGGAAACTGAGCTACCATTTGCTACATTCAAGCAGGGGTTCTAGGTTATATAGATACATGGTCCTTGGTTGGAGAAACAGTCTCATAAAAGACCCCTAATCCCTCTTTTTCCCACTCACTCAAGCTTTAAAAAATATATTGTATTACATTTATTTATAAGATGTGTGTGTGAATGTTTACTTGCATGCCAGAGAACATGTATGGAACTCAGAGGTCAACCTGCAGACGTCTGTTATCTGTATATACATAGTGAACACTATATCTAGACAGATAACGGGGACCAAAGTCTGGTTGCCAGACTTGGCAGCAAATGCCCTTACCCACTGAGCCATCTTGCCATTCCCATTCAAATTCTTTGCTGTGCTAATTCTCCTGGTCCTTCTTAAGGAAGCTACAAAGATAAGTATCATTATGGCAAAAAGAGAGGAATCTTATAGACTTATATATTTAATATAATTCAATACTCTGTCATTATACTCATGGTCTAAGAGTAATGATTTCTCCAGAAAACACAATGTTTTTAGTAAAGAAGGTTATATCTATAAAATCAATATGAAAATCATATTTATAAACCAAGCTTTAATTTCTAGAACTATATCATGCACTAAATAATCTACATAGATTAATAGGAATAATTGTGTTGGTGCCTACATTCCCAGGTGGAAATTAATCCTAGCCTGGCATTACTGAGGAACGTAATTAAACAACTATCAGTTTGTGTAGAACCTCATTCATGCATATGAATACTAAGGAATGAAAAGTTTTCTAATTAAGCATGGCATTTATGATCTCCCAGCTGTTCCTTTCCACTCCTCATAATGTGCTTCAATCTTGATAGCAGAAGGATGGGGGTCTATAGTATATTTCCAGAAAGGATTATATTTGGCTGCGGATGATGGAGGAATTACCCAGCTTGATCAGAGCCAAAGCATCCTAAAGGCACATCTCAAGACAGGCAGGGGAGAAGAAGAAGGGGGAAGAAGAAGAAAAGGATGGAGGAATATGAGATTTCCAAATACAGACAGAAATTTCAGAGATTTCACAGGTGTTTTAGCTGTGTTTTAAGGGCATTGTACATTTTCTTCTAGTGCTTTTGCTAATCAACCTAGAAGATGAGCTGAACAGGTGAATGGCATGTATTTAGAAGTCTCAGTCCATAGAAATATGGGAGTGGAGTTGTGGACAGCACAGAACGAGCACTAAAACAGTTTATGTGAAAAGGAGGGCTGAGCAAGAGGAAGAATGAAGTCAATTAGAAGTGTATGAAGGCAAGGAAGAAAACGGAAGAATGACACACTTGCAAGAACTATGAGGTGGACCTGTCATGTCTCCACGTTATTTGAAACTGAAATGAAACCTTTTTATCATGGCATAAAGGTGGGGATCAAAATACTAGGACATGCTAAATGCTCAGACCGAGCTTAGTTCTACTGGATGGCTAATCAAACATTAAACTAACCTTATGGAAATATGTAAAGAAAGAGGAAAGGAAACCCCAAGAAATTTTTTCAATAGTTTGTTTTAAAGGTGATTATTGTAAAACTTTTCTGGTGTTTCTTCTCAATTTTTCTTTTTCAAATTTGCAAGCTTTGCAAAACTGAAGAGTGTAGTTTTGTATGATATGCTTATAGAAATAGCTTGTAATATAAATATACGCAATGAATCATAAAATACATGGAAGGCAATACCAAAGAGAATGAAAAACAAGGGGAAAGTGCCTTTTCATGATATATCATAATACCATAAAACATAGGCCTTAAGCAAGGGAGAATTCTGGAAGGAGAAATGACACTTGGGAGTTCTCTGTGGAAACTGCTGCATCCCTGGAATTCTTGCTTTCCTTGTAAGATTCCCATTCTAAAGAATAACACTCCGTATCAGTGGGAGGATGTTGAACCATGCTGTGTGTCTGACACCCTGGCAAACACCGAGGCTTATTAGCTCACTCTCTTTTTCTGTGCTTGAAGGCAGGGGTTGCTACCCTCACTTCAGATAGGAATTTCTGGCTCTACAGGATTAGAGCATTTGCCTCAGGCAACACAGGCAGTGAGCTGTGCTGTGAAGGTTTAAATCCAGGCTTGTCTGAAAAGCTCCCTGCCCTTCTCTTCTGAAGGGATGACTATGCTGTATCTGACAGGACTTTATGCGGAAAAGCAGCAAAGCTTAAGCTTATTTTTTAAAAAAATTTTTGTTGTTTTATTTTGAACTTGTATAAATTCCAAATACTATTTTCTTTAAGAATAAAAAAGAAATATCTGTATGAGTGGCTGAGTGGAGACCGTCAGCACCTTTTTTCTGGTTTACACAGTACAGATGTTTTTATGTTTCTTACGGTTATTTAACTTCAAAGACTTCCAAACTATATCACCGTGGTCTAATAAAATCTTGGCGCTTTCTCTTACAGTCATTTGCAGCATCTTCGTGCTTTTACAAATTTCCTATTTTTCTGTATTTTCTGACATTTCAGTGTTCTGGGTATCTGAGGTACTCCTTTAGTCAGTGTATTTTTCTTAGTCTTTTAAATTTGTTCCTGGGAAAACGTCTGTATAGTTTATACGAATCAGGAGTAAGAGGTCAATTATTTCCCAAACTCAGTAGCAGGCAGAAGCCATTCATTTCTAAGTAGCCTTGCCAAAGTGTGAGTTTGATGTCACTCTACAAAGTGTAATTGTGTTAGTGTCAGGCTGGCATTCTTCACAACTGCTTTGTACTTTACAATCTAAATGGCTTCACACAGGCTTAGATGGAAGCGATAAGTACCTGTGGAAGTGCCTGTAGAATTAATCCTTAATGAAGAGGTTCACACATGGCTGACACCACCACTCTCCAGAGCCAGGGACATTTTGGTTTGTTAGTAGTGACATTGTTGTTAATTCTGAGACATTGATATTGTATATACTTTCTGAATAAAACATCAAAAACTACAACTCTTCTACCTTATTTCTCACAATGCCATAGTCTTCTCATGTCCAACCATTATAATTCAGTGCACCTCTGCTTTTGGGGGGCTAGAATATCACCTATATTAGAGACTGAATCTTCTTGTATTAAGAAAAAAAGGAACAGGGAACAGTGTTCCCCACTCCTTTAACTGGAGGGCAGATACTCCCCCACCTCCTAAGCTTTCTAAGTTCAAGGAAGAACTGTTGGGTCCAGAAGCCCAAATACCAGGGTGTCAAAAGATCTCTACTATAAACCTGGGTGCATCATCTTCTATTGAGGCTAGACAAGGCAGCCCAGTTAGGGAAGAGGAATCCAAAGATAGGCAATGCAGTCAGAGGCAGGCCCTGCGCCCACTTTAGGAAACCCACATGGGCGTGGGGGGCAGGGAAAGGTAGAGGGTGAGATAGGGAGAAGAGGAAGGAGGGGAAGCTGCAATCAGGGTGGAAAGTAAACTAATTAATTAAAAATGTTAAAAGAGAAGATCTCTCCTGGAGGAGGGAGAGTCAGTTTTCTTCAGCAATGTGGTTCTTGTGAGGTGTCGCATTCTCTAGTAAATGCTCCTATACCCATGAGCATACAGAAGTCACTGCATGAATTCACTAGGTTAAAACAACAAAACAAAACAAAACAAAACCCCACAAAAACAAAATGTGAAATTGGAGGGGAAAGTGGTGGAGAAATAGAGAAAGAATTGGATAAGGGGTTGGGAATGCGTGGTACATTTCATTACAATATAATATGTGTATATATATACATATATATTTACAAATCAAATATCACACAGGGGTGACAGTAGATGGTACACCCTCACCTATAAGAGGTTAATAAGGATGGAAAAGTCACAAGAAAGACAGAGCTGACCGTAAGAAGCACCAAGACAATACAGAAACCACAGGAGAAAGAAAAACACAGTATGTATCATGACATGATGCTGACTTCCTTCTATCCCTTTTGCTTGGACCACAGATGTACAATTCCATTGCTCTTTATTTGGTGCTGGGATAGAACACAGAACTCCATGTATGATAGGAAGGCATTCTAGTAATGGCTCCATAGCCCCAGCCCTCTCTATTTCATTTCTGTTTCAAAGAAGCCTGGTGTGGTTGATGTAATGTTTATAAATGTTTCCCATTCTCTTCAAAAAGAAAACCCAGCTTTGCAATGCAGCTATTTTTATCCACTTCATTTTATTTCTTAAATTCAGACTAGGGGAGTAAATGACATCTTGAACTAGGTATGTATATCCAGACAGTAGGGTTGGTTTATTCTCTTTTTATAAAAATCAGAAAAAAACAAATAATATTAAAATTGTTACAGCTGTCAAAATAATCTGGGACAATGAGCTAGTGAATGAGTTTTGTTTTACAACTGACTTGAGGTTGAGTGGCGGGCAACGTATTTCTGCTTTCAGAATTTGTTAATTGTAGATCTTAGAGCCTGTGCTGTTGGTGTTCTGTTCAGGAAGTTGTCTCCTGTGCCAATGAGTTTGAGGCTCTTCCCTACTTTGTCTTCTAACAGGTTTAGTGTGTCTGTTTTTATGTTGAGATCTTTGATCCACTTGGACTTTAATTTTGTGCAGAGTGACAGGTATGGGTATATTTTGCATTTTTCTACATGTGGGCATCCAGCTAGACCAACACCATTTATTGAAGATGCTCTTTTTTTTCCAGTGTATGGTTTTGACATCTTTGTCAAAAATCAGGTGTCTGTAGTTATATGGGTTTATTTCTGGGTCTTCTATTCCCACTCATCCCCCCGTCTGTTTCTATGCCAGTACCATGCAGTTTTAATTGTTGCTCCATAGTACAGCTTGAGATCAGGGATGAAGATACCTCCAAAAGATCTTTTATTGAAGAGGATTATTTTAGTTATTCATCGTTTTTTGTTATTCCATATGAATATTTTTTTCTTTCAAGGTCTGTAAAGAATTGGGTTGGTGAGCAGCGAGCCTACAGCCAACATCAAACTAAACAGAGAGAAACTTAAAACAATCCCACTGAAATCAGGGACAAGGCAAGGCTGCCCACTCTCTCCATATCTCATCAACATAGTACTGGAAGCCCTTGCTAGAGCAATAAGACAACTAAAGGAGCTCAAGGGGATTCAAGTTGGAAAAGAAGAAACTAAAGTATCACTATTTGCAGATGATGTGATAGCATATATGAGTGACCCCAATAATTCTACCAGGGAACTCCTACAGCTGATAAACACCTTCAGCAAAGTAGCTGGATACAAAATTAACTCAAAAAAAAAATCAGTAGCCCTCCTATATACAAAAGACATATGGGCTGAGAAAGAAATTATGGAAATACCACCCCTCACAATAGCCACAAAAACATAAAGTATCTTGGTGTAACTCTAACCAAGCAAGTGAAAACTTGTATGAAAAAACTTCAAGGCTCTGCAGAAACAAATTGAAGAATATATCAGAAAATGGAAAGATCTACCACATTCATGGCTCAGTAGGATTAACATAATAAAAATGGCCATCTTACCAAAAGCAATCTACAGATTCAATGCAATTCCAATCAAATCACCAACACAGTTCTTTCCAGTAAAAACTCATAATGGCTGAGTCATCTCTCCACCTCAGTCAACCATTTCTGTCATACATGTCCATATAGGCATAAGCACTGGACCCAGGACAGAAAGTGTGGTGATTTTTTCTTCTATTACTGCAAAGCTCAATGCCTATACATTTGTTTTATTTTTTTATTTGATGCATGTTTATAAGTATGTGTAATGCCTACCTGTACAACACGTATTCAATTCCAATTATCACACCAAATACATGCTTAAATTTCAGCTAAGGTGTGAAACAAGGCAGCCTAAATAGTAAAAGATAAACAATGGTTAGAAAATGAAGAAATCTTTTAACCAATGTAAGATTTAAGAATAAAAATTATGAAATGCAATAGGAAGAGAGATAGGCTGAAATAAAGATAAAAAGATAGGTTCAACTGACAGTTGAAGTTACCATACCCTCATCTCCCTTTCCCATCCTAATGTCCTTAGATATGGGCACAGAGTTGAGGATGTAGGGCATGTTAAAGTAGCACTTGCCTAAAATGTGTAAGGCCCCAGGGCCAGTCCCCAACATCATCAAAAATACAATTCTGAAAAGACAGAAATGCCTCTCAACACACTTACATGCACACACACACACGCACACACACACACAAGCACATTTTGTCCTGATTTATTGTTTCCGTGAATTTGGGATATAAAAAGGATTTCTAATATTTTCTGAAAATATGAACTATCAGTACACATTCCAGTTTTTATAAGGCAAATAATATCCTAAGATTTTTCTCTGTTCTGAAACTTTCTCATTTAATCTAGGAGGGATTAGATACACACACACACAATTAAATAATAAGTGACAGGAAAAGAACTAATAAAATAGCAATATTTCTTTACTCAACATATTCTAAGAAATATTTTAAAAAGTTTAAATCAATCTATAGTCACATAACAGTTTTAAAAGTAGGATGAAAAAATTTTAAACACCATATGAAGAAAAATTGGAGTATGGAATAAGAGAGGAGGGCTGGAGAATATTAATTAAGGAAGGAGGGTGAAGCTAAACCACAGCAGAAGAGGTGGACGGTCACGGAAGTAATAAGCTCCCCCTTCTCACCACGCGCTTGGCAAAAGGACATTATATGTTCACTTATGCTGTCGCGTGCAAGATTTGCAACTCTTCCTATATTGCAATAAAAGCCTACCGACCTCACAAAGAGTTCTAAATATTTTGCATACCATGCCCTAACGAAACTAGGTTGATATTTCTACCTCTGATTTGACAAACACAAGAATAAGGAAACCAACTCTTCTCCCCATAAAACCCAGCGGTGGCGCCAGAGCGCCCTCATGCCCTTGTCTCCAGGACCCTCCAGCGGCGTCCTTTCTGATCTATTTCCACATACAATGCCTGTGTTACCTACAGTGTTCTTCATCTCCACAGTCTAGTAATGTAGGACAAGCCTTGAGAAAAGCGCCACCAGAAAGCTCCTTCTGGAACCTTTATTCTCGTTTCCCTCTCAGTTCAGCTCCCCGACACAAGCGATTGAAGTGCTCATTCGGAAAACAGCATACCCAATGCCTTGAAGTCATCACTATGGAACCTTAGCATGAGCTTTCATCGAAGCTAGTACTCATAACCATATTCTGACACGTTCTACCTGCTTGATCTGTGGTTCAAGATCAAAGATTACTGCAGTTTCCATTCCAGATAGGTTTTTGGGGGGTCGGGACACAGGTCTTTTAGAACTATCTGTGGAAGAACACTCTGAATAGATCAACATGCTGACTTCTCATCTCCAAAGCTAACTACCTCTGGATTTTTTTTTTTTTTCAGCTTGAAATTTTTAGGAGTCTGACTTTTGCAGCCATCATGTACAAGTGAACTCTTCAGATGCCTGAGACACAGATCTTATGTTCCACATTAAATATTGACACTTTGACTAATTTTTATGTGTGTGTTTGGCCTTTATTTAAGCCCATTTCATCTTTACTATTCTATAAAATGTGTAAAGCATTTTGTGCCTGCTTAAATATTATGTCCCACTGTCTTTTTAATGGGAAATTGTATTAGGTTGGTAAAGATGAAATAAAAGAATTTATTTCTCTGTTAAGTATCTCAGGAAAAACTTTCTTGAAAATATGCCAACATTTCTTTCATGTATGAAAAAGTCTAAATATAGTACTCACTCAAATATCAGTACATAAACTCTTATTTTCAATGCATGTAGCAGTCAAAATACAAATATGAAACAGACACAGGCTGGACAAAGGGTTAGCTCAATGGATAGTAGTTACATTCTGCAGGAATTACCGTGACAGTACTAAGACTCAGACACTGTTAGGAGATGGCCGACCCAGCTTAACTGGGCTGTCCTGGAAACGGCACCCTGAGCTACACCTAAAAGAGGAAACTATCTAAAGAATATACGCAGCAGACAGAACAGTGCTAGCATCAATACTAACTAAATAAGAGAACTCCAGGAAGCCTGCCTATAGTACCACTGAAGACACCGTGTCAGACAGCACAGAGAGTGAGACCAAAGCCTCAGCCTCTGCTAAAACGTCAGCTGGACTTTTGTTAAAACAGTTGAAAGAGAAAATAAAATCATGGAGACTTTGCCCAGTAGATTTCTTTTGTAAGATAATAGGTTATTTGTGACCTAAAGCTTTCCCCCTCCCCATTTTGATGACAGAAAAAAAAAGTTTTCTGGTGGCACTTTTCTCAAGGCTATTCCAACATTACTAGACTGTAGAGATGAAGAACACTCTAGGTAATACGGTTTTGTGGAAACAGCAGTAGGGGTACAATATCAAATCCCAAATTTGGCATAATTTCTTCCTTTTGGCTTGGTTCACAGTATGATCCATGATCGTCTAACAGTAGTTATAGTGGGTTGTAAGGTCCCCCAAAATCTTATTCTTCATGCAGTCTATTTCAATCAGGAACCCCTGAGAAAACACATGCATCCTCAAAGTCATTCTGACAATATGCTTCTCAGTCTCAGGGAAGTTCTTCCAGGTCAGTGAGCTGTGAGCAATCCCTGAAGTTCCTGAAGACAGTCACTTAGGGTCTGCTGACTCCTCAACCGTGCTCCGGAAATGCAAGCTCAGGCGGATATCTGGCCAAACATATGTAAAAGCCAACGAAACACTTGAGAGAATGACATGCAGGAGTAGAGTGATTTTTGTGTTGAGTCAGCACAATGCTATGAACTGAAATGCCATCACCGCGGTGAGCCAAAGCTAGGGCGGCACGGACTGACACGGATCCCAGGGCAGCAGAGGCTCTGCATTGGCCTCACACCCTTCGTTTCCCTAAAATGTTGTGCACTGCATCCTAGATTAACCCTTTCTTTTTAATTATAAAATTATTTTAGGTTAAGCCAAATTTAATTAGGGGCATATGTGGGCGTTGTGTAGGAGAACGCTCATCTGTAAGCGCCGGGTTCCGTCAAGTCCGGAAGACGGCATTGGGGTTGAAGGGCTGAAAACTGAGTTTGGACACTCTGTAAGAGTAGCACTTGCTCTTAACTACTGAGAGATCGCCCCAATCCTTCACATAAAATACTATCTAGCCTAAAATTGGGGAGGGACCTTGATTGACTTTTTTTTTTTTTTTTTTGTATACGCGCCATAAGTCACTATTTGCCAATGGGATCCTTTCTCTGGATCAACCAAGTTACTTACCTCCCAACCTAATCTCTTAATTGCGAGTATTTACACATAACTGCATAGAGGCAAACACACACATAAACACACATACTCATAGACATATATACACACATGCACATAAATATACATTCACATACATGCACACTCAAATATACACACACACTCATAGACACATACACACACCATAACAGGTTTCATATCAAGTATTATAAGCATAGGAATAGAAACGTTTTAAATAAATTTTCTCTTAATGAATGTCTATAGCATTGTTTTGAATTATTGAAAAATCACATGCAATTATTTCCTATCACTATTCTCACTTTTATGTTTTTCTGGAAGCTGTTAAATTGAACCCTAGTTTTTCCATTTTACAGAATCTGCTCATGAGAGGGTCATACTGAGTATTAACTAGATAACCAAATATTGCCTACTCTCAGATCATGGAGAATGTTCAACCTACGGTAGGAGCGTGGGACTATACTATCTTGCCAAAAGCTTGCATTCATTCAGTCAATAAACATTCACTGAGTACAGCTATTCTGTTAGCTGCTGTGCTCCATGCTCGCAATGCTAAAATATATGTTACTCTACCTGACTTGCAACAATACGGCTCAGCCCTACAGGCTCATTTAAATACAAGTGTGCACAACTGTGTATGTGATGGAAAGGGAGGTGGTACAGGAGAGCGGAGGGGTGAAAAATGAGAGAGAGGATGAGACTGCTACATAAAGTATTTTAATTGCAATATTCCTGATTCTGATTCATTATTACCATAATAAATAATACAATAGAATACAATCAGGAGGGGAAATGTCAGAGGATAATATTGTTTGCTTTTTTGATTAAAATCATTCCAGTGATAAATTGTTTATTATTATTTGCTACAAACTGCCAGCTATTGGAAATTACAACTCCACATGAATCTCCTCTATATCTCTGCTCACCCTGCTTCACCCTACATTGATGGCTACTAGGAATAACATCAAAGAATCTACTTTTCAGTGAACCATGAAATTAAAGCTCAGCAAACTGAAACAGCCAGTAGCTCTCATTCCTGGGAAAGGCCCAATTTGTGAATTTAGTAAAGAATGAAATGATAAAACTCATGTCTCTAGGAAAATGTATAAAATGTGATATCAGGAGAGCTGAATGTGATGAGGGGCCTATAATGAAGCCTGCAGATTTTCAGGGCAGTAGTCTAAAATGACTCAGGAAAAATAATACCAGAAATTTTGTCTTTAATTATATAATTTATAAGCAACAGAAACAGACATCTGCTGAGAGGCCAGGAAGAAGACAGAATGCAAAATCTTAAATAAGGACTTTCTACCTCTTCTAGTCATAGAGAAAACCCCCTCCTGAGTTACCTCATGAGAGCTGAGGCTTGAAACACTTTATATTTTTGTGAAATACAAGATATTGCTTGCTACTCTTCTTTATGGGATGGATATTGGAAGTAGGAGAAAACAAGAAACAGGACAGAAGCCTCTGAAAGACTCCACCTACCAGTGTATTAAAGCAGATGCTGAGACTCATAACGAAACCTTGAGCAGAGTACAGGGAACCATATGAAAGAAGGGGGAGTTAGTAAGACCTGGAGAGGGCAGGAGCTCCTAAAGGACCAAATATATCTGGGCACAGGGGTCTTTTCTGAGACTGATTCTCCAGCCAGGGACCATGCATGGATATAACCTAGAAACCCTGCTCAGACATAGCCCATGGCAGCTCAGTATCCAAGTGGGTACCCTAGTAAGGGGAACAGGACTGTCTCTGACATGAACTCAGTGGCGGGCTCTTTGACCACATTCCCCCACCCCCAAGGGAAGAGCAGCCTTGCTAGGCCACAGAAGAGGACATTGTAGCCAGTCATGTTAACATCTGCATGCCTCTTGTAAGATGTAAGATGTTCAAACTCATCTTCAAGCTACACAGCATCCTACACAATTGAAACAGAAAAGCTTTAGAAAAAAATTAGGTACGAAGTCTCTTCATTATATTTGTGAGAAGTTCCTGGAACTAAACACAAGAATAACTTGAGCTAAGTCTCAAAGGGTGGAACATAAAAGAGAGTCCAGTATGTCTGACTGCAAAATCTGCCCTCCTCACTGCCGTGTTCTTCTCTGTAAAGGTATTTTTAAAGAGACCATGGATTTGATGGAGAATGTGGAGGGTTATATAAAGAGGTTGGGGGAAGAAAGGGAAAAGAGACATAACAAATTTCAGAAATTAAAAAAAAGTTACAGAATATCAAATTTTAACCTGCTACTTGGGTACCAAGTAATTAGACAGAAGAATATAGAAATGGGAAATGTTTTGCCTCATCATTTTGGGGTACTGTATTTTAATGAAGCCAGAAGAGACAAGGTATAAAAGATCAATTCATGAAAATCTCTGCATTGTCACAGAACAATTGACAAGGTATTCACCAACAACCCTAAAACTGCCAGCAAAGGAAACGCCATGATGAAGACCATATTTCTTGGTCTCCTAAAATACTTCAGGTAGTATAAATAGTTAAAATTCTTTACCTCTTTAAAATGGCGATTGTTAAGCTCTTTATGTTATGTAAAAGGGAGGAGCTCAAATAATTTATAGTTCTAGTAGACCAGGATTTCAAATCCATGAGTCCAGGTCCATCTGACCAAAGCTTACAGACATAGCCTTAGTGCCTGTCTGCAAGTATAAGCCATGAAAACACCCAAACAATTTCAGGAACACTTTTTAGTACTTCCTGTCCTTTATCTTGCTTAAAATCTTGTCCCTTATCTTGTGAGCTGAAATGGTACGTGATATGCTGTGGAACATGTGGCATAGTTACAATGCACCTCTCTCAAACAGTCTTCCAGGAACATCTCAGCTACACTCTACACATCCTATAGTCTGGGGTCATTGCCCCACATAAGCGCCATAATGGCACATTGTAAGGTAATTCCAGATCTATCACTAAGCAGTCACAAGTGCCCTGGGTTCAAGGTCTGTGTATAATTTAGCTGAAAGAAGCACCTCTTTGTTTTTCTGTCCTTGGAGTCATTATGTGAGAAGTTTAGTTGCAAAGCACATTTCAAAGTTCAAAATTCAAGCATAAGGTTGTAACACAACATACATGAACTAAGGAAAATAAAAATAAGTCAGGAAAAAAGATACAAACACAATATAAATATGGGAAAATAAAGTAGAATTACAAAACTCTTTCCTTTATTGCCATGGTGATAAATCTGACGTGTGTGTGTGTGTGTCTCTGTGTGTGTGTGTGTCTGTGTGTGTGTCTGTGTGTGTTTACTCAATAAGAAAATAGAAGAAGCACTGGGAAAAATACCACAGGAAGAAACAGTGTAGCTATACCATACTTAAATGTCACACTCTCAAGTCTAGATGCAGCTAAACAAAACAAAAATCATGGAAGTTTTTGACTAGCTTCTATTTTATAGAGCTTATTTGTCAGATTAAGTTATAAGCCATTAGAGTTTTGGTTTCACAAAAATATGAAGGTTATATTCTGAGAACCAACTGGGAAAATTGTCCCTTAGCTTCAACATGGACTCACACATATGTGTGCACAGACAGGCTTGCACACAGCAAAGAAGATAATAAAGTATCAGTAAGGAGATAATGTGAATTAAGAAAAATATTTGTGAACAAAGCCAGTATTTTTAAAATAAGGTTAAGAAATAACAAAGAAAATGGCATTTTAAATACTCAAATCAAGAGCTGTAAAGTAGGCTAACGTTGTTCATTCCTGAGGCAAATAAGTGAAAAGAAGTTGAAACAAGTGGAATGTCTGCGAAAGCAAGAAGACCCATAACGACTCAACAAGAAGATAATTATCGTACATTAAATCAAAATTCACTTACACACCTGCCAGGAAAATGATCATGATGCCGTCAAAGCAGTGGGGACTGGAAGTTGCAAAACTGGAGACAAAAGAACACACCTAAGATATGTGAGTCCATCATGTCAAGATGCTTACTAGGTAAGTTATTAATATATCAGAAGGGGGCTGAGACAGGGCTCAAAAATAAACACACACACCATTCTCTCAGCAGACCAAGGTTTGACTCTTAGTGCCCACCTCAGAGTTCTCACAGGTGCCTGTAAGCCCAATTCCTTGGGGATCCATCACCTCTGGCCTAACACACACAAACAACAACAACAACAACAACAACAAGGTTACAAAATTCAGAAAAAATAAAGATTCTAGCATTGTAATAATTCTTTTATTTTCTCTAAATACATGGGTGTTTTCTACACAGTATTTATTTATGTTAAAGAAATGTTTCTGTAGCGTTTTCAACTTGCTTTAATTACACTATATTCCCCTTGTAATTTTCTTTGGTTGTTTTTAGCTTAGTTGTTTGTTTGTTTGTGTGTTTATCTCTCATATATTACATCTCCATCACAGTTCCCTCTCCTATCCATCCCCTGAGTCTCCCACCCACTGCCTCTCTCCATCAGACCCACTCCCCATGCCGCATCTTCTCAGAAAAGAACAGGCCTCCCAGGGACTACACACTACATAACAAGCTAAATATGACACACCACCACATCACTACTGGACAAGACAACCTAGTAAAAAGAAAAGGGTCTCATGAGCAGGCAAAGGAGTCAGGAACAGCCCTCCCTCCCACTGTTAGGTTTTCCAGAACACCTAGCTGCTCAGCTAAAGTTTACATGCAGAGGACCTAGATTAGACCACTGTAGGTTCCCAATCTCTGGGAGCTCCCATGTGTCCCAGCCAGTAGATTCTGCAGGCTGTGTTTTCATTTTCTCTTGGTGTCCTTGACCTCTCGATTCCTCTGACCTTCAGTCCACCTCCTCCACAGGACACCCGAAGCCCTGCCTAATGTTTGGTTGTGGGACTCTGCACATGATCTCAGCAGTCCCTACCTGAAGTCTCTCTGGTCCCTTTCATGATGATTTTGGGAGGCTCTGGTTTCAGAACACTGCAGGCAGGACAAAGAGTAGGTTGAAGGTTTTGTTTCTGGGTTGGTGTCCCAATCCCTGCAGTTGAGGCCTTGCATGGTTATGGAAGATGGCCGGTTCAGCCTCCCTGTTCCCCTGTTACTCAGATTCTGCTAGGGTCTCTCTCATAGATTCCATGGAGTTTCCATTGCTCTAGGTTTCTCTGTCACCCTGAAATGCCTCCCAGCTCCAGCCATTTTCCCAGGCATTGTCACACCCAACCAGGTCCGTCCTCTTCCCCACCCCATTCATCCCCAGTCCAGTACGGAAATGTACTCTATTTTCCTTTCCCAGAGAGATCTTTGCATTCCCCACCCCCAACCCCCTTCTGCCCTCCTGGTTACTTAGTCTCTCCGGGTCTGTGGACCTTTGCGTGATTGTCCTTTACTTCATAGCTAATATCTACCTATAAGCAAGCACATACCATGTTTGTCATTCTGGATATGAGTTACCTCTTCATGGTGATTTTTTTTTTCCAGCTTCATCCATTTGCCTGAAAATTTAATGGTGTCATTGTTTTTATGTACTATTTATTATTATTATTATTAATTTATTTGCTTTGTATCCCAACTGTAGACCCCTCCCTCATCTCATCCCTGTTCCACCCTCTCTCCCTTTTCCTTCCCTATCCCTCTTCCCTATTCCACTGACAGGGGAAGTCTTCCTCCCCTACTGTCTGACCCTAGCCTATCAGGCACATCAGGGCTGCTTGGATCCTCTCCTCTTCCTCTGTGGGTTGGCTAGGTCGTCCCACCAGGTTGAAGTGATCAACGAGCAGACAAGAGAGTTCATGTCAGACACTGTCATTCAGAGAGGAAAACAGGTTAGATACCAGAAACAATATAAAAGAGGGAACAGGATGGGAGCCTACCGCAGATGTCCTCCAAAGGATTCCACCCAGCAGGGAATTGAAGCAGATGCAGAGACTCACAGCCAAACTTTGGACAGAGCACAGGGAGTCTTATGGAAGAAGGGGGATATGAAAAGACCCAGAGGGGACAGGAGCCCCATAAGGAGACCAACACAGCCAAAAGAAGCAGGACCCAGAGGGTCCTGCAGAGACTGATGCATCAACCAAAGACCATGAACAGAGAGGATCCCTGCTCAGATGTAGCCTGTAGATGTTTTTAACAATTAAGTAATATTCCATTGAGTAAATGTACTATGCTTTCTTTATCTATTCTTCAGTTGAGGGACATCTAAGTTGTTTACAGTTTCTAACTATAGTGAATAAAACTGCTATGGAATTAGTTGAGCAAGTGTTCATGTGACAGGATAGGGTGTCCTTTGCGTACATGGCCAGGAATGTCATTGCTGGGTTATTAAGGTGAGAGAGAGAGAGAGAGAGAGAGAGAGAGAGAGAGAGAGAGAGAGAGAGAGAGAGAGAGAGAGAGAGAGAGAGAGAGAGAGAGAGAAGTAAAGTTTGGGATTCATATATTTCACCAGAGAAATTTAGATTTTATGAAAAATCAGTACGGCAGTTAGTGTGAAGTTAAGTTTTCCACAGGCTAGAGCTGTCTGGAAGAGAACCTCAGCTGAGGAACTGTCTTGATCAGGTTGACCTATGTGCATACTCTGAAGGCTGGTACATATTTTTAACAGATACAGCCCATGGCATGTAGCACCATTCTCTGGCCTGCACAAGTTGAGTGAAGAAAACTGGCCAGGCACCAAGGACAAACCAGTGTTTATTCTCTTTGCTCTTGGACACTGTTGGAATGTGTCTGCCAGAGTCTCTGTTGTGAACTGGTAGACAGAGACCTGGATTTGTAAACCAAGAACTTTCTGACTGAAGTTGCTTTTGGAGAAAGTGCTTTATCACAGCATCAGAAACAAAACTAGTTACATTATTTGGGTTCTGGAGTTCTTTATATATATAGTTTGTATATTAGCCCTATGTCAGCCATAGAGTTGGAAAAATGTTTGCCTATTCTGTAGGCTATTGTTTATTTTGATGGTGTCCTTTTCCTTATAGAAGCGTTTAAGTTTCATGAGCTCAGATTTATTAATTGTTGATCTTAGAGCCTGAGCTGTGTTTTCTGCTCAGGAAGTTGCCTCACGTACCAATCAGTGCATTCAAGGCTCTTCCCCATTTTCTCTTCTATCAGGTTCAATGTATCTTGGTTTATGTTGAGGTCTTTGACCCCTTGGACTTGAATTTTGTGAAGGGTGATAGATATGGATCTATTTGAATTGCTGACAAATGGTTAAACTAGCACCATTTATTGAAGATGCTTTCATTTTTTTTTCCATTACAATTCTGGCTTCTTTATATAAAAAACAAACAACAAAAAAAAACAGTTCTCCATGGATGTGTGAGTTTATATCTGGGTCTTCAATTTGATATCATTTATTGACCTGTTTGCTTCTTTTCATTCTAAAGCTTTCAGGTGCAATTAAGTGGCTAATATGAGGTTTCTCCAATTTCTTCATGAAGGCACATAGTGCTACAAACTTTCCTTTTAGCGTGGCTTTCAGTATGTCCTGTAATTTGTAAATTCATTTTCATTTAAATTTAGAAAGACTTTAATTAATTTATTTCTGTCTTGACTCTGAAGTCATTTGGTATGAAGTTGTTCAGTTTTAATGAGTTTGTAGGCTTTTTGTAGTTTCTGTTGTTATTGATATTCAGCTTAATCCAAGACAGTCTGATAAGATATGGGGGTTACTTCAAATTGCTTGTATCTGTTGAGTCTTGAGCTGTGACAGAATGTATGGTAAATTTTTGAGAAGGTTCCATGAAATGCTGAGAAGGTATAATTTTTGTGTTTGGGCAAAATGTTCTGTAGATATCTTTTAGGTCCGTTTGATTTTTTTAAAGTTTTTTTTAATTCTTAAAATTTATATTTATTGAACTTAACAGTTTTATTTTTTATAATTATTTTATTTTTATTAATTATAGTTTATTCACCTTGTACCCCCCTGTACCTCCCTCGGTCCTCCCCTCCCAATCCCACCCTTCCTCTTCCCCACCCGTGTCCCTCTCCCAGTCCACTGATGAGGAAGGTCCTCCTCCCCTTCCTACTGATCCTAGTCTATCAGGTCTCATCAGGAGTGGCTGCATTGCTTCCTCTGTGGCATGGTGAGGCTGCTCTCCACTCAGGGAGAGGTGATCAAAGAGCAGGCCAATCAGTTCATGTCAGAGGCAGTCCCTGTCCCCATTACTATGGAGGCCACTTGGACACTGAACTTCCAATAGGCTACCTCCGTGCAGGAGTTCCAGGCCATTTCTATTAGTGGCCGTTGGCTAGAGTATCAGTTTCAGAAAATACCCCTGTGGCCAGACTTATTGGAAATTTGCAGGTAACTGGTGGGAACTGGAAAAGATCATCCTGAGTGAGGTATACCAGAAGCAGAAAGACACACAGGGTATATACTCACTCATAAAATCTTGTACACCCAAGGAAGCTAATCAGGACGGAAGACTCTGGCTAAGATGCTCAATCCCCATTCAGAAAGCCAAAGAGGATGGACATCAGAGGAGGGAAAAAACAGGGAACAGGACAGGAGCCTGCCACAGAGGGCCTCTGAAAGGCTCTACCCTGCAGGGTATCGAGGCAGAAGCTGAGGCTCATAGCCAAACTTTGGGCAGAGTGCAGGGAACCATATGAAAGAAGTGGGAGATAGTAAGACCTGGAGAGGACAGGAGCTACACAAGGACAGCAACAGATCCGTTAGATTTTTAACTCCAATATTTCTCCATTTAGTTTTTGTTTGGTTGGCCTGTCCATTGATGAGAGTGGGGTATCAAAATCTGCCACTATTAATGTGTTAGGTTTGATGTGTTATTTAAGCTTTAGCAATGTTTCTTTACTAATGTGGGTGCCTTTACATTTGGACCATAGATTTTAAGAATTGAAACATCATCCTGGTGGATTTTTCTTTGATGAAGATAAAATGTCATGTATCTATCTCTTGATTAACTTTGTTTTAATGTCTATTTTGTTAGCTGTTAGATTTGCTACAAAAACTTGTAGCTTGTGTCCATTTGCTTGGGAAAAATCTTTCTTCGACCCTTTACTCTGAGGTAATATCTATCTTTGATGTTGAGATCTTTTTTTTTTCTTTTTTGTATACAGCAGAATGATGGATCTTGTTTCCATATCCATTCTGTTAGCCTATGTATTTTTATTGGGGAACTGAGTCCATTGATAGTGATAGATCAATAATTGTTACTTCCTGTTATTTTGTTGATGGTGGTGGTGATGGTAGTGTATGTCTGTGTGTTTCATTTCTTTGGGTTTTGCTGGTATAGATTAGGTATTGCCTGTGTTTTGTGGGTGTCGTTGACTTCTTTGTGTTGAAGTTTTCCTTCTAGTACTTTCTGTAAGTCTGGATTTGTAGATAGATTCTGTTTAAATTTTACTTTGCCATGAAATATCTTGTTTTATCAATCTATAGTTATTAAATTTTTGGCTGGGCTTAGTAGTCTGCGCTGGAACTTAGAGTCAGCAAAACATCTGTCCAGACCCTCTGGCTTTTAGAGTCTCCGTCAAGAAGTTGAGTGTTATTGTAATAGGTCTGCCTTTATATGTTACTTGGTCTTTTCCCCTTGCAGCTTTTAAAATTATTTCCTTGATTTCCATGCTTTTTGTTTTGATTCTTATGTGGAACAGGGACTTTCTTTCTCGTTCTATTTTGTGTTGAATAAGGTTCTTGTATCTTTATAGGCATGTCCTTTCTTAGGTTAGGAAAATTTTCTTTCATGATTTTGCTAAATATATTTTCTGGATTTTTGAGCTGGAATTTTTCTTCTTGTATTCTTAGTATTCTTAAGTTTGGTCTTTTCCCAGATTTTCTAGATGTTTTATGTTTAAAGGAAATTTTTAGATTTAACTTTTTCTTTGACTGATGAATCTGTTTCTTCTATCATATCTTCAATGTCTGAGATTCTGTCTTCCATCTTTTGTATTCTGTTGACAGTTCTTATGTCTGTGGTTCCTGTTTGCTTATTTTTCATTTCCATTTTCCATTTCCAGAATTTCTTGTTTGTGTTTTCTTTATTACTTCCATTTCCAATTTTCAGGTCCTGAGCAGTTGCCCTCACCTGTTTTTATTGCTGTTTTTGTTTGTTTTTCTTCATTTTCTTACCATTCTTTTTTTTTTTTAGTAAAAACTGAACTTTATTTATTTAATTTTAATTTTTTACTAATTACACTTTATTCACTTTGTATCCCCCCTGTAGCACCTTCCCTTCTCCCCTCCCAAGCCCTCTCTTCCTCCCCTTTCTTCACCCATGCCTCTCCCAAAGCACACTGATAGAGGAGGTCTTCTTTTTCTTCCTTCTGATCCTAGTCTATTAGTTCTCATCAGAAGTGGCTGTATTGTCTTCCTCTATGGCCTGGTAAGGCTGTTCCCCCCTCAGGGGGAGGTGATCAAAGAGAAAGCAATCAGTTCATGTCAGAGACAGTCCCTGTTCCCATTACTATGGAACCCACTTGGACACTGAACTGCCATGGGCTACATCTGTGCAGGGGTTCTAGGTTATCTCAATGCATGGTACTGGGTTGGAGTATCAGTCTCAGGAAAGACACCTGTGCTCAGATTTTTTGGTTCTGTTGCTCTCCTTGTGGAGCTTCTGTCCTCTCCAGATCTTACTATTTCCCACTTCTTTCATAAGATTCCCTGCACTCTGCCCAATGGTTGGTTGGCCATAAGTCTCAGCATTTGCTTTAATAGTCTGCAGGGCAAAGCTTTTCAGGGGCCCTCTGTTGCAGGCTCCTAACTTTTTTTCTGTTTTCTTCTTCTTCTGATGTCCATCCTCTTTGCCTTTCTAGACGTGGATTGAGCATTTTAGCCATAGTCTTCCGTCCTGATTAACTTCCTTAGGTGTACAGATTTTAGTAGGTTTATCTTATATTATATGTCTATATGAGTGGGTATATATCGTGTGTGTCTTTCTGCTTCTGTGATAGCTCACTTAAGATGATCTTTTCCAGTTGTTTATTTTTCTTCATTTTCTTGCCATTCTTTAAGGAACTTACTGGGTTCCTCCAGTAATTTCTTTAAAGGATTTTCCATTTCCTCTTTAAGGACCTCTATCATCTTCATAGAGTTGGTTTTAGGGTCATTTTCTTGTGCTGCAGCTGTACTGAAAGATTTAGGTATTGTTGCTCTAAGGGTGCCATATTGTCCTGGCTTTTGTTGATATGTTCTTACATTGGTGCTTAGGCATCTAGGTTTGGGATGACTGCAGTGCTATATGCTGATTACTGAGTTTGTCCTTATCTAATGGGTGGCTTCCCCTCCCCCCTGGTTTGTGTTTCCTTTTTGGTCTTTTGGTCTTTGGGGTCTGGCTTTCTGGCAGCCAGTTGTGATCTATGATCTAGTAAAGAGTCTAAGTCCAGGTTAGGAATTGTACTTCTGACAGCTAGCTCGGCCTTTCATTCAGCAGTGGGCTGGGGGGTGGGGGTTCTCTGTTCTTCTGAATGGTGTGACCAGCACCTAAGCAGATGCAGTCTTCCAGAGTTGGGGGCAGGGGACTGGCAGCAGAGTGGGTGATGATGTGGAGTGGGGAGGGAACAGTCAGATGGGTCTTTGGGAACCAAATCTAAGGAGTGAGGCAGTTTAGCTGGCAGGCAGGTCACTCACCTGTTTGTTTGACTGGTGTGGTCTGAACCTGAGTTAGGGAAGTCTGCTGAAGTTGGGGGCAGGGACTGCTCCTGGAACTGTTAATTAAAATCAAACATAATAGTTCCTAGAAGTTATTCTCTCCACTGATTGAGTCATTCTTTTTCATACAGTCAAAGAAATAATTATAAAGCAATACTAGAAACTTCCGACAAAGAATATTTCACAGTTAGTTGATTTTTTTCCCTTTGCTCTCTGCTCCACATTTTGAATGTCCTGAATATTTTTCATTAAGGATTTCTTCTTTTCTTATATTAAGAAAGCAGCTCTTATGATTACTGCATGTCTGTGATTATTCTTGGTACTTTACCAACATTAACTAAATACAAGTAAATTCTAACCTTATACAGTAAATTTCATTTTATCCATTTCTTTTACAAAAGAAACAATGGAAGCACTGTAATATTTAGTATCTAATCAAGGCCAAGAGATAAAATGGCAGAGTCAGGGTTCAAACCTAGGAAGGCTCCTCCAGAGACAGTTTTGTCCATGATATAGTATTGACTCTAACAAGTCACCTAAAAAATCATTAATTTAAAAAATGAATTATAAAACATTATAATGTGGAAATTCATTATTTAACCCCCATGAAACATTCTAGTGCAAATGAGTCATATTTAATGTATTGTGACTATTGTAAAATATTTCCACCCATCTACAGTTTGTAGATAACTGTCATTTAAAACTTTTCAGATGAATGATTTCGATTAAATTCTGATATAGTAAAATGGCTGCTCTTGCATACTTATAAGGGGGTAGTTTTAGAGCTAGACCTTTTCTATTAATATTTATCAGATTTGACATTTTATCAATCAAATATTACTTGCTGGGCCTTCGATAGGTGCAACATTCCCTGCTACACTAGTTTTCACCCAAAGCATGTTTCCAGAATCAGAGTAAGCTGCTAGCCATGAATGTAGTACATTTATTGCAAGTTTCTCTTTTTTAGGTTTATTCTATTTGTGTGCAGATATGTTTGCCTGCATGCATGTGTGTCCATTATGTGTGTGCATGGTGAGTGTGGAGATCAGACGAGAACATTAGATTCCCTAGAACAGCAATTATAGTTGATTGTGTGTCACTATGTCAGTAGTGACAATCAAAGACAGGTCCTCTTCAGGAGTAGTAAGTGCTCTTAACCAATGAGCCAGCACTTCAGTCCCCAATTAATTCTGATTATTTTGTTAGTGTTGGAGAGGCATTACCTCTTGAAGGATTCAGCCAGTTTTGAAGATCTTTGTTTTGTACAGATTTGAAGTTGATGGCCAGAAGTTACTTTTTTTTTCCTTTTGTCAGTCTTTCTTACTTACCTAGAAGTTTCCTTTACAGGAAGTCAGAGACTGAGCTGCACAGTCTATACCCTCTGATAGGAGATGGCTTCCTTTCTGCCCTTATGGTAGCCTATACGTGATTCTCGGCTTTACTTGCTAAACCATGTTTGTTAACGCGTGTACTGTCTTTGTATTATAATACTCTGAACTCTCATATTCTTGCTACTTACCTTCATGTCCTAGGGACCTATGATATTGAATGGCACTGAAGAGACAGTAAACATAATAGATAATTAAATATTTAATAATTTATTATAGGGAAATCCAAGATGGCGGCACCGACCACACAGAGTATCTGATGCGCAGCTCAGCAGTGAGAGCAGCGTGAATGGCAGGCCATATTGTGGACATCCCACCCAGGACTGCCACAGCCTCAGTCCATCTGCCCAAGCCCACATTCTGTGGATACCTTCCTGGTATCTGAGCTTAGGCACTCACTCTCACTAGCTTCCTGTACTGTGGGGAAGGCAAGGCACCATACTACCTGCTTCCCAGCTCACCTGGCTCACCTGGGTCAAAATCAGCCAGCACAGCACGAACAGCGAACACTGTGGAGCTGAGCTGGGCATGGGACTCAAGTCCCATTGCCCAAAATCTCAAGGAAGCCAGTGGGGCACTGGTGTAACTCTAGGCTCAGAGATCTTTCTGCCTGTACCCCAGCTACCTGGCATACCTTGATCACAAACAGTGAGCCAGAAGAGACAGAGAATCCAGCAGAGAGTGCGCCCGACTCAAGAGACAGGTGGACCCAATCTGCAGTACAGGCTCCAGGAACAATTAGGCAAGGCTACAAACTACCAATGGCTAGAGACCAGCGTAAGAACACAGGAAACAAACAAACAAGAAAACCCCAAAACAGGACATCATGGCTTCACCAGAATCTCCAAAAATCAACATATATTACATTGCAAATTAAAATCAGGAGAATGACCTTAAATCAATAATTATGCAGTTAGGCGAGGCACATAAAGAAGAAAGAAATGAACAGCAACAAAAAGAGACCATTATGGACAGACAGGAATCCGCATCTAAACAGAAGAAGGAAATGGTGCAAGACATGAAAACAGAATTAAAATCAATAAAGAAAACACAAAAAGAGAAAAACATGGAGTTGGAGAACTTAGAGCAAAGATCAGGAACCAGAAAGGTAAGCATCACCAACAGAATACAAGAGATGGAAGAGATGATACAATTGCAGAAATTGGAACATCTCTCAAAGAAAACAAAATTGGAAAAGGTCTGGACATAAAACATCCAAGAAATCAAGAACGCCATGAAAAGACAAAACATAAGAGTAATAGGAATAGACAAAAAGAAGATTCCAGGCTTCTAGGCCCAGAAAATATTTTCAAGAAAATCATAGACAAAAAATTTCCCAAACTTAAGAGATGCCCTTTAAACATACGAGAAGCCTAGTAGACTAGACATCTAATAGACTAGACTAGAAAAGAAATTCCTGCCACCATGTAATAGTCAAAACACTAAATCTATAGAACAAATCAAAAATATGAAAAGCAGCAATGGAAAATGGCCTAGGAACATAGAAAGGCAGACCTATCAGAATCTGTCCAGATTTCTCAAAAGAGACTATGAAAGCCAGAAGGGTCTGGGCAAATATTATGTAGACGCTATGACCACAGATGCCAACCCAGACTACTATACCCATCAAAACTTTCTTTTTGGTATTAATTTTTATTTTTTAATATTAATGACAGGTCATTTGCTTTGTATCCCAGCCATAGCCCCCCCCCCATCATTCCCTCCCAATCCCACCCTCCCGCCCTCATCTCCTCCCTGTCCTTTTCCAAGTCCACTGATAAGGGAGATCCTCCTCCCCTTCTATCTGACCCTAGCTTATCAGGTCTCTTCAGGACTGGCTGCAATGTCCTCCTCTGTGGCCTAGCAAGGCTGTTCCTCCCATGGAGGGTGGGGGAGGTAAAGGAGCCAGTCATTGAGTTCATGTCAGAAATAGATCCTGTTCCCCTTATTAGGGAAACCCACTTGGATAATGAGCTACCATGGGCTATGTCTGAGCAGGGGTTTTAGGTTATATCCATACATGGTCCTTGGTTGGAAAAACAGTCTCATAGATGACCCCCATGTCCTGATATATTTTGTCCTTGTGGAGCTTCTGTCCTCTCCCAGTCATATTAACTCCCCCTTTTATCATATGATTCCCTGCACTCTACCAAAGGTTTGTTATGAGTCTCAGCATCTGCTTTGATATGCTGCTAGGTAGTCTTTCAGAGGCCCTCTGTGGTAGGCTCCTGTCCTGTTTCTTATTTTCTCCACCTTCCCATGTCCATCCCATTTGTCTTTCTAAGTGAGGATTGATAATCTTACCCCTGGTCTTCTTTCTTGTTTATCTTCTTTAGGTGCACCTATGTTAGTATATTTATCCTACCTTATAGGGTTATATAAGTGAATATATACCATGTGTGTCTTTCTGCTTCTATGATACCTCAGTCAGGATGCATTTGCCTGCAAATTTCATGATTTCCTTGTTTTTAATTCCTGAGCAGTATTCCATTCTGTAAAAGTATCACAATTTCTGTATCCATTCCTCTGTTGGTGGACATCTGGGTTGTTTTCAGTTTCAGGCTATTACGAATTAAGCTGCTACAAACATGGTTGAGCAAATGTCCTTGTTATGTACTTGAGCTTCTTTTGGATATATGCCTAGGAATGGTATAGCTGGATCTTGAGGAAGCACTATTCCTAATTGTCTGAGAAAGCACCAGATTGATTTCCAAAGTGGTTGTACCAGTTTACATTCCCACCAGCAATGGAGAGAATTTCTCCACATCCTCTCCAGCATGTATTGTCATTTGAGTTTTTGATCTTAGCCATTTTGATGGGTACAAGGTGAAATCTCAGGGTCATTTTGATTTGCATCTTCCTAATGGCTAAGGACATTGAGCATCTCTTTAGGTGTTTCTCTGCCATTCTATATTCCTCTACAGAGAATTCTCTGTCTAGCTCTGTACCCCATTTTTTTAAATTGGATTGCTTGATTTATTGCTTTTTAATTTCTTTAGTTCTTTATATATTCTGGATATCAGCTCTCTGTCAGATATAGGGTTGGTGAAGATCCTTTCCCAGTGTGTAGGCTGTCGTTTTGTTCTGATGACAATGTCTTTTGCTTTACAGAAGCTTTTCAGTTTCATGAGGTCCCATTTATTGACTGTTGATCTTAGAGCCTGTGCTGTTGGTGTTCTGTTCAGGAAGTTGTCTCCTGTGTCAAAGAGTTCCAGATTTAATGTATATGGTTTTATGTTGAGGTCTTTGATACATTTGGACTTTAGTTTTGTGCAGGGTGATAAATATGGATCTATTTTCATTTTTCTGCATGTAGACATCCAGCTGTACCAACACCATTTGTTGAAGATGCTGCCATTTTTCCATTGAATGGGTTTGAAAATCAACAATTCATAGGTGTTTGGGTTTATTTCTGGGTCTTCTAATGGGTTCCATTGATCCACCTTTCTGCTTCTATGCCAATATCATGCAGTTTTTATTACTATTGCTCTGTAGTACAGCTTGAGTTCAGGGATAGAGATACCTCCAGATGATCTATTGTTGTACAGAATCGTTTTGGAAATTCTGGGTTTCTTGTTTCTCCATATGAAGTTGAGAATTTTTCTTTCAAAGTCTATAAAGAATTCTGTTGGTATTTTGATGGGAATTACATTGATTCTATAGATTGCTCTTGGCAGGATGGACATTTTCCCTGTGTTAATCCTACCCATCCATAAGCATGGGAGATCTTTCCATCTTCTGATATCTTCTTCAATGTCTTTCTTCAGAGACTTGAAGTTTTTTTTTTTCCAAACAGGTCTTAACATGCTTGGTTAAAGTCACCCCAAGGTACTTTATGTTATTGGTGGCTATTGTGAAGGGTGTCATTTCCTTGATTTCTTTCTTGGCTCTTTTGTCTTGGGTATACAGGAGGGTTTCTGAGCTTTTTGAATTAATTTTGTATTCAGCCACTTTGCTGAAGGTGTTTATCAGCTGAAGGCATTCTCTGGTTGAATTTTTTTTAAATTTATTTATTATGTATACAGTGTTCTGTCTGCATGTATGCCTGCATGCCAGAAGAAGGCACCAGATATCATCATAGATGGTTATGAGCCACCATGTGGTTGCTGGGAACTGAAATCAGGACCTTTGGAAGAGCAGACAGTGCTCTTAACCTCTGAGCCATTTTTCCAGCCCCCTGGTTGAATTTTTGGGGTCGTTCATGTATACTATCATTTCTTCTGTGAATAGTGACACTTTGATTTAAGTTTCTCTTTTGAGTTTGATATTGGGTATTGGCTTGCTGTATATTGCCTTTACTATGTTTAGGTATGTGCTTTATATTCCTGATCTCTCCAAGACTTTAAACATGAATGGATGTTGTACTTTATCAAATGCTCTTTCAGCATCTAAGGAGATGACCATGTGGTTTTTCTCCTTCAGATTGTATATATAGTAGATTACATCGATGGATTTCCATATATTGAAACATCCTTTCATGGCTGGGATGAAGCCTACTTGGTCATGGTGAATGATATCTTTTATGTGTTCTCAGATTCAGTTTGCAAGTATTTTATTGAGTATTTTTCCATCAATGTTCACAAGAGACATAGGTCTTAAGTTCTCTTTTTTTTTGTTGGGTCTTTGTGTGCTTTAAGTATCAAGGTGACTGTAGCTTCATAGAATGAGTTTAGTAAAGTTCCTTCTGTTTCTATTTTGTGGAATATTTTGAAGAGAATTGGAATTAGCACTTCCTTGAAGGTCTGGTAGAATTCTGTGCTGAAACCATCTGGCCCAGGGCTTTTGTTGGAAGGGAGACTGTTGATGACTGCTTTTATTTGTTTGGGGGATATAGAGCTATTCAATCTTCCTGCCTGAACATGACTTAAGTTTTTGGAAGATGGAATCTATCAAGAAAATTGTCCTTTTCATTTAGATTTTCAAGTTTTGTGGCATATAGGCTTTTGTAGTAAGACCTAATGATTGTTTGGATTTCCTCAGTGTCTGTAGTTATGTCCCCTTTTTCATTTCTGATTTTGCTGATTTGGATAGTTTCTCTCAGCCTTTTAGTTAGTTTGGCTAAGGGTTTGTCTATCTTGTTGATTTTCTCAAAGAACCAGCTCTTGGTTTCATTGATTCTATGAATAGTTTTATTTGTTTCTAATTTATTGATTTTAGCCCTGAGTTTGATTATTTCCAGCGATTTGTTCCTTTTGGGTGTATCTGCTTCTTTTTTTCTAGGGCTTTCAGTTGGGCCATTAAGTTGCTTGTATGATATGCACCTTCACCAAGGTGGCTGGATACAACATTAAGTAAAAAAAAAAAAAGACCTGCTGTATACAAAAGAATTTGGATAAACAACACCCTTCACAATAGCCACAAATAATTTCAAATCTCAGAAGAAAGAAATTGAAGGATAAATAAGAAGATGGGAAGATCTCCCATACTCATGGATTGGTAGGATTAACAGGGAGAAAATGGCCATTATATGTAAAACAATCTACATATTCAATGCAATTCTCATTAAAATACCAACACAATTTTTTACAGACAATAAAAGAACAATTCTCAAATTCATATGGAAAAACCAAAACTTAGAATAGCTAAAATAATCTCTGTCCCTGCTCTCAAGCTGTACTATAGAGCAACATTAATAAAAACTGCATAGTACTGGCAAAAGGACAGACTGGTGGATAAACAGAATTGAATCAAAGACCCAGAAATAAACCCACACACCTACAGACACCTGATTTTTGACAAAGATGCCAAAACCATACACTGAAACAAAGACATCTTCAACAAATGGTGCTGGTCTAACTGGATGTCTGTATGTAGAAAAATGCTAATAAATACATATTTATCACTCTGCACAAAACTAAAGTACAATTGTATCAAAGACCTCAACATAAAACCAGACACACTAAACCTTTTAGAAGAAAATGTGAGGAAGAGCCTTGAACTCATTGACACAGGAGACAACTTCCAAAAACCAACAGCACAGGCTCTAAGAGCAACAATCAATAAATAGGACCTCATGAAACGAAAAAGCTTCTGTAAAGCAAAGGACACTGTCAATAGAACAAAAAGCCTACAGACTGGGAAAGGATCTTCACCAACCCTATATTTGACAGAGGGCTAATGTCCAGAATATATAAGGAACTCAGGAAATTAAAAAGCAACAAATCAAGTAATCCAATTAAAAATGGGGTACAGAGTTAAACAGAGAGTTCTCAATAGAGAAATACTGAATGGCAGAAAAACACTGAAAGAAATGTTCAATGTCATTATTCATTTGGGAAATGCCAATTAAAACGACCCTAAGATTGCACCTTACACCATCCAGAAAGGCTAAGATAAACTCAAGTAATAGCACATGCTGGAGAGATTGCAGAGAAAGGGAACCCTTCTCTATTGCTGGTGGGAATGTAAATTTGTACAACCACTTTGGAAATCAATCTGGCACTTTCTCAGATAATTAGGAATAGTGCTACCTCAAGATCCAGCTATACTATTCCTTGGCATATATCTGAAAGATGGTCAACCATACAACAAAGGTATTTGCTCACCTATGTTCATAGCAGCTTTATTTGTAATAGCCAGAATCTAGAAACAACCTAGGTGTCCCTCAACCAAAGAATGGATAAAGAAATTTTGGTCCATTTACACAATGGAATACTACTCAGCAATTAAAAACAAGGAAATCATGAAATTTGCAAGCAAATGGATGGAACTAGAAAAGATCATCCTGAGTGAGGTAACCCAGAAGCAGAAAGACATATATGGAATATGGTATATAGTCACTTACAAGTGGATATTAGCCATATAATATAGGCTAAACATACTAAAGGAGCTAAACAACAAGGAGGACCCTAGGGAAGATGGTTAATCCTCATTAAGAATGGCAAACATGATAGACATCTGAAGCAGCAGACAGGGAACAGGACAGGAGCCTACCACAGACAGCCTATGAAAGACTACCCAGCAGGGTATCGAAGCAGATGCTGACACTCATAGCCAGAATTTGTGCAGAGTGCAAAGAATCTTATGAAAGAAAGGGGAGATAGAAAGATCTGGAGGGAATAGGAGACCAACAGAGTAAAAAAAATCGGAGTCTACAGGGGCTTACAGAGACTGGTGCATCAACCAAGGACCATATATGGAGAGGACCTACACCTCCTTGCTCAGATGTAGCCCATGGGCAGCTCAGTCTCCAACTGGGAATGCAGGGGTGGTCACTGGCATAAACTTGGTTGCCTGCTCTTTGATCACCTCCACTGGTGATGTGGCCTTACTCGACCACAGAGAAAGAGGATCCCAACAGTCCTGATGAGACTTGCTAGGGTGGAATATAGGGGGGGTTGAAGGAGGGAGGGTGGGACCAGGAGGAGATGAGGGATGGGACTACAGCCAGGATACAAAGTGATTAAATTGTAAATAATAATAAGAAGAATGAAAAATTGAAAAAGAATAAAAACAATTTACTATAAATATTTATTTATCATTAACTTAGAAATACAGGACAGGAGCCTACCACTAAGGGCCTCTGAAAGACTACCTAGCAGTGTATCAAAGCAGATGCTGAGACTCAAAACCAAACTTTGGGCAGAGTGCAGGGAATCATATGAAAGAAGAGGTAGTTAGTGAGACCTGGGGAGTACAGGAGCTCCACAAGGAGAGCAACAGAACCAAAATATCTGGGCTCAGGGGTATTTTCTGAGACAGATACTCTCCAACCAAGGTACATTCATGGATATAACCTAGAACCCCTGCTCAGATGTAGCCCATGGCAGCTCAGTGTCCAAGTGGGTTCCCTAGTAAGGGGAAGAGGGACTGTCTCTGACATGAACTCAATGGCTGGCTCTTTGACTACCACCCCCCACCCCGCACCCCCGCCGAGGGAGTAGCAGCCTTGCCAGGACACAGAGGAGGACATTGCAGCCAGTCCTGATGAGACCTGATAAGTTAGGGTTGGATGGAAGGGGAGGTGAAACTCCCCTATCAGTGGACTTGGAGAGGGGCATGAGAGGAGATGAGAGAGGCAGGGTGGGATTGAGAGGGAATGAGGGAGGAGGCTGTAGCTGGGATGCAAAGCGAATAAAATGTAATTAATGTAAAAAAATAAAAATTTAATTTAAAAAAGAAATAAAGTTATCAGCAAATCTCTAAATTTTTCTATGTCTTTTGATAATGGACTGTGTCACAGTGACTAGGCAAATGGAGAGCATGAGATTAAAATGCCGTGTCAGCTAAGGCAGAGTTCTACACAGTTCCATCATATATGTGGCAAGGTCTAGGAAACATGGATTGAATACACAATAAATAAGAACATGACTTTGAGAGACCAGAAGGTAAGAGGGTATGTGGCAGGACACAGAGGACATAAATATGACAAAGGGATAACTTTCAAAAATACAGAAATTGAGATAAAATAATTTTTTGTTTTAACATTATTTTCCAAGTTTTAATAGAACTGAGAAAGTTTCTTCGACAATACACTGTTGGAGATTCCTTTAGTTGCTGCCATGATTTTCATCCCATTCATTCTATTATTTTAAAAGTTAGACATCTCCTTCTGCACAGATATGATATATACATATGTGCATTTACATATACTTATTTGGACAAATGTACTTATATACAGGACCTTTTCTGTCCTGTTGTTTCACATCTGTGGAACTATTACCTTCTTTAAAACTTTTGCTTTGCTTTTGTTTTTATTTGTGTTTGTCTATATCAGTGTGTATGCATTTTTCTCTGTGTGTGTGTGTTGTGTGTGTGTGTCCATGTGTGCACATGCACCCATACTCAGATCCCCTGCAGCTGGAATTACAGCTCACCCTGAGCTAGCAGGCGTTGTTGCTAGACTTGTAATCTGTGTAAGCATCCTGCACCCCTAACTGCTAAGCCATCTCTCCAGGTCCAAGTACTGCTGAAGTTTAAACTTCTGACTTCTCAAATTTCAAGATCTTTCTAATCAGATTCCTCAAAAGAGATTAAGACATTCACCTAACAAAAACAAATCCTAATTCCTTTCATCATTCACTGTAAGAATGTCCTGCAGGAAGAATTATCTGCATTTTACATTTGAACAGGAAGAATAGGAAAGAATACTGCTGTTCTGTATGTGACTGATTTAATATCTGACAATTTACAGTTGTTGAAAGTTTCTTTATGATTTTCACCATTGTATTTAATGGGCTCAAGCTTACTGTGTACCTTACCTTACACCAGTTAGATTTTTTTATTCTGCATTTTTTCTATGTAAAAATATAACAAAAATGTAAGCATTCAAAATACTATTAGGCCTAGAAAGAAATATCATTATACATATTATATCAGTATACATTTAGCCCATTGTCAAATGTTCATGCTGTGAATGAATATTTCTGAGAAAGTATTAAAAATCATTAATGCAATCAATTGCTGTGTGTGCCTTTCTTTGTGCCGTTCACTAAAACTCTCACGGAACCACTTTTGTTTGAAGCTCTCTGGCTTTAGGATTCCAGAACTCAGCTGGTAGAACACTGCAGCCAGATGCTGAAACTCACAAGCCAGTTCTCCAAGGAATGATAAGTAGGAAATAGCTCCTTGTTTGAGCTACATCTACATTTTCATCTCCAGGGACTCCTAAGAGTTGAATCATTACTTTCCCCTTATCTGCTATCAGATGCACATCTGTTATTCATCTGTCAGAATTGCTCTGCTATTTCAGAACGATCCCCCCAAAGGAACAAGTCAAAGAGAAAAATGTAAACACTGAAAAAAAAAAAAAGGAAAAAAAAAACATAACCAGAAACAAAACAAAATTTACCTACCAAATCATCAAAGCAATACCAAAAGAAAATTGTCAGGAATCCAAATTCTGTATCATTTCTATGACATAGTGTGTCTCAAAGCTTACAGAAAGAAGAAACTGTATAACTTGTAGCAACAGTTTTGAATATGAATATTCAGGGTTAAGAATTTACCAGTATACAATGACAGTATGAGGAAATGTAGCCTAAGATGCACTCCACATTAAATAGAGACATGGGCTTTTTAAATCTTCAGAGAAAACTACCATTTTAACCATCTACAGATGGGGAAGTAATTTTAGAGAAGAAAAATTCCTAACAATTGCCAAGTCAATGTAGTGTGTTTTGATTGTTTCAATGACCACAGACACACAGTAATAAATGGAGCAGTGATAGAGATTTCTCCTGAGCACTGTGTCTATTTTAATTTTCTCATTAGAAAAACCTCACAAAGTGCACATACGCAAGCCAAATTGGCAACGATGACCTTTTGAGCTCACTAGAGGTCACATCTAGCACTTGATTCTATGGATTTCTCCATGTATGCACATGTCAGGATTGAATAATACTGAACTATTGCTCTCGGAGGAGTTAAGTTTATGTAAGGCTCTGATTGACATATTTTAGTATATTGATCTACCCATGAGTTTTATTATTTCTACATCTATTTACAGAGCCCCAATTTAAAATATAGGATTTATTTATTATTGTCTAATTCACATCCGGTAGTGCTAGCTATCTAAATCATGTAAAGCACACCGCAGCCTTCTCTCACTCCAGCAGAACTCCAGAACCATGCACATCAAAACCACCAACAATGAGCAAATTACTTTTAAAATATGACATCAAGAGGCTACAAAATGAAGACTGAGACACAGCATAAAAACCAAAAGAAAGATAAAGTGTCTCATTGTCCTAGCTTAATGTTGGTAGACGTGCTGTGTCAGCAACTCAGTATGTTCGATGTATTTCTGTAAACTGCAAAACTGCTGTGAATGTCGGTATAGCATTTAGTGACTGTAAGTCTACAAAAACAGATTTTCCAAATAAAGAAAATGATTGATTTGTTGAACTCAAACTCACATCATCATTTTTCTTCCCCAGATCCCGTCTTTATTTTGTTTATAAACATAAGGCATTTTTATAAAAAAAAAATAAAGGGTTATAAAATACTGTTAATATTTAATTGACAATTGTGATATCACTATAAATTAATAGTATGTATATATGTGCACATGTTCATAGACACATAATGCCTGTAAAAATATCATTATGTCATAAAAATTGAAGAAACAATGATTGAAGAACTTTTTTCTTTAAATGTAGATATGTATTATAATTTTAAATGTCTACATACTATGTTTTCAATATTTCTGTCAAACAGCATTATTTTCATATTTGTATTACAATTATACCACACTTTACATATTTAAAATTATGCAATATATGTTCAGTTTTTTCATAATGGCCAGATATCTTTCCAATAAATCTTTAAAAGTTCATTGTAGAGGAGATCCAAGATGGCTGCCACGAGAGAACACTGTGTCTGAGGAGTAGGAGAGCAGAGACAACGCAGTGACCAGGAGACTGAACTCTGGGACCTAAAACGCCAGCATTGTGAGTGCCAGGTGAGCGGAACTCCTACGGTGAGAAAAGCAAGTGGGAAAACCCTAGAGACACCCAGTTATTACCTGGAGAAATTTCCCTGTGACCAGCGGCGCACAGCTCTGATCTGGACGAGCGGCTGCACTGGGCGCCCGCACCCGCCATTATAGACTGGATCGCACAGTCTCCCGGGCAGTCTCGGGAGGAACCAGGTGCCCTTTGCACTGAACTGCGCCCTGCAAGCGCACACTGCACCCGGGTTCTGCTTCGGCCCATGGGTGTGCTGCGGGTTCGGTCTGATCATCGGAACCACACCAGACTGAGTGGATTGGGGGACCATTTTGACCAGTCCGCACATTGCCTGGGCACAAGCCGAACGCTCCGCCAGCAAAATCTCAGTCAGTGTGTGAGTCCGCCCGCGGATCTGGGAGAGTTCTGTCTCAACCCACAGGTGTGCGGTGGGCGCGAACAGATCGTGGGAACCACCACAGACTGAGTGGATTGGGGGACCATTTTGACCAGTCCGCACACTGCAGGGGCGCGGGCCGAACGCTTCTGCCAGCAAAAACTCAGTCAGTGTGTGAGTCCCCCCGGCGGATCTGGGAGGATCCCGAGTTCTGCATCAACCCACAGGTGTGCAGCGGGCGCGAACAGATCTTGGGAACCACCACAGACTAAGTGGTTTGGGGGATCATTCTGACAAGTCCGTACACTGCGGGGGTGCAGACCAAACGCTTCCGCCAGCAAAAACTCAGTCAGTGTGTGAGTCCGCCAGCAGATCTGGGAAGAACCCGAGTTCTGTCTCAACCCACAGCTGAGAGGATCCTGGGACCATCTTGACCAGACCGCACACTGAGGGCGAAAGCTGCACGCATCTGCCAGCAAAAACCCCAGTCCAGCTGTCTGTCCACGGGCCAGACATAGAAGGCCTCAGGCACCATTTCTGACAGCCCTGCATACAGCGGAT
>CM053747.1:4996719-5025587 GCA_028658305.1 Pachyuromys duprasi
GGGAGGGAGTGGGAGGGTAGGAGGGAATGGGGGAGGGGGCTATGCCTGGGATTCAAAGTACCTAACCTGTGATTGAGATAAAAATAAATAAATTAAAAAAAAATGTAAAAAAAAAGCTAAAAAAACAAAAGTTCATTGTAATTGTAAATACCTCCTTAACTTCACTCAAGAAATATTTTATAATTTAAAGCCCGATTTCTCATGTTCTATTGTTCTACCTTTGACTGTGTTAATTTTTAGTCTTAAGTGAAATGGAAATATACTTTCCATGTGGACAAGAGTGATAAACATGAGAACTAATTACATCTGCATGATTCACAAACCAATGTCTGTAGATTATCCAGAATTAAAAAAGAATACCCAAAGAACTATCAGAATATATAGGTTAAAAATATGAATCGATAGGTTCTTGGGTATAAATACTTATATAAAATATGGGTGTCTTGAAAGCAAACCCCAACTTTATGAAGACCCTGAAAATTAAACACAGGGCCAAGGTATCAAATCCTAACCAGATTCTCAGCTCCAAATATGACTGCTACTAGCAACTGTATTAAGTAAAACAGAAAAGCAACTGAGATGGTTGGTCAGGGAAAAGGAATCTCAACATACTGACTGGGCATCACTAGCCAACTGGAGGAAGCAGTGAAACAAAAGGGTTGTGTGTGAAAGGAGTTATTCATGGCTCTAGTATGAGGTAAGTGTGAGACACTCCTGGTGAGAAGAGAAAATATGGCAGCTGAATTTCACTAGCTTTCAAAAAACTTCCAAATCAACTATTTTGCAGCATTTCTAAAACAATTCTAGCACTGGACAAAAATTGCCAGAGGTGGATTTAACATTTAACGTATTAGAATAAAAGGGATGAAAACAATGCCTAGAAATGTAAAGGGCAGATGAATATAAAATGGAACTCATCTATGTTACAACAAATCTCCACATTTCAGAACACGATAGACAAAATTAAAAGAGGTTCTGCATGGTCAGACCAATTACCCTGACCCCCATCCATTTATTGTGAGCAAGAGAAATAATCTCATGTAAAACTGAAAAATAACACATGAACAATGCCCTACATTGTTTTCTGTTGTTCTGGTAAAACAATACACATCAAACTCAGGGACAAAAGGGTTTATTTGAACCTATCTGTTACAGTCCATCATCAAATAAAGCCAAGCAATATCCCAAGGTAGAAACTTGGAGGCAGAAAGAGAGATGATAGTTGAACTCTGCTTATTGGGGTGGTTCCAAGATTAGTGGTCATCATTAACATATAGTAACTTCTTCTTGAGACATCTAGAGACCGCTACAGAGATTCACAACTGTTTAAAATGCAGAGAGTATGTGAACAGAGCTTATCCATCTCCAGTTGATACATCTGCAATGCAAGCCATAAAACTAAGGCTCAAGGAAAAAAAATGAAAATGGGGAAGAAAAACTATTATATCCAGCGAACCAGGGTGCCTGCTGGTAGATCACATCTTCTAGATGTGCTAGGAAAGCTGTGCTCATGAAAGATTAGCATGATAACCATTAAAGAAAGTCCTGTATAATGACAACCACAAGTAACAATAATGAAGAATTATGCAAATTTTTCTTGAATTTGAGAGGGAGATCAGGGTTGGAGATCCTGATTGGATCTCCAACAGATTGGAGGGTTAGAAATGATGTAGATACAATACTCAAGTATAAAAAGAACTCAAAAATTTATAAATTAAGTTTAGAAACAAGAATAAAGAGGGATCAGAGGAAACAGGTTTTGTGGAATAGTCACATGTTTTAGGTAATTCCTCAGAGGCTAGACTTGAAGGTCATTGAAAATGGACTTCTTGCTCATAAATAACTTCTGGCCTCACTTCCTGTATCCCAGGTATCACTAATTTGTAAGTGAAGAGGTGATATTTAAAGGAAGTGAAGTGCATCACACCTTCTCTTGAAATTTTCAATATAAGGAAGGTATGTGGCAGTCACAAGTTTTTTGCTGAATCCAAGGGATGGGAAGCTATTTCCTTAGTATAACATGGCTAGTTTTTTATACACTAAATTTTTCTCTTTAATTCATCTTAATCTACTTGTCATATGAAATTTGAACAAAAGAATGTGTTTCGTGAGTGTCTCTGGCCATAGGTGAACACATGACTTCGTAAACTGTGCTAAATCTACTTTAACATGTGCTACATTGGGCAATTATCCACTCTCACCCCTGGAGGTCATGTCCTATTACTCTTCCATAAACTTTATCTTCTTCCGCACTAAAACACTCATGTCTTGCCTAAGTTCCTTCAATCAAGATCACAAAGATAGGAAGCAGTGGAAGTCCAAAGTGAGATTTCAGTAACAATATGCACAAATAATTTAGCCCAGGAGACTTAGTTGCTTAAGTTAATTTGTCACTAACCTTGTTTATAGTGATGATCTTAGTACTTTGAAAATGGTTATTTTTAGAATTGTAGAAATGCCACTGGCTATTGATACAACCAGAATCTCATGTGCTTTGCAGAAATAGGATTGCTCAACATTCTGTGTTTTAATCACTCATGTTGCCATAAAAATGCTTTAGACTTCAGAGCTCAAACCACAGAAATTTGTTCTGGGAAGGATTTGGAGTGTATAATTCTAATATTAGATATCAGCAGGACTAGTGACTTGTGAGGTATCTTGCTTTGTGTCACAGGTGGCTATGTTATCTTTGTGAGTTTCCCTGAGGACCTACTGTGTACACTGAAAAAGAAACAGAGTTAAGAATACAAAGAAGAAGAAGACGTTGGTGTATAGTTATTTCTCCTCACCTGGTATAACCACTGACCTCCTTGCAGCAGACTGCTGAGCTGCCCAACCTATTTTTAAGTCTGTAGTCAATATAATGACACAAGCATAAAATACAGTGATAATTAGGGTTACAGCAATGTAACAGGGATGTTAAGGGTAACATGACAAAGGAGATTTCTCTGGCCAGTCCCTCCAACCTCCTAGTTTCTGGTGGTGTTAGAAGATAATAGAGGAGTTGTAAAGATATCTAAAGGCAAGGATACAGTGAAGCTCTTGAGGCATCATCCATGATATGGTGTGATACTTGAGTGATAACAGGTTTTGTGTGTGTGTGTGTGTGTGACCACACTTAAACAAGTAATTTCTGTTCTATCTACTGTAAGCAAACCCAATCAATTTATTGATTCATGAAGTTGTGCTCAAATGGAGTTGTTTCTTGGGTCTATGGCTACCGTTTTATCAGAAATGAACAGACGCTTATCTATGCCTTCCCAGGAGACAACACACGCGTGAACAAGCTATCTATCTACCTATTCTCTCCTCATATGAGAATTCCAACCCTGTCTGTGACAGCCTTCTCCTGAGGATGCCAGTTAGCCTTAATTGCTATCTTAAAGGTTCCATTTCCAAATATAGCAAGTCTCACTCATGGTTGCAGTTTCGACATACAAATTTGAGGGAGAGCACAAACTTTCATTCCATAACATTGACCAACTCAGCAACTCACCACTGCCAGCACAGCAGTTGGGAGCACAGTCCTTCCCAGAATGAGATCTAGAAATTCATATCTTTGCAGCAAGTACATCCCAGCTGGGTAGAGAGCTGTCTAATCCTAGGACCAGGATCAGTGTGCAGGGCAAGTCTCAATTACCTTGTCATTCCACCAAGGAGGCCTCCAACAGATAATAAAGGCATGCCCAAAAGACTGCAGAGTGAGGAGGCATCTCACAAAAATGGAATACTTGAACATCAGCAAATAATGATTGCATGTTATTGAAATCACCAAATTTGGTTAAGCCCACAAATCTGTAATGATAGTTTTTAACGACTAATCTTGAGACTATTATAGGGAATTATTGTGAGCTAGAAGGCAAAGAAGATCTTCTCTGTTTTGCCTGCTGAATTACAATTTTCAAGAGTTAATATGCAAGCAAAAAACATCTTCTTATAAGATTATTTATACTGATACAAAAAGAGCAGTTCTCACCTCAAAATACAAAGATACTTTATTCTGAAGCCAAATGTGACTGAACATGGTTCATGGCATGAATTTATCTTATCTCAAATATCATATTTACACATAGTTTTTAGAGTAATGAAGCAGAAGTCATAAGTCAGAGAATTAAAAATATTTTGGTTAAAATATCAAGTATTTGGATTACAAAAGGTGTAACAATCACTGCTGTGTGCTTCCCATGTTACCTGAGGACATTCTCAGCCATTGAGTGTGTGGAAGCTAGTGTTCAGTTAATAAGCTCTAAATGCTTTCACCTGCTAGTCACAGGGATACTAGCCCAACTATACAGGTGAGCAATTAAGGCTATCCACAGAGATCAAGGAAGTTTGGCTTTAGACATAAAACTTTATAATCATGTTCTAATTAGCCAATCAATGTTATGGAATCTTTAAAGATTTTTTTCAAAGACTTTTGTTCAATGTTTAATACCTAAATAAAATGAAATAATAGGTAATTTATTTATTTTATCATCCTCAGATGAATTAATGAACTGAGACATTGTTGAGTATAAATAACTCATAGCAACAGGAAAAAAGAGACAGACAGGTTTTGTTGGAAAGAACACAATACCATCTACTCTCCTGTAAGTGACTAAAACCTAAGTCCAAACAAGCCTTCCAGAACATACACAACCCAAAGGAATATGCTACATTCTCCTATGAATATATTGTATTCAGATTTCAGAGACTAAGGAAACTGCAGATTGGGTATCGTATAGGTAGACAGCAGACTAAGAGCATATGACATTTCTTTTTTAAATTTTATCAATTAATTCAATTTTCATATTGGTCATAGGCTTCTCCCTCTTCTCCTCCCAGTCCTACCCTTTCTCCTGCATTCCCTCTCCCTATTCCTCAGAATTTGGGGGCTTCCCTACTCAGACACCCCAGCTCATCCATTCACATGGAGACTGAGTCTGTCTTCCTCCCCTGTGGCCTGGTAGGGAAGTCCCATCAGGCGGAAGTGATCAGAAAGCAGACAACATAGTCCATGTCAAAGCTATGTCCCACTTCCTAACTAGTGGGCAGCACACTTCAGATGCCCATCAGACTCATCTTCATGGGGTTTGTGCATTGTAGTTTGTCTATCTTGTACCATATGACTAAAATCTGCTTCTATGTGAATATATAGCATTGTGTCTTTCTGGGTCTGTGTTACCTCACTCAGGATGATTTTTTCTAGTTCCATGAAATCTG
The DNA here is from genome assembly GCA_028658305.1 of Pachyuromys duprasi. Taxonomy (NCBI): domain Eukaryota; kingdom Metazoa; phylum Chordata; class Mammalia; order Rodentia; family Muridae; genus Pachyuromys; species Pachyuromys duprasi. Next base: position 5,001,922 of record CM053747.1, read on the forward strand.
CAGAATGGATTTCCTTGTTTTTAATAGCTGAGTAGTATTTCCATTATATAGATGTACCACAGTTTCTTAACACCCATAATAGCCTCATAATACAAATCCGCTGATTTGGATAAAGTTGGTCATTGCATAAGCCTCATTTTTAGGCTTTGATTTCACAGCTTCATGCTGCTAGCTGGAGTGGTGCAGTGTCTCTGTGAGATGAATTTTAAAAAGACATCTCAATCTGGGTATCTAGGGCTGCAAAAATGAGGTGGAGAGGTAGCAGCCAGGTTAGCAATGATCATCAAGAGGGATCCCTTACACTTTGTTGTTTGAAAAGAAGAAACATCCTAGCAAGGGGAAGCCTGGAGCCTTAGCATCACAGTGGCCTTCCTTAGGGGTTTCCTGCATCTGGAAATGAGAAGCAAGGAAGCATCCTAGCAAGGGGAAGCCAGAAGCTTACTTTGTAAGAATTGCTCAATGTGATCCTGCAAATCTCCTAGGGATCTTATTTTGCAAAATAAAATGAAACTATTCATACAATTCTGAGTCCTCTGTATGCTAGAGGTTTAAGTTTGTAAAAATTTAATCATACTAATCAATTTTTTCTACAGATTTTTTTATTCATTGTATTCTCTTATGGGTCCCGTTCTTGGAAACCATAAATTTATCCTTTATTTTTAGTTTTGACTTTCATATAGCCTGCCAGCACTTACATATTGCTTATTCATGCTGTGTTTGCTTAGCTCTGCCTCTTCTAAACCACTCTCATTATTGCTTAATCAGCCTGCGTGTTTCTGTGAATCACCTTCCTACCAAACATCACCTCTGGGAGTGAAACAACAGGACTAAGGATAATTATTCTTTTGCATTTATATTATTATTATTTTGCATTTATATAGCCTGCTTCTTCATTTTATATTTTATTCACAGCAAGTCCTTTTTGCTGATTCTAATTAAGCATACTAAAAAAAAAAAACGGTGCACCACATAAATTGCAAAAGAGAATCCTGTAAATTAGAATATTTTATTTTCTGTGGGAGGAAACTGTGTTGAAGAAATCTTGGCTCAAATTTCTCAAAGGCATGTGTTTGATGATTTTCTTCACTTGTCTTCTATGTGTTTTGAAATAAGATAAGAAACAAATGCATTAGGAAGAGAATTCATTAATTTGTTTAAAAATATGGCTCACAACCACAACAAAACCTGGACAATTGTGGCTATGAAATGCATATTCACATTCAGATTTAATACACTGAAGATAGAACCATACACCTTTTCAAATCTGGGTAACAGAAGCATAATGGCACTTTTCAGGAAAAAACACGTACCTCAGGACAAGCAGTGGGTAGGTGATTTGTAAGGAAGAACATAGAAAGCTCATTCTGAGTCCCATAGCATTTTATCCAGGTTGCCTATCCTACAGCAACACACTGGGAGAGAGAAGGGGTTGCATGTAAATATATGTGTGGCCTGCATGCATATTTGCATGTGTGTAGGTACAGATGCACAGTTGAGGCCATTGGTTGACATCAGGTGTTTTCCTCAGTTGCTCTTTACTTTATATATAGTGAGACAGGGCTGCTTATTGAACTCAAATAAGTAGAATGTGAAACAGGTTAGCTAAAGCATATTTATTATATTTGTTTCATGAGAAGCAAGACTTAGGTATCTGAACTAAATAAAGAACCGAGAGAAGGGGTAGGAGAAAGCTCAGATGGAATTGTTCTCTGTCCAAATGTTTGTGTCTTTCTGTCTATCTGTGTTTTCTGTTCTTTTTCTTTGGCTCTTCTGTTTGTTTGCTTTGTTAGATTCTAATTTGTTTCTCTTTATCTTATTTTATTTTACTTCATTGTTTTTTTTCTAGGGGTCTTTATTTTCTAAAGAGAGATAAAGAGGGTATACATCTAGATGGAAGGAACTAAAAATAAAGTAGGGAAAAGGAAAGTAATAATCAGAATAGATTGTAAGAACAAAACTACTTTAAAGAAAAGAAAATAAATAATGAAACAAATATAACAAAAAAAAAATGAAAAAGTTGGAGGTAAAGTTGATCCAAGGAAAGACAAAAGATTTTACTCTGCAACTACAGAGGGGATACACTTTTCATACCTATGGTCAGACACAAGCTATGTTAGGAAGTGCACATCCCACGAAGCCTTTTATTTTTCAGAATTTGTGTGTGTGTGTCTTTAACATTTAATTTTTCTTTGACAGGATTTAGGTAAAAATGTATGTCTCTGAAAATGTATGTCTCTATGATAGAGAACATAGGTAACTTGGCACCCAGGTTCTTCTCCGTCAGGAATGCGTTAACTAACCTGTCTCACATTCTACTTTATCCTTTACTGGCCAAGCTTTAAGTCACCTGTGCTTACTAATTTTTTTCATCCTAATATATTTTGAGATGCACAGACTAACATGGTGTTTTTATAGACCCAAATTGTCCAGTAACACAGTTCAAGACATGAATGTGGCAATAAACTATACAGATAAGATCAAGTAGGCATATCAGATAAGAACGGGTGAGAGCAGAAGGTGATCACATTGTGAGATGGAAATATCAGAAGCTGTAGAACACAGACCACAAGCACTGTTCCACATCACCATCTACAACTGAGTTCTCACCGGAGACCTCTACTCTAGCCAATAGGGACCAGAGGCACCAGATGCCCCTGGAGCATTTTAGATGGGTGTGAGCCACGTGTTTGTGTTCTGGGAAACACACTTGAATGTCCTTAAAGGGCAATAAATATTTTTTGTTTGTTTGTTTTGTTTTCTGTCTCTCTGTTTGTTCATTTTAACCACTAAGCCATCTCTCTAGCCCCCAGCTTGGATTCTTAGCTGTCTAAGAGAAAATAATGTTAGGAGGAGCCTGTATCAAGCAGGGTTGGAGACTACTAGAAAGAGGAGGAATTGAATACAGAAGTTAACAAAACAAGAGAAGTGCTCAGAGTAAGTTTAGAGGTATCCAAGTGAGGTTGAGGGCTTCCCAGGAATGAGAGTCATGCTTTGGGTGACTTAAAGAAAGATACATTTCAAAGACTTGTGAAAGAACTCTCGTGGGACTATAGTGTGGGTTCTAACATATGCGGAACTAGGATTTCAACTAACAATGTAAAAGACTAGTTACAGGAATCTAAGTGTTATTTTCATATTCATATGTGTGTGTATGTACGCATGTGGAGGCCTACTGTTGACAATGAGAATCCTAGGTTGCCCTCTACCCTTTTACCAAGCATGTGTCCCTGCTAACATGTATGTGTGTGCACACACACATAAAGTGGTGGCAAACACAATGCTTCCTACACCCCTTGGCATTTTTACTATGGATATGAGGCTGACGGTCAGACTTTTTCACTTCTATGTTGCTGTGAGTTTTAATAATTACAGATAACAACTTTATGGTGTCCATTTCAAAATGTCATTCATGTATGAGCAATTTACTTCAAATTTACAGCCATGTACATTGTACTTCATTTTTGTTCCAGTCCTATTATTTGTTGGTCGTGTACTACTTTTATCCTGGTGTCTAAATTGACATCAATTAACATGTATCAGTGCCACAGTGTGACAGCCAGAAACAACCCCCCTGTTAAAACTCCATTCCAAGTTTCATCTTGATCTTGCACTTTAGAGTTTACTTTGTCCACAGTACCAATTACTGCAAGGTATCTAAATATGTGCCTTTGATGAATAATTGAGTTTCATGTTCTTGAGAACAATGTCAAATAAAGAATACAATGAAAAAGATAATAACCTAATCCTACAGTGCTTTGTCATTAGAAAGGTTTTTTTTTGTATGCATTAAACCTTTGTATGTCTATATCGTATGAACCTTCTAAGGACCTCTCTTTCGGGGGGGAGGGAGGAAGGAAATTTAATAGGTTCTTAGTTCATCTCCTTTTGTAAAGTTTCAGTAATCAAAAATGTTCAGAGACTTCTGATTCTGTGTCAATTGTGTCTTACATTGCAGCGTGCTACAATCTGGACCCAATCCCAGGATGATATTAATTTGATGATGTCTTAACATTGTGCCTTTACAAAGATGATAGACATCAGAAGAAGGAGAAAACAGGGAACAGGACAGGAGCTTACCACAGAGGGCCTCTAAAAGGCTTTACCCTGCAGAATATCAAGGCAGATGCTGAGACTTATAGCCAAACTTTAGGCAGAGTGCAGGAAATCTTATGAAAGAAGGGAAGATAGTAAGACCTGGAGAGGACAGGAGCTCCAAAAGGAGAGCAACAGAACCAAAAAATCTGGGCACAGGGTTCTTTTCTGATACTGATACTCCAACCAAGGACCATGCATGGAGATAACCTAGAACCCCTGCACAGATGTAGCCCATGGCAGTTCAGTTTCCAAGTGGGTTCCATAGTAATGGGAGCAGGGACTGTCTCTGACATGAACTGATTGGCCTGCTCTTTGATCACCTCCCTCTGAGGGGGTAGCCGCCTCACCAGGCCACAGAGGAAGGCAATGCAGCCACTCCTAAAGAGACCTGATAGACTAGGATTAGAAAGAAGGACAGAAGGATCTCCCCTATCAGTGAACTTGGAGAGGGGCATGGGGGGAGAAGGAGGAGGAAGGGTGGGATTGAGAGAGGAGTATGGAAGGAGCTACAGGGGGGATACGAAGTGAATAAACTGTAACTAATAAAAATAAATAAAAATTAAAAAAGGAAAAAAGATTGTGCCTTTAATTGATCAATAAGTCTTACAACTTCTGTACTGTGAGATTTTAATGGGTGACCTGCTGGGAGAGCATTTTGAATGCTAATTAATATATATTAATTAATCAAATTAATATATATATAAAACATGCAAACAAAATTTACCACAACATGGTATGAGTGGAAGTAAAATAAGTGGCATATGCTGTTTTTTACTCTTGTGTATTTTCCTCAGTGAGGACCCCTAGCATATGTGGATTTAAAGATATACAACTTCTCCACTTAGTTATTTGATTTTCAGTCAGACCATATGACTCAGGCATGCAACATTAAATAAAACATCGGAAAAGCAGATGTTTTCCTTGACTGATTCTTCTCCACAAAGGTATGCCACAGGCAGTACACCTGAAAATACAAACAGCAGCACACATAAGATACAGTGTGGAGAGAGTCTCAAATTCTTAACATAATATTAATGTGTTTTATTTCCTTACATGTATAGTCATGCATTACATTTATCTTGCTTTTACAGAGATGCACATCCTTCTCCAAATCTGCTTGCATAGGGACAGATGCTCTGCAATGAGCAAATATTAAGAAAACAGTGAATTGGAAGTGACAAGTGCCTTCAGCCAAAAGTCCAAAGGGAATTGTCATATTGAAATCATACACAGCAGAAGGAGCCAAACAGAGAATGAAATGGCCAAATGCCAATCCAGTGCTTATACAGAAATTAAGCTCAGGGGTTGTGTTAGGACAACCTAATTGGACCAGAGATTCTCTTTCCTTCATTTTAAATTAAAGTGTGTTCAAAAAGAGAGGACATCTAGAATATTCTCAACTGGATTAGGAAGAACAAGACAGCTGAATCAGCAGCATAATTAAATATTTGTTGGAATGGTAAGAGATTTATTAAGCAAGATAAATACATGTGACCTGATCATTCTGAGACTTTACAAACAAGAGCTGACAGCATTGATCTGGGGAAAGAAATTATCAGAAATAAAATATTAATGGAGGGACATTATACTACAAGAAGTTGAAAGAATTCTGAGTTCAATGATGCTTTTATTCTTAGAATCTACAGAATACAATAGCAACATTGAAATTGTCAGTTGACATCTTTGATGGCATTGATTGATTGATTGATTGATTGATTGATTGATTGATTGACAGGATCTTTTGTAGCCAAGGGCAGTTTCCATCTCACTTTGAAGCCAAGAATGACCTTAAACTTCTGATCCTCTTGCCTTCACTTTTCAAGAACTACGATAATAGCTGTATGCTACTAATTCTGTTTTATGTACTGCTAGCAATCTTTCTCAAGGCTTCCTGTGGGCAATGCAAGCATTCTAACAACCACATCTGCAGCCCATGACGACACTGCTAAACTGAGATAATGATGAATAACATGCCACGAGCCTCATACATGTACTCTCTTCAATCCTCATACTTATAGAAAGTTATTCTTGTCTCTATTTTAACATTGAAGACCCTGAGCATTAGAGACAATCATCTGCATTAGTCTCCTAGACAGTTTTCTGCCATTGATATAAAAGCCAGAAGGCTATTTCTCTGCATTTGTGTCTTCAAAAGCTGTAAAGTATATTAAGTTAAAAGAACAAAAGTATTAACCCTAACCATAACTTACATATTGAGTATATGACCAGTTCCCAACAAAAGATGTGTGGAGTATATGACAAAGTACTATTTGCCAGAAAATTTATTAATGAAAGTGAAACTTACAGTTTTTTCAAAGGCTAGCTGCCATATACATTTTACCTTTGTTATAACTGTTATTGTGCAGCTGCATCAAATGTGATCTCATATGTAATGTAAAATAACAATTCATCATTACTCTTTTCTAATGCCAAATGCAACTATATATGTGTTAATATAGCACTCAATGCTTAAAAGCAGAGAGGGCTATTTAGAAAACGTGAATTAGTGGATTTATTATCTTCCTACCTATCATCTTCAGTCAATGGGAAAAATGTCAAACCTCAACAGAAGGCAGCCTTGATTTTCATACATTTCTTTCTCAAATGGTAGTTAATATATTGTATCTGTCAATTAAGAAATCACAAAGAGAGCAAGGTGTGTTGGCACACCCCTTCTATTCCAGTACTAGAGGTAAAGCAGAGGCAGGTAGCTCTCTGAATTTGAGGCAAAATTCCAGATCAGCCAGGACTGTATTCTAGACAGACAGACAGAAAGACAGACAGGAAGGAAGGAAAGAAGAAGGCAGGTAGGAAGGGAGAAAAGGAGGGAAAATAGCAAATTATTTGAGAAAATGCAAATATACAGTAGAAATGTTTGTGTATTCAGGTAAACCAATTCTGCTCATCTATGGAAGAATACATATGAGGTATGAATCAATCATTATCATGAGGCAAAAAAGAGGCTAGGCAAATATATTGTATGCATTACTGTTTACTGAAAGAAACAATTGCTGCTGTAGTTTCTCTATGAAAATGAAGAAAAGAGGTGAAATCAGAGTATTTTATTAATTGAGAAGTTGAGTATTAGAGATAATCTGTGTTTTACTACAAGTGGCTCAATGTTCTTCTTTTAGGGTGGAGAGTAAATAAGCAAGGGTCAGCTCCCCTGTGTTAGTAGCACTGAATTCTGGAGTAGAGACACTGATAGGTTAAGCTCTCAAGCCAGAAGCTTAGTGCTTAAGGCCCTCAGAACTAGAAGTTTATGGCTTTGGGTCTCCAAGGCTAGTCTCAGATCTCTAGGTACTAGATACTTGGTTCAGAGGCTTATAGCTCTGTGTTTTCAAAGCCAGACACGTCTACCTCCAGGATCTGGGAACTAGGCCACAGGTCTGAGTTTCAAAACCTAAGGATTCATAGTTCTAGGTGTTAAGGTAAAAGATTGATTGTTCTGGAATTTGAGTGTCATGACCTTTTACTTTAATATTGGCTACTTCCTGAAATTTTCTAACCAATAGTCTATAGTGCTACTAAACTCTTCATAATCTCCTGCCTAATTCAGCTCTTCCTCTCTCCCTTCTTTTACAGTATTTCCATAGGATTTCAAAATGCCTGCCCCTGCTTTTCAAAATGTCTTCAGCTGTCTCCCTGCTTCTGAGCAAGCAAAGAACTTAGAATCCCAAAACCAAGGGGATTATAATCCCTGGCAGTCTTTTGCCACTGCCTTGTAGATGCTGCTGTTGGCTGCTTTAAGGTGAAAACACCTTGTTATATATTATTTTATGCGACCAACTTATTCTCCCTGTGATAAAGATCAAAAGTAGAAAATTAAAGACCATTTGAAAAAAGTTCTAGTTAATACTTTATACTCCAGCACAAGGAGGTTAGTCCACAGGAGAAACTGGCCTTACTGACTCAAAGTCAGTATAATAAAACCTGCACTGTGTATATAAACAGGAAGATGGCAGGGCTAGTTCTGCCCATCATAAGGTTCTCATGTATACAGTCTGTAATCCACCAGTCACAGACTTTCTTCTGAGTTATCAGTGGAAAGGGTTCTTTCCTCACCCAGAGTGGGAATAGCTTTAGATCAGCAGAACTTTCTGTAAGGCAACATAGCAAGGTCATGAGGTCACCCAAATTTCTACAATGGAAATAAAGTCTCCTGAAGACCGTGCAAAATATCTGAAGACTTTGTGACTTCAATAGACCCTAAACAAGAAGTCATGGCATCAGCATCAATTTGTTCCCAGTAAACTTCAAAGACAGAGTAAAGTCTCTTTGGGGAAGACATGAAGTATTCAAAGCAAACATGCTAACAGACTTCTATGATGGAAATCAAGCTAGTCTCCCTAAATGGGCCAACTAGTATGAGAGCTTTCCATCAAGGGAGATGGGAATGCTGAAAGTTCTGGCAGCTGATACACTGTGGGCTCCTAGTTAGATCCATCAGCTTTGGTCTGGGAGAAATCATTAGTGAGTTTTTACAACAAAGATCTACTACAAAATTAACAATCATAATAATACTTCACTCACAGCTAAACATTACCAGGAAGGGTCAGATTATCTTGGTCTAACTCAGTATTACAGAGATACCACTGATATAGTGATAGTTTAGTGTTTTCTTTTGCTTAGTTTGACGTACACATTCTAAAAACAAGAAAAAAATAAAATAGCTACTACATTGTGAATTTGTTCCTCATTGAAACTTTCCATCAATGGAATTTATAGATGTCTATAGAATGAGCTCATGTAGCTAATTTTTAGATGAATCCTGTTTCAACAAGGTTCTATTGTGGCAGTTATTTGGAGATGTGATTTATATTAAAATAATAATTTGCTTACCTTTTCCACAGACTATACTATCTATATGATAGTCTGCTGTTGAACAATATCATAGCCCATGAGTCAATAACTATTCCTTTAGCAAATTCTCATCTAGAAATTACACATAGCTCCCTGACTACATAAACATGCTTCATATAAATAAAAATAGACTATTTATATAATGTGTTTATTTTACAGTCTGTACATCAACAATACAAAAAAGTTTTAACTGAAATTATACTATGATATAAATGTATAGGCTTCCTTACTATAATAGCTAAGTTCTACTTTCCTTAGGATATAGAAATTGCAGATGGATCCCATTCATGATAGCAATAAATCTAGACAATAATCTACAGAATCATCATTTTCATTTTCTTGAATCAAATCAAATCACAGAGGTTTCAAGGAAACTTGGCAAATTGTAACCCCAAAATAACAAGCTCCTTGAGGCCAAAAAATATTCATGAACCATTGACCCTTTGGCAGACCATGGAAGAAGGTGCCCATCATAGAAGTGGGAAATAAAGAAAGAAAGCAGAGGACCTAAAATATTAATAAGTTAATAAGGTCTTAACTTAGACCATCATGAATATGATTCCTAGGAGCCTCAAACACAGAGATCTCAGCCGCAACCTTCTTTGCCTGTTTACAAGACAGTATGAGAGCACTGAGTCCAGAGGTAGCCTGGACTATCTCAGGCAAAGCCATATACTACATTTCCCAACAGTAGGCTGCCTGGCTGGAAACAAATGTGTTCATTTCTCTTGCAGGACAGTCTAGGTGCTCTTTGCTTCTGGATGGGAACAGAAGAAACCCCCAGGAGCAAAGGTTGTTTCTCTCAGGAACTATTAGAGCACTCAGGGCAATGTTAATAACCTAGGCAAGGCTTCTGGTCTGACTGGCTTAGGTGGAAATGAATTTTCCACTTGTTATACTTAGCTCTTTTAAATGAGATTTCTAATACCAGACAGCAGTGGAAATTCGGTGATGTTCCAAAAGTCTGTGATGATACTGCAGTGTTATAGCCCTTTGATTAAACTGCTGTATTAATGGTATGTGTGTGGGCAAAAGTATGAAACCTGCTGGAAGGCAGGTCTGAGGAGACGAAGTTCTGGCAGGACACAAGTCAACAGGAACCGCTCGAGAACAATGGAAACTCAAAGTGGCCAACAGAAGCTGACTAACTGGCCGTCAGTCTGTATTTCCCTGGGTGGTCCAGAAGCATTCAGGGAAATGTTTCTTCCTCAGAATAAATGATGAGGCTAAAGTGGTCATGGTGAATCAGGGACTTATAACCCTTGGGCAGTAGGAGGAGTTTTGAAGATGAATGTACTTGATTCACTGGGGCTAGAGATGCCAGGGATACTTGATTTACATGTAACAAAACAGTCCTGTCATAAGAGGTGGGAAGCAGTACTTAATTATCCTGTGGGTGGGGGAAGAACACCAGGTATGGTTAAAGGTCATTGGTTGAAAGCCAGGACACCAAGACCTCTCATTAGCATAGGAATCCCCAGGTGCTTGCTGAGTTTCTTATCAAGAAAGGATTGGGCTTATACTCTCTCTAATGGCCATGTAATACTCCTTAGCAAATCTGGGCTTTCCCAGGTCACTTAAACAGGAAACCCAGCTGAGAAAGGTAGTCTATTATAATGTAACAAGGTCATAAGCTACCTAGAAATGCCAGATTTTTACCTTAATTGCTGGCTCCAATATTCTGTAAATTATATTTGTAGGTCATTCAAGGAAAGAATGGTAGCATCTAGAGAATTGTATCTGAACACAAGACTCTACCTCATTATAAGTATGAAAAACAAACAGCAAATATGTATACACCCAAGAATTTTTTTCTGAAAAGATATAATGACCATGATAGCATAGGTAGTTCTCCTATGTCCAAGACTTTGTTGATTTCAAGAAATTAGTCACTAGGGAATGTGTGTGTGTGTGTGTGTGTGTGTGTGTGTGTGTGTGTGTGTATGTGTGTCTGTGGTGGGCAGGGAATCCTCTTTTCTCTGCTATTCACACAGCCTCATAAGGATGAGAAGCTAACTTGTACTACATCAACATAAGACATATTTCTGATGCCATCAGGGAGAAACAGGTGTTCCACTATTCTAGACTCTAAAGATATTGCAATGATACAAGCTGTGAATTGCCTGTGTTTAGAAGGGCCAGGGAATTTGCCTACTTTATTCACTGAATAAGTAAAAAGAAACACAAGAGGTTTCTTGTGTTTGAGGAAGGTTAGGAATGTTTTTTAAAGTATAAAAATTCTGTCCTTGAATTCTACATAATAGAAAAACAATTAAAAACACTGTTTAAAAATGACCAAAATTAAACAAGAAAAAAATCTGGCTCCCATGGAGATTTTAACAGAAGGTAAAAATAGTAGCAATGCATCAGGGGTGGGGAGTCATTATGAAACTGTGAACCCCCAAATTAAGGACAAACTATACCTATTACTGTTGATTAGTTGTTTTCTTTAACATGAAAAGGGCTTCTTGACTTTTTCTGAAAAGTTTTGAAGTGTACTCTACAAGATAGGGAAATGCGAACGTGCACTTGTTTAGGGCTTCCTTTAACTTGATAGCTTAACCTCCATCCTTTGACTCTCAGTGTTTGGATGTCTTCTCGTAGAAAACAGATAACTGGATTAAGGTAGTCTTTTTAAGTTTTTTTTTTATTTATGTATATTTCGGAGTATGTATATGCCAAGTGTATACAAACATTTTCGGAGGCCAGAAGAAAGCATTTGAGCTGCTGACACTAGAGATGCTGCTGGTTAGGCAGTGTTGGACAAGAGTGCTACACACTCAACTTGGGTCTTCAAGAGCAGCAAGCTCTCTTATCCACTGAGCTGCAGCATTAGGTTTCTTAAAGCTAGGCAATTAGTCTATGATTTTTAATCGGTAAGTTTATCCATTTACATTTAAATTGTTAATGAGCAATTTACTGTTTCCTATAGTTTAGTTACTTCCCTACAAGTACTAAGAGTTTTCTAATTAACTGTATTGGGTGTTATTCATTTCTTCGTGGCTGTCAATTTCTCTCATGATATATATGGCTCTCTTAGCTTTCATGGATAAGGCTGTTCTTTTTTTTCACTTTGTATATTACTCTTTTAAATATTTTCTGCAGTACTAGCTTGGTTGTCATGATTTGCCTTAATTTGTAGTCATTGAAATGTTGTTATGGTTCTATCTAATTCAATAGAAAACTATGCTGAGTTTATAAATCTTGCTTTGTAATTACTTAATTGCAAAGCTTGAAGTACACCATTCCATGAGTTACTGTTCTTTAGAGTTTCCAATTAGAGATTGGATGTTATATGATTCTATTTTTGTTTTTGAGTTGGTATATTTACCTTAGAGTTTTTAGTATTGTGTATTTGCTTTACAACTTATTTTTTTTAATATTTATTATAGTAGGTTAAATAAGGCCATTTCTATGAAAGCAATACTATACTCTAAGCAAGTTCCCACTCTGGTTGTTTTCATTATTACCCCTTCTGTTTAAATATCTATTTCTTTTTCCAGACTTAAGGAGTTTTCTACTATAATTTAATTGAACCAGTTGTCTATTCCTTTAGAATTTACATCAACTCCATTCTTTAATATGTATGTTCTTTTAAGGTTGACCTCTTAGTCTTGTGTTCTTGGAAGTTTTTATTATGTATGTTTGATTTTTATTCTTAGTATGCCTGCATATATTTGTCCTAATTTTGTTTATTTTTGAGAGTTGTTATCCTTCTTAGTCTTGTCTGTGGGTGATGCTTTCCACTGTGATTTTTATTTAAGTGACTGATTCTGTATCAGAATTTATATCTAACTCTTTTCCGATGTCTCTATTTTTTTTGCTGTAGTTGTTCATATTGTTTTAATTTCTCTTACAAATTACTGCTTCATTCTCTGCCAGTTTTCTTATGTAGGTCTTGAATTGACATCTTCCCTAGATTTATCTGCTATTTCTATGCCTTATACAACCAGTGTTCCTTTTTAAAAGTAAGGATCTGAAATCTTTCTCTGGCATTTCATTTATCTAGTTATTTTTAACTCACATGGACACTGAGCTTCTATGGGTCATATGCAGGGTTCTAGAATATCTCCATGAATGGTCCTTGGTTGGAGTATCAGAGTCAGACTTCTGTGCCCAAATTTTTTGTTTCTGTTGCTCTCCTTGTGGAGCTCCTGTTCCCTTCAGGTCTTCCTATCTCCCCTTTCTTTCATAAAAATTTCCTGCACTCTGCCCAAAGTTTGGCTCTGAGCCTCAGCATCTACTTTGATACCCTGCTGGGTAGACTCTTTCAGAGGCCCTCTCTGGTAGGCTCCTGTCTTGTTCCTTATTTTCATCTTCTTCCAATGTTTATCCCATTTGCCTTTCTGAATGAAGATTGATCATCTTACTCAGGATCCTCCTTCTTGCTTAGCTTCTTTAGGTGTACACATTTTAGTATGATTATCCTATATCATATGTCTAATATGCACTTATAAGGAAGTATATACCATGTGTGTCTTTCTTCTTCTGGAATATCTCACTCAGGATGATCTTTTCTAGTTCCCACCATTTGCCTGCAAATTTCATGATTTCCTTGTTTTTAATTGCTGAGTAGCTAAACAGAGAATTCTCTATAGAGGAATATCGAATGTTAGAAAAACACTTAAAGAAATGCTCAAGTCCTTAGTCATCAGGGAAATGCAAATCGAAATGACCCTGATTTCACCTTACACCTATCAGAATAACTAAGATAAAAAACTCAAGTGACAATACATCTGGAGAGGATGTGGAGGAAGAGTAACCCTCCTCCATTGCTGGTGGGAATATAAACTTGTACAATCACTTTGGAAATCAATCTGGCTCCTTCTCAGACAATTAGGAATAGTGCTTCTTCTTCTTCAAGATCAAGCTCTACCAGTCCTGGGCATATATCCAAAAGATGCTCAAGTACACAACAAGGACATTTGCTCAACCATATTCGTAGCAGCTTTATTTGTAATAGCCAGAACTTGAAAACAACCCAGATGCCCCTCAACTGAGGAATGGATACAGAAATTGTGGTACATTTACACAATGGAATGGTGTTATTATCAAATATTGCCTACAAGTTCTCTTCTCTTGTAAGTTATCTTTAGCTTAATGATTTGAAACTTCTCTTTATAATATCGTCATTTTTCATATATAATTAATATTAATTAAGCATATCTTTTTTAACTAAAATTCCTGTTTCCTTGCTGCTATAATATACATTACTGGGGAATCCAATAATTTGTGACAACCAGCACACACCTTATCTGAGGCACAGAGGATCCTAAACTCCGGAATTGGTGAGTAGAGGAGCAGCTGAAGCCAGAACATTGGCAAAGAGGCTTCCTGGGCGAGAGGGGACAACCTGCAAGCTGAGGCATTTAGATCCAGGTCACCTGCAAACTTCTCCAGGGACTGAGAGTGGTGAATATCCACTCCTCCTGCACTTCCCCTTTACAGAGCTCCCTCCTCAGCAAGGGCAGACAACAGGGCCAGTCGCTCCCAGCACAGAACTCCCTACTTTGTAACTGAGACAGCACAGGCAGGCCTCCTAGCTCCTCAGCAGGGGGCAGCTGGCTATACTGGCCTCTTGGGTCCCAGGTCCACAGGCAGCTGGGTGTGCTTCCATAGGGCCTACTGGCCAGCAACTGTAATGGCCTCCCAGTTTCTCAGCCTCATGCAGCCGGCTATAGGGGTCACCCAGGTCTGCCAGGCCACTTAAGTACACCAGGCCACTCAGGCTCCCCAGAGCGTCCCAGCAGTTATCTGTACCAGCCTTCCAGTTCTGCAGCTTTAGCAGGACTCCCAGCAGGCTATGGTACCAGCTTCCCAGGGAGCTGATGGATCTTCTACACTCGCATTTGCTCCTGCAGGCACAAATATGAGAGTAGAGAAATGAAGGAAACCTTGTGCTTTCTGGTGAGGCCTGCTACAGAGTGGATATGCCTTCAAGTGAGTGCATGCAGAGCCCCAGATCAGGGTTCCTTTACCAGACATCTGATCCTTCCCACCCACACTCCTACTATGGGCAACATAGGGATTCTGCCGTCAGCATTCTCAACATTGAAGGCCCTGTGCTGTGGGTCTTTCAGTGGAGTCAGGCAAAAAAATTCCTGGAGCCCAAATGGATGGGAATACCAGGAGGACAGTATGACAGGCCTGTAGGCCACTGAGGTATTCAGGGAAACTGCACTTACACATTGTGCCCACAAACAGTGCCAGCACCCACACCATTTCCATGCTTAAGTCCCACATTCCAGGCATCCACAGTCTCCAGCACCCTGTCCTTCCACACAAACGCCTGCTCTTGCATGCCTACACTTGTGCACCCAGGATATGACCTTCCTTCTGTAGTTACAGCTGAAAAACCAACACGTACTCTCAAACCTTTGGACCTTTCTCATCTTCCCTGAAGAATACTCCAGAAACCAGAGAACAACCCAGTCTGAAGTACAGGCACCAGGAAAAAACAGCAAAGGTTACAGAGAAGCAGATGACTTGAGGTTCGGCGTAAGAACACATCCAACAAAAATCAGGACATTATGGCTTCTCCAGCAACCCCAAAAATTAATGGATATTTTAATTCATTAGAAACACAGGAAAATGATTTTAAAGCTATGCTTATCCAATTATTAGAGACATATAAGGAGGAAACGAACAAATCTCTCAAATAGCCACACAAATGGGGGCAAGTAGAGGAAATGAACAAAGCTCTCAAGGAAACACAGGCAACTAGAGTGAAACAAATATAGACATGGGTAGAGGCACAATTAGTGGCATATAGAGAGGAAACGAACAAAAAATTAGAAGCCATCATGTAAAGACAAGAATCCACATTCAAACAGATGAAGGAAATGGTACAAGACGTGAAAACAGAATTAAAATCAATAAAGAGAACAAAAACAGAGAAAACCCTGGAGCTGGGGAACTTAGAGAAAAGATCAGGAGCCACAAAGTTAAATATCACCAATAGAATACAAGAAATGGAAGAGAGAATCTCAGGTGCTGAAGAGACACTTGCAGAAACTGATATATCTCTCAAAAAAAAGAGTAAAATCCGAAAAGTTCCAAACATAAAACATCCAAGAAATCAAGGATGCCATGAAAAGACAAAATCTAATAATAATAGGAATTGATGAAAAAGAAGATTCCAGGTTCCAAGGTCCAGAAAACATTTTCAAGAAAATCATGGAAGATGGCTGCAGCTAGTGTGCACCTTATCTGAGGGGCAAAGGACCTAAATCACCAAAATTGGTGAGTGAAGGGGGAACTGAACTCAGAACAGAGTTATCTAAGTTTCTAGGAAAAATGAGACTAACCATGAACTGAGTTCATCTAGAAACAGGACACATGCAGACTCCTCCGGGAGGAGACACTCCCACTCCTGGAGGTGATCCCCACACCCACAACCACCCCAGCACCTCCCTGGGTCCAGCCACCAAAATCATTCCCTGGTGGTAGTGAAGGATACAGAAGGGGCCTGCAGAGTCTGCCACAGATCACAGGGCCTGGGCTTCAGCATGGTTTGCACCCATCACAGCACACAGTGCAGGTGGACACCAAGACCTGCTGCTGCAGAGCCACTGAGCTGACTGTTAGCCTATACCCACATTTGCCTCAGCAGGATCAAATCTGAGTAGAGAGCAAAGGGAATCCCTTTGCTTTCCAACTGGCCCTACAAGGGAGTGAGTGTGCCTTCAAGGGAGTGTTTGCTCCAGATCCAGGGCCTCTCTACGCAAGCCACCAGACAACAGATCCTTACCACCTACATCCCTAGTGTAGGCATCATAAGGATTCTTGGGATAGCGATTCCAACATTGAAGCCTCTGCTCTGCGGGTCTACCAGTGAATTTCTAGGCAAACAATTCCTGGATCCCAGACAGAGCTGCATACCAGTGGTCTGCAAGCTACTGCTATAGTAGAGGGAATCCATGCATGCACACTGCGCCCACTAAAAGTGTCTGCAAAAAGCACCAGTATCACATTCCAAACTTAGGTAAAGCTGAAACCACAACGCACACTCCAAAACCAGTGAACATCTCTCCTCTTCCTGAAAAACAGTCCAGAAAACAGAGACTGTCCTAGCCTGAACTACAGACTCCAGGAACAAACAGTGAGGGGTACAGAAAAGCAGATGGCCAGAAGCTGAAGTAAGAACACAAAAAACAAAACTCAGGACATCATGGATTCACCAGAAACTCCACAAATCAATGGACACTTCAATTCACTAGATACACAAGAAAATGACTTTAAAACTATGTTTTTCCAGCTATTAGAGGCTCATAAAGAGGAAATGAACAAATCTATCAGAGAAATGGCTACACAATTTGAGAAAAACAAAGAAGAAATGCACAAATCCCTCAAAGAAAATGGCTACAAAAATTGAGGCAAACAAATAGGAAATGACCAAAGCTCCCAAGAAATAACTAAACAAATGGATGCAAGAAATGAACAAAGCTCTCAAAGAAATACAGGCAAATACAGCCAAACAAGTAGATGCACAATTAACAACATATAGAGAGTAAACGAACAAAAAATTAGAAGCCATCATGGAAAGACAAGAATCCACATTCAATTAGATGAAGGAAATGGTGCAAGACATAAAAACATAATTAGAATCAATAAAGAAAACACAAACAGAGAAAAATCTGGAGCTGGAGAACTTAGAGAAAAGATCAAGAAAGGTAAGCATCACCAACAGAATACAAGAGATGAAAGAGACAATCTCAGGTGCCAAAGATACACTTGCAGAAATTAATAGGTCTCTCAAAGAAAAAATACAATCAGAAAAGTTCCAACCACAAAACATCCAAATAATCAAGGACACCATGAAAAGACAAAATCTAAGAATAATAGGAGTAGATGAAAAAGAAGACACCAGGCTCAAAGTTCCAGAAAATATTTTCAAGAAAAACATAGAAGAAAAAATTTTCCAACTTAAAGAAAGAGATGTCCATAAACATACAAGAGGCCTATAGAACACAAAATAGACTAGACCAGAAAAGAAATTCTTCATGTCACATCATTGTCAAAACACTGAACCTTACAGAACAAAGAAAAAATACTAAAAGCAGCAAGGGGATGAGGCCAAGTAACATATGAAGGTAGATGAATCAGAATCACACCAGATTTCTCAACAGAAACTATGAAAGCCAGAAGGGCCTGGGCAGAAATCAGGCAGACCTTAAGGGACCACAGATGCTAACCCAGACTACTATACCCAGCAAAATTTCAATCAACATAGAGAATTCAAAATATTCCATGACAAAACCAATTTTTTAAATAAATGTATATATTTTTATATCAATCACAAGTTAGGTACTTTGCATCCCAGGCATAGCCCCCCTCCTTCATTCCCTCCCACCTCCTCTCTCCCTCCCTCATCTCCCTCCTCCTCACCCCCTCCAAGTCCACCAACAGGGGAGGACCTCCTCCCCTTCCATCCAACCCCAGCTCATCCTGTCTCCTCAGGGCTGGCTGCAATGTCCTCCCCTGGGATCTAGCCAGTCTGTCACTCCCCAGCTTGTATGGAGGAGGGTCAAAGAGTCAGCCATCAAGATCATGACTGAAACAGTCCCTGTTTCCCTCACTAGGGTCTTCAGTCCAACACCGAGTTATCATGGGCCCCATCTGAGTGGAGGTTCCAGGCCACATCTACACATGGTCCTTGATTGTAGAAACCGTCTCATACAAGACCCCTGTGCCCTGCTCAGTTTGGTCTTTGTGGAGCTCTTGTTCTCCCCAAGTCTCATCAACCTCCACCATTTCTATCATCACTTCTCACCCTCTGCCAAAGGCTTGATCGCGAGTCTTAATATCTGCTCTGATACATCGCTACATTGAACCCCCCCCAGAGGTCCTCCTTGGCATGCTCCTGTCCTGTTGCTTGTTTTCTCCTCCACTCAATGTCCATCTCATTTATTCATCCAAATGAGCACTGATCATACCAACCTGGGTCCTCCTTCCTTTATATCCTCCCAGGTGTGTAGATTTCAGCTTGACCTTCCTATCCTATAGGACAATATAAGTGAGTATATACCATATGTTTCTTTCTGCTTGACAAAACCAAATTTAAACAATATCTACACAGTAACCCAGCCCTACAGAAGTTACTAGAAGGGAAATTCCAACCCAACGAAAACAACTACATCCAAGGAAACATAGGTAATAGATAACTACACAACAACAACAACAAAGAATACAAGCAAGGAAACACAGCAACACCATGCACCCAACATCAAAAGAAAGTAACATTTATTGGTCACTAGGATCTATCAACATCAATGGACTCAATTCTCCAATCAAAAGACACAGACTATCAGAATGGGTACAGAAACAAGATCCAACATTCTGTTGCATCCAAGAAACACACCTATGCAACAAAGATAAACACTACCTCAGAGTAAAGGGCTGGAAAAATGTTTTTCAAGCAAATGGAGCCAGAAAACAAGTTGGAGTAGATATCCTACTATCTAATAAAATAGACCATCAACCAAAATTAATCAAAAAAGATAAGGAAGGGCACTACATTCTCATCAAAGGAAAAATTCACCAAGTGGACATCGCAATTCTGAACATCTCTGCACCAAATAAAAGAGTGCCTACATTCATAAAGGAGACATTTTTAAAGCTTAAATCAAACACCTTAATAGTGGGAAACTTCGACACCCCACTCTCACCAAGGGACAGATCAACTAGACAGAAACCGATAGGGAATAAAAACACTTACAGAATCCCTAAATGAAATGGATCTAATAGATGTCTACAGAAAATTTCACCTAAACTCAAAAGAGTATTCCTTCTTTTCAGCACCTCATGGAATCTTTTCCATGATAGACCATATAGTTGCTCACAAAGCAAGCCTCAACAGATACAAGAAGATTGAAATAATCTCTTGAATTCTATCTGACCACCATGGATTAAAATTGGACCTCAACAAAAATGGAAATAACAAAAAGCCTACATGCACATGGAAACTGAACAACTTGCTACTCAATGACAGCTGAGTTAAGGAAGAAATAAAGAAAGAAATTAAAAACTTCCTAGCATTCAAGGAAAATGAAGGTACAACATACCCAAATTTATGGAACACACTGAAAGCAGTGCTCAGAGGAAAATTCATAGCACTAAGTGCCTTCAAGAAGAAATTTGTAACATCACATACAAGCAACTTAATGGCCCAATTGAAAACCGTAGAAAAAAAAGGAGATACACCCAAGAGGAGCAGATGGCTGGAAATAATCAAACTCAGGGCTGAAATCAATCAATTAGGAACAAATAAAACTATTCAAAGAATCAATGAAGAAAAAGCTGGTTCTTTGAGAAAATCAACAAGATAGACAAACCCTTAGCCAAACTAACTAAAAGCCAGAGAGAATCCATCCAAATCAGCAAAATCAGAAATGAAAAGGGGGACATAACTACAGACACTGAGGAAATCCAAACAATCATTAGGTAACATTAGGTAATACTACAAAAGCCTATATGCCACAAAATTTGAAAATCCAAATAAAATGGACAATTTTCTTGATAGATTCCATCTACCTAAATTAAATCAAAATCAGGTAGAAAGATTGAATAGACCTATATCCCCCAAGGAAATGGAGGCAGTCATCAATAGCCTCCCTTCCAAAAATAGCCCTGGGCTAGATGGTTTCAGCACAGAATTCTACTAGACCTTCAAAGAAGGGCTAATGCCAATACTCCTGAAACTATTACACAAACTAGAACAGGAGATCAAGAGAATACAAAGTGGAACAGAAGAGGTCAAAGTTTCACTATTCGCAGATGATGTGATACTATTCATGAGCAACCCCCAAAATTCAACCAGAGAACTCCTTCAGCTGATAAAAACCTTCAGCAAAGTGGCTGAATACAAAATTAACTCAAAACAAATCAGAAGCCCTCCTGTATACCAAAGACAAAAGGGCCAAGAAAGATGTTAGGGAAACAACACCATTCACAATAGCCCTAATAACATAACCCTGAGATTTCACCTTAACACTCATCAAAATGGCTAAGATCAAAAACTCAAGTGACAACACATGCTGGAGAGGTTGTGGAGAAAGGGGAACTCTCCTCCATTGCTAGTAGGAATGCAAACTTATACAACCACTTTGGAAATCAATCTGGCACTTTCTCAGACAATTAGAAATAGTGCTTCCTCATGACCCAGCTATACCACTCCTAGGCATATATCCAAAATTTCCTCAAGTACACAACAAGGACATTTGTTCAATTATGTTCATAGCAGCTTTATTTGTAATAGCCAAAACCTGGAAACAATCCAGATGTCCCTCAGTTGAGGAATGGATACAGAAATTGTGGTACTTTCACACAATGGAATACTACTCAGTAATTAAAAACAAGGAAATCATGAAATTTGCAGGCAAATAGTGGGACCTAGAAATTATCATCCTGAGTGAGGTATCCCAAAAGCAGAAAAACACACATGGTATATACTCACTTATATAAACATATAAGATAGGATAAAAATACTGAAATCTATACACCTAAAGAAGATAAACAAGAAAGAGGACCCGAGGTTAGAAGATCAATACTCACTTAGAAAGACAAATGGGATGGACATTGGATTTAGGAGAAAACATATAACAGGATAAGAGCCTACCACAGAGGGCTTCTGAAAGACTCTACCTAGCAGTGTATCAAAGCAGGTATTAAGACATGTAACCAAACCTTGGGCAGAGTGCAGGGAATCATATGAAAGAAGGGGGAGTTAGTAAGACCTGGAGAGGACAGGAGCACCACAAGGACCAAATATATCTGGGCACAGGAGTCTTTTATGAGACTGTTTCTCCAACTAAGGACCATGAATGGATATAATCTAGAATCTCTGCTCGGATGTAGCCCAAGGTAGCTCAGTATCCAAATGGGTAGCATATTAAGGGAAATAGGGACTATCTCTAACATGAACTTGATAGCGGGCTCTTTGACCTCCCCCCTCCCCCAGGGAGGAGCAACCCTGCAAGGCCACAGAGAACTTTGCAGCCAGTCCTGAATATACCTGATAAACCAGGGTCATATGAAAGGGTAGGAGGTCCTCCCCTATCAGTGGATTTGGAAAGGGGCAGGGAGGAGATGAGGGAGGGAGGGTGGGGTTGGGAGGGAAGGAGGGAATGGGATACAGCTGGGATGTAAAGTTAATAAACTGTAACTAATATTTCGTTTTAAAAAGTGAAAATAAATAAATAAATCAAGTGGACCAAAGAAAGAAAGAAAGAAAGAAAGAAAGAAAGAAAGAAAGAAAGAAAGAAAGAAAGAAAGAAAGAAAGAAAAGAAAAGAAAATACTCATAGAAGAAAATTTTCCCAATTTAAAGAAAGAGACGGCCATAAACATAGAAGGGACCTACAGAACACCAAATAGACTAGACCAGAAAAGAAAGTCCTCACTTCATATAACAGTCAAAACACTAAATCTACAGAACAAAGAAAAAATATTAAAAGCAGCAAGTGAAAACGCAAAGTAACATATAAAGGTAGACCTATCAAAATCACACTAGACTTCTCAACAGAAATTATGAAAGCCAGAAGGGCCTTGGCAGATGTCATACAGACATTAATGGACCATAGATGCCAACCCAGACTACTATACCCTGCAAAGCTTTCAATCAACATAGATGGAGAAAACAAAATATTCCATGAGAAAACTAAAATTAAACAATATCTACACAGCAACGCAGCCCTACTGCAGATACTAGAAGGAAAACTCCAATCCAATGAAAACAACTATACCCAAGAAAACACAGGACATAGATAACTTCAGAACAAAAGAAAGCAGACATTGAAAGACAGTAACACCAACAATTCCACAATAAAAGGAACTAATGTTCATTGGTCACTATTATTTATCAACATCAATGGACTCAACTCTGCAATAAAAAGTCACAGAATAACAGAATGCTTGCAGAAACAGGATGCACCATTCTGCTGCATCCAAGAAACACACCTATGCAACAAAGATAAACACTACCTCAGAGTAAAGGACCGAAAAAAAATATTTTTCAAGCAAATGGACCCAGAAAATATTCTGAGATAGCTATCCTAATATTTAATAAAATAGACTTTCAACCAAAATTAATCAAAAAAATGAGGAGGGGCACTACATTCTCATCAAAGGAAAAATCTACCAGGAGCACATCATAATTCTGAACATCTATGTCCCAAATACAGGGGCCATTAATTTTTTTTAATGTATTTATTTTTATATCAATCACAGGTTAGGTACTTTGCATCCCAGGCATAGCCTCCTCCCTCATTCCCTCCCACCCTCCCACTCCCTCCCTCATCTCCCTCCTCCTCACCCCCTCCAAGTCCACCAACAGGGGAGGACCTCCTCCCCTTCCATCCAACCCCAGCTCATCCTGTCTCCTCAGGGCTGGCTGCAATGTCCTCCCCTGGGATCTAGCCAGTCTGTCACTCCCCGGCTTGTATCGGGGAGGGTCAAAGAGTCAGCCATCAAGATCATGACTGAAACAGTCCCTGTTTCCCTCACTAGGGTCTTCAGTCCAACACCGAGCTATCATGGGCCCCATCTGTGCGGGGGTTCCAGGACACATCCACACATGGTCCTTGATTGTAGAAACCGTCTCATACAAGACCCCTGTGCCCTGCTCAGTTTGGTCTTTGTGGAGCTCTTGTTCTCCCCAAGTCTCACCAACCTCCCCCAGATCTATCATTACTTCTCACCCTCTGCCAGAGG
>CM053747.1:5026087-5044104 GCA_028658305.1 Pachyuromys duprasi
GCAGGAAATTTTGCGACCTGTGCTTGAGCTCCTGTTGAATAAATCATCATGTATTTGCAGTGGAGTCGATTCCTGGTGGTCCTTGGCGGGGGTGGGGTATCTCACGAACTGGGCATAACATTTGGAGTCTCTTTCTGGGTCCCCCAATATTTTAGGACCCTGACCCGGAGGGTCTTATGCCGGCTATAAGTGTCTAAGTGTCTCTGTGCAGTGTCTGTGTGTGTGTGTGTGTGTGTGTGTGTATGTGTGTGTGTCTACTTTCTGTTCTCTATTCTGAAAAATCCTGGAGGTGTCCATGTCTGTGAGGGAAGCAGGACGTGATTAGAGAAAGATGTTCCAGGAGATCACAGCCACCAAAGGCAGGAAAACACCCCTGGCTTCATCAGTTTTGTTTTTGTTTTTTGTTTTGGCAGGCAATCATATAGAGTTCACTGTTGGGAGGTACTGCTTTGGAGCTTCTGTGGCAGGGAAACCAGTAATGGAATCTGAAGGTCTATGGGTCTGAGCTTCAGTTGCAATACAGCTACACGGCCAATCAGTCTGTGTCAGTCTTTCTATTTTATTCCTAGTGTTTACCTGTTTCCACTTTTGCTCTTCCCACCAGGAGCGAAAGTTAAGCACCTGGTTCCAATTTTGTTATCAGTAGCAGAATGGCTACTTTGCACGCATTTATCTGTCTGTTTTGTTCCTTGTGTTTGTGAATCTTTGTTTGTATTGGACTGTGGGATTGTGAAGGATGTTTTGAGACAGAATTCCTTAATCCCTTCCTGTTCCTTTTGACCCTCCCCCCCCAGTACTGTTCGTTCTCCCTCCCCACCTCCCACTATGGTGGAATGGCAAGAGCAGCAGGCAGGAATGCAAAGGTGGGGCCCGGGGAAATGATCCAGCCACTGCTTAGTGCACTTTGCAAGGGCTCTGGTGGCAGCAGCAGCCCATGGTGGCTGCAACACAAGGTTACTGAGACCTCGATCAACTGGTCTGGTGGAACAACAGGCTGCTGTTTCAGGCTGGTTTAATCTAATAGAACGGGGTGGATGGCCCTTGAGAGACAGGCCACTATTGGTTTTTCCTTCCTCTTGCTTTCTTTTTGCCTGCATTGTACTGGTACATTGTTTTCTTGTGTTGTTCTTTTATGGGTTTGTTTGTTTATGATGGTCTCAACAGGCAGGTGACCAAACAGCTGTGCACCATGGTGACTTTGACTTCCCCAAGCTCTCAAAGTTACAAGCTGGGGCACCTCTGGTTGTTGGAGGGATCATGCCTCAGGGTGAAATAGAAGAACTCCCAAGGGGAGGGGGAGCTGCTTGAGCTCACCCAGGCTAATGGGAAAAAGTGCTTGAAATTATTGCTGGATTAAAGTTTTGTCTGTCTGTTTAAATGTATGTAAGGCAATTGCAGGCATGGTTCTTTCTGACTGCTCTTAAATGGTTAATATGCTCTGTCTGTCTTGGTTATAGATTAAGAGTTATTGGATTTAACAGTTAAATTCGTACTCCAGTTTAGAACATATATGTGTGTGCATATGTGTTTGTAAGATCTATAGAAGCATAAATATTTTAAAATAGCAACCATGTAGTTTGTCATGTAATGTGATGTGACTCTGCCATCTTGAAATTGCAACGTGGTGTAGGTCAGAGTAAAGAAAAAATTTACAAAACCCCTTAGTCATAATGAATTTTGTTTATCATCCTATTTCCTTTTAGACTTAGAAGACAAGACTCATTTTAATTTGGTAGTGGTTTTAGAGATTGGTTGTTTGCACTGGTAAATTTATGGTTTTGACTTTTTAAATTATGGTTATGCTTTATGATTTCACTCCTTAAAAAAGGGTACTTTATTTTGATATTGCAAAAGCAGATTTCTTTTAAAAATGTGTTTAGGTCTATGAAACATTTTAAAGTTTATCAGGTATTTTATAATAATATCTATATGCATTTTATACACACACATATATGTTTTATATATATATAACTCAGGACTGTGTTTTTGCAGTATGTTGTATGTGTGATTCAGCCCTGGTTTGTGAAGGTCTGTTCAGATTAACAGGATGACTATAAGTGTGTGCCTGACTGCCAGTTCCTGAGTGAATGGATTAATGCTGTTTCTTACCGGCTGATAGGTTTGGTGTGGCCAGAATATTTCAAGTACAGTTTAAAATTGTTCTATACTGTTCTGTTCTGCAGTTGGTTCTAAAACTTATTTGATTACAATGTTAGAACTTTTGGTTACAGGAAACTATAAATGTTCCACAGTGCTATACTGTGCGAGGTAGCAACACCATCAGCAACACCTAATGGCTATGTTTTGAATTGCTGGCCACAGCCTATACTGACAGTGGCTGGCCACCATGTTGGTCCAGGGATAAAGAAGGTGGACCCATGGTTTTACTACCATCTTTGTTGAGTGCTGCCAGCTGTGTTCAGTTCTCTGTTCAGTGCTAAGGGAAATTTTTGTCCTTTAAGCTTTTTGCTGCTCAGTCTTAATGCAATGTGGTAGGATCAGCAAGATTTGCTAGCCCATGTATGAACTGTGTCTGATTGAAAGTTTTGCTTTTATTTCAGTTCAGGAATATATTTAAAGTTATGCTCGTAATATTTGGTTATGAGATTGAGCTTTAGCTAGTCTTTTGTTTATGTTTTTAAGGTTAAGCCTAGGATGGGTTAAAGTTTGCCTATGTAGATCTACTTGCTATAGATATGATTCTAAAACACTCATCTAAGGAATATGCCAAAATTAGAGTTATGGCATTCTGTTTTATAGGATACAGTTTAGAGCAGATGATAAAGATAGAAAACAAACAAACAAACTCAGAAATGCTGGCCCTGAAGCTTGTCAGAGATCTGAAGAATATGCCATTTTAACGTGTGTAAGCTTATTATGACAGAGAGTCCCAAAATCCTTGCAGAGAGTCCCAAAATCATTGCAGAGCTCCCCAAAGTCTCCAAGAAGATTTGGGCACAACGACAGATGACTTCCCTTCTGGATTGTGATATGCTCCACTGGACAAGACGGCAGCAAACAGCCCACCACTAGGGCCCAGCCTAAACTGTTTACAAAGCTGTGGACACCTGGAGAATCATTGTTTCACATTGCTAAAGATGATGTGAGGTCGATCTCTCATGTTCTTTTTTCCGACAGAAACAGTCTCTCATCTTCTGTGCCTGATGGTCAGACTGCCTCTGTTCACAATGCCATGGGAACACAGGAGCCAAGGACAACTTCCCAGGTGTCGACTAACTAGTCATCACTGTCATTTTGATTGGTCTTATAATTTACCCTTCTCAGGTCTCTGATCACATTGATGTCTAAGCTAAGCTACTGGTAGCTTTGCAGCTAAAGTGCAGACAGTTAGATCCACTGTTAGTTCATTGGTCAATTCATTAACTAGGAAGAACTTCTAGGTACTAGATCTCTTATTTAGAAAGGCAAAGGTATTTGCCTTGCTGACAGGCTTCATGTTAATTGCCTGTGTCTTATGGTGAAAAACTGGATAGGTGTAATGTCCGAGGATATAAAGTTTAAGTTAGGAGAATCTCAAAAATTGTTTCAGGGTCTAGGAAAATGTTTCCCAATTGGTAAATGCAAGGAAGATTAGCAGATCTAAGTAGGTGTTTTAAGATATGTAAATGTAAGTTGTAATGATATAAAAGTGATTTAAGGCACATTAAAAATGGAAAATATTTCAGATTTCTCCCTCCTCTCTGCTATTGTTGTGCTTATGTTGTTATAAGATTTCAGAAGTTCAGAGTTTTGACATTGGTCAGTAGAGTTCTGATAAGCTGATGGAGCACTGACTGCTTATTATTCAGTCACAACCTTGAGATTTTAATTTTGGTTGTCTTCTGGAGATAGACTTAAAGGTGCTTTTCATCAGCCTAAAAACTTCTGTCTAAAGTGTATATCTGACTCAAAAGCCATAGCTTTTACTGTGGTATCTTTAATATCCGCCATTTCTGAGGTAGACACAGGATTTAAGAATGTCTTAAACCTATTCCTTCTCATTGCTTTCTTAAGGAAAGTCCAAGCATCCAGGGTTCAGCACTAAAGCCATTAATGTATTTCTGCCTAACTTTCCAGTGTGGCCTGGAGTTGGGGATAAAAGTAGATGCTGAGTGTAAAGATGTGGCCAAGCTCCATTAGTGGCTGATTACTGACAGCTGTGCCTACAGGAAAAGTGTTAGAGTTTCAGACCATGGACACACTTAAATTGTTTATAAAGGTTACAAAACAAACACCTAAGAAAAACTGATACTCATTCAGGCAGATGTGTTACTTTTCTGAAATTTTCTCACATCTGTAATCCTTATGAGACAGTTTCTTGTATATTCAGTTGATTAGTTTTTCCCTTGGTCTTGGGACTCCTCACTTTCCCCATCTATTAGACAATTTTTAACTTTTGTCTCTAGTCTGAATTTGTCTCAGCAGATTTTCACCTGACAGACTCTATTCGGGGATCAGCTATGGACTGCATGCTGAGATCTGGACTTGCTGGAAGCTGACATGATTGTTCCCTGTCTCTTCAGGTGGATCAACTAACCAGACACTTCTGAGGACTGCCCTATTGCCCAGCCTTTGGCTGGAATTTGAGACTTCCTAGCCCCGAATGACAATAGCCCTATTGTCAGAACTGAAGCGTTTTCAGAAAAAGAGCCTTCCATCCATAATTCCACCTAACAGGCTGAATTGCTAAGTCAAAAGGGGTTCCCTGACATTAGCTATTATATTGGGGACCTGCTTAGCTGGAGTAGGAAGTGGTATTGCAACACTAGATGTCTAAATCCAGAATTATAACAGTTTAAAGTCAGATATTGATAAAGATATTCAATGTCTTGAGAACTTAATCACCCATTTAGAAAAGATTGTTGATTCCCTGGTAGAAATAGTATTGCAAAACAGAAGGCGCTTGGATGTGTTGTTTTTACAGCAGGATGGGCTATGTGCAGCCCTTAGAGAGAAATGTTTTTATGTAAACCAGTCAGGAATGATTAGGAAGCTTGGAGAGATGCTAGAGAGAAACAATTCCAGAGATGGTTTAAATCCTTGTTTAAGTTCTTCTTGGATTACTGTCCTTATATCCACCCTGAAGAGACCCCTACTCATTTTGATTTTTATCTTTGGGCCTTTTATTTTAAATTGCTTGATGACTTTCATGAAGGAATTTTTGGGAGCGATATAGTAATAGTACTCAGATCCCATCGTAGAAAGGTAGATCTGGAGGACACTAGGAGTCATATCTGGAAGATCCAAGACTGGGTCCTCAAATGATCATGGGAAGTGGGTAATAAGAGACCAAAGAATTAAAAATTATATTTGGGGGGTATTGGTTTAAAGTTTAAGGCTTGTAGCCTGAACAAAGGCCAGAAAGGTGGAGACATGTCCAGCCACCTGGGGAGAGGAACTAGCTTTATTGCATTCTTTTCCTGCCCACTAGATATACAGTTGCTAGGAAGCCAACCAGATGGCCAGGCGAGAACAGTTTATGTTATTGGTGCCTAAAGTAAACCAATCATTTCAAAAGTCAATTCATTTACCCAATCATATAACACCAAGGCATGTAATATATCACATGCATGATACTGGCATAGAAACAGAATGGTGGATCAATGGAATCGGATAGAAGACCCAGAAATAAACCCACATACTTATGGACACCTGGGTTTTGATAAAGATGCTAAAACCATAAAATGGAAAAAGATAGCAACAAATGGTGCTGGTCTAAGTGGATGTCTACATGTAGAAAAATGAAAATAGATCCATATTTATCACCCTGCACAAAACCAAAGTCCAAGTGGATCAAAGACCTCAATTTAAAACCAGACTCACTAAACCTATTAGAAGAAAAAGTGAGGAAGAGCCTTGAACTCATTGGCACAGAAAACAACTTCCTGAACAGAACACCAACAGCACAGGCTCTAAGAGCAACAATCAACAAATGGGGCCTCATGAAACTGAAAAACTTCTGTAAAGCAAAGGACACTGTCTTCAAAACAAAACGACAGCCTATGGAATGGGAAAGATCTTCACCCACCCTATATCTAACAGAGGGCTAATATCCAATATATATAACAAACTCAAGAAGTTAAACAACAACAAATCAAGTAATCCAATAAAAAAAGGGTACAGACCTAAGCAAAGAATTCTCAATAGAGAAATATCGAATGACAGAGAAACACTTGAAGAAATGTTCAACATCCTTACTCATCAGGGAAATGCAAATCAAAACAACCCTGAGATTTCATTTTCCACCAATCAGAATGGCTAAGATCAATAACTCAAGTGACAACACATACTGGAGAGGATACGGAGAAAGGGGAACCCTCCTCCATAGCTGGTGGGAATGTAAACTTATACAACCACTTTGGAAATCAATCTGGCGCTATCTCAGACAATTAGGAATAGTGTTTCCTCAATATCCAGCTATACCACTCCTAGGCATATATCCAAAAGAACCTCAAGTATACAACAAGGATATCTGCTCAACCATGTTTGTAGCAGCTTTTTTTGTAATAGCCGGAATCTGGAAAGAGCCCAGATGCCCCACAGTTGAGGAATGAATATGGAAATTGTGGTACATCTACACAATAGAATAGTACTCAGCGTAAAAAAAAAAAAAAAAAAAAAAAAGAAATCATGAAATTTACAGGTAAATGGTGGGAACTGGAAAAGATCATCCTGAGTGAAGTATTCCAGAAGCAGAAAGACACACAGGGTATATACTCACTCATAAGTGGCTATTAGACCTAAAATATAGGATAAACATACCGAAAATCTGTACACCTAAGGAAGCTAATCAGAAAGGAGGACAAGCTAATCAGGAAGGAGGACTCTGGCTAAGATGCTCAATCCCCATTCAGAAAGGCAAAGGGGATGGACATTGGAGGAGGGAGAAAACAGGGAACAGGACAGGAGCCTACCACAGAGGGCCTCTGAAAGGTTCTACCCTGCAGGGTATCGAGGCAGATGCTGAGACTCATAGCCAAACTTTGGGCAGAGTGCAGGGAATCTGATAAAGAAGTGGGAGATAGTAAGACCTGGAGAGGACAGGAGCTCCACAAGGAGAGCAGCAGATCTAAAAAGTCTGGGCACAGGGGTCCTTTCTGAAACTGATACTCCAACCAAGGACCACTCATGGAGACGGCCTGGAACCCCTGCACAGAGGTAGCCTATGGCAGTTCAGTGTCCAAGTGGGTTCCATAGTAATGGGGATAGAGATTGTCTCTGACATGAACTGATTGACCTGCTCTTTGATCACCTCCCTGTGAGGGGGGAGCAGCCTTCCCAGCCCACATAAGAAGACAATGTAGCCACTCCTGATGAGACCTGATATACAAGGATCAGAGGGAAAGGGAGAAGGCCCTTCCTTATCAGTGGACTGGGAGAGGGATAGGGATGGGGAAGGGGGAGAGTAGGATTCTGAGGGGAGGAGGGAGGGAGGTACACGGGGATACAAAGTGAATAAACTGTAATTAATAAAAATAAAAATAATTATTAAAATTAGATCTCATATTAGGAACTGAATAGCCCATTTGAAAGCTCTACAATAAAAGGAAGAAATTCAACCCAAAAGTTATATATTGAAATAAATAATGAAACTGAGGGCTGACATCAATTAAAGAAAACCAAGAACAAATAAAACAATAAAAAGAATCAATGAAACAAAGAGTTGTTTCTTTGAGAAAATTAAACATATTGACAAACCCTTATACAGATTAGCTACTAACATACAGAGACAATACTCAAATTAACAATATTAAAGATGGAAAGGAGACATAAAAGCAGACACCAAAGAAATCCAGAGAAACATAGGCTATTAAACCCTGTATTCCAAAAAATTGGGAAGTCTAAAAGAAATGGATAATTTTCTCAATATATACCACTTACCAAGGTAAAAGCAAGATCAGATAAGCAATTTAAATGGAATTATAATGCCTACTGAAATAAAAGTATTCATTAAATAATTTTTTAAAAAGCTGATGGATTTAGCATAAAATTCTACCAGACTGTCAAAGAGTTATTGCCAATACTCCTCAAATTATTTTTTAAAAAAAGAAACTTAATGAACATTGCCAAATTTGTTTATGAGGCCACAGTTATTCTGATACCTAAATCATATTAAGATCTTACAAAACAGAATGCTATAGACCAATTTCTAGTATGAACATAGATACAAAATTATCAACAAAATACTTGCAACCCAAACCCAAGAACACATCAAAAACATCAACCATCATGATCATGCAGGCTTAATCCCATAGATACAAGGATAGTTGAATATGTGAAAATCAATAAATGTAATCCACCATATAAACAAACTGTAAAACAAAAATCACATGATCCTCTCATTAGATCCAGAAAAGGTCTTTTAAAAATCCAATGGTTCTTTATGGTAAACGTTCTGGAGAGATTAAGGCACAGGGATACACCTCAATATGATAAAGACAGCTTACTGCAAGCACACAGCGAACATCAACTTAAAATGGAAAAGCATTTCCACTAAATTGAGGAACAAGACAAGGCTGTCCACTCACTCCATAAAGTACCTGAAATCTTTTGTAGAATAATAAAACTGAAGAAGATGAAAGACAGTATGCAGAAAGTGACAGACCCTGAAAAACTCTTAACCCTTAAATGGGATATGTCCATCAAATCCCTCCCTTAAGGGCTCATCACACTCTGCTGAAGAGGAGGCAGAAAGATTGTAAGAGCTAGAGGGACATCAAGAAAACAATTCCCTCTGAATCGAAGGGTGAAGACTTATGAACCACAGAGAGTGAGGAAGAGTTATGGCTCTTCATGATGG
Organism: Pachyuromys duprasi; assembly: GCA_028658305.1. Lineage (NCBI taxonomy): Eukaryota > Metazoa > Chordata > Mammalia > Rodentia > Muridae > Pachyuromys > Pachyuromys duprasi. The sequence goes on from CM053747.1 coordinate 5,034,888, forward strand.
TGTTTCCTGTCTCAACTTCATGCACACTTGGGCCCTCTTTCCTGTTTACATCCTTTTACTACTGATCTTAATTTCAGTTTTCCCCAATCATCTGACTTAGATCTAGTCTTGGCCCATTTTGCCTACTCTTGAATTCCATTAATCCAGAAAGCCAGTTCTTCAATGTGTGTGCTTTTTATTTTTATTTTTCCTTGGCTGCAGTTCCTGGGAGAAACAAGAGGAAAACATAGCATGTTTCCTTTCACCTCCTGAAGCTCCTCTTGAAATATTATTGTGGCAGAGCGAGAACAAGAGAGAAAGATAAAGGAAGGGAGGCCAACAAGATAAAAGGGAAGGAGGGAAGAGGGAGGAAGGGAAAGGAGAAACTAAGGAGTCTTTAGTGCTAATAGAACTCTGGCAAGGGAGTGCTGATCCTAGCTGGGAGGCATGAGACTTAGAACATATCTTGTCAGTCTTTTTTATTGCCAATTGGGAACACTTCTGCCAAATAGGTATTGAGCCTGTGTGATCAGAACTCTTCTGTGCAGTAAGCCCATAACATAAAGCTGCTGACAATAAGGTTCAGAAGATTTTAACAGGATTTACCAGTTTTAACTGCGCTATCCGTAAGAGAGTCGTGACTACTGACCAACTCCTACTTTTCCAAGATGCTCCCAACCTTTAAAAAGAGTTCTCTTTCACTGGTCTCTGGCCTTTGGTAAAAGTCCATCCAGAGTCTTTATAATGTATTTTCCCTTTTCATAATTTTGCAGTAATGATTACCCTCCCTTATCCTCCTTTGTAGGGGAAACAGTTTCTCTTCTCTGCTATCACCGTCATTTTTGCTTTCAGGACTCAGTGTCCTAGCCTATGAGGTGTGCGGGCAGCCATACTGATCAGCTCCCCTTTGTTTATGCATACTTCTCTCTCAATGTGCCATGGAGGGGTGGTGCTGGATCCCTCTCTTTATCTTCCGTAGTCAGTCTTCCGGGCTCAAGGGACATGACAGTATCTTACAGAATACTTATTTAATGATTCTTTTTTTACTAATGATGTTTGGAACATCAGTAACATTTTCTCAAAGCTCCCGAAGTAGACATGGAACTTACATAGAATATTCCTGTTCTTTAAATAGAGTTTATATTAAAATGCATAGATTGGTGAATTATGTTCTTTTAAGTATTTAGTACAGCCTTGTACTGTTCTCATTATAATAAAAGGCTTACCTGCAAAAAAACTGGAAATATGCTAAGAGACTAAAAAATCTTTCTTTTACTTTTTATTTATTCTTCTCTCATATAATATATACCAACCTCAGTTTCCCTTCGTTTCTTCCAGGTCCCTCCCCCCACACTTACCCTCTCACTGAGATCTACTTGTCCTCTGTTCTCATTCAGAAAAGAGCAGCCATCCCAGGAATATCAATGAAACATAGTATGAAAACAAGATATAATAAGCCTAGGCACAACCCTCATTTCAAGGCTGTTTTTTAATTATTCATGATGAGTTCTCAAAATACCTTATAGCTATAACACACACTTTGGAAAACTTTAATTAGTCTTAATCAGTGGTAGGGATATGAATAAATGATGGCTACAAATTATAGCACTTTGTATTTATTTATAATACTGGGCCTTATGGTTTTCTTGTGACAGGGTAGATCATTTAGACTGGTGTCAAACTAGAAGTGGATACCCAATTCTGAAGATATTCAGATTTTGTTTATGTAGATCAGTAGATAAAGGCACCCTGCCACCAAGTGTCCAATAAGCTGAGGTTGATCCTTGGGATCCATTGCATGGAAGGAAAGAGCTAACTCCTGAAAGTTGTCATCTAACCTCTACACATGGACTGTGGTGGGCAGGCAGCCACACCATCCCCATGAATAAATGCAATAAAAAGAAGTCCTTCTGCTCTAGGCTTTTCCATACTTGAGATGAGTTTCCAGTGAATGCCTTAAGCACATCTTTGGATAAGCACTTCTTTGGATTAGCTAGAATGAAATAAAGACCCTAACAGTTACCTGAATTTGAATGACTTGCAAGGGCAAATTTTCCTGAGTTACTGTATTGATTTAATTTGCATTCAGATTGCTCAGAATTTTGGTGATGTATTTTCACTTGAATGATTTGCTATCAAGTGGGGAATGAATAGATGGCATGTGCAGACTTGAGCACTGAGCTGAATTTTAAAATATTTACTAGTTTAGTAGAGCCTTACTAATAACAAAATGAAGGCAAAGACGATGAGGGTGAATGATTTTAAGATTGCTGAAATCCCCGAGAATTTCATGGTTTGTGCGCTTTCCTCATTAAATTAATTTGACATAGTCTAGATACTCATTTGTTATATTTATGCAAATGTTATTCTGTTGCTTCAATGGTTAATTTTTATACAATTTAAATTAGGAATAGTTAGTTTTGATGCACACTGACCAGAGAAAGCATTTATAACTTTAATATTATTATATAACTATAGTACAATGTATTATATCATTAATATTCTTTTAAAATATATGGCATAAATTTGTTTTTCATGTATTTATTCTTCTAATCACCAAATGCTTAAAGTATAACAATGAAAACCTTTAATTATGTTATTTGTTGTTCCTTTCAATTACTGAACTTACTTTGGGACAGACTGAAAGTTTTAATGATCAATAATATTTACAGTCATTTGCTATTACCTCCTGACAATCCTGTGCTTTACAAATGGGTAAAGGGTAAAATGTGAGTAAATAAGGAAGGTAGAAAAGCACAGGAGGAATCTATTAGTGATTAGAAGAAAATTGGAATATTCATTTACTTCTTCTTTCTTCTTCTTGGAGACAAGGATTAAAGTTAAGGCAATAAAGATAGTGAATATTCAGTGTTTAACATAATAAGAGTATGAAGAAATCATTACAGTGAGCACAGTTTATTTGAGAGTAGAATTGTGCCTGGATTATACAGTTAATAAGAGAACTCTGCAGAAGATACCATGAAGGTCCATTTTCTGAGTTATACATGGCTTCTTTGTTTGTTTGTTTTTTTGTGGCTAAATTTTATCTTCACTTTATGTGGAAACATACCTGTGCCTATCCAACAGTCACATAATAAAAATAACATTTCCCTTTTTCTTGTACCCCGGGTTGAGTTTTCATAATTTGATTTGTTAGTTACAATTAATTTATCCTATAGAGAGCGTGCCCTTTCATTTGATTCATCCTCTGAGCCTGTGACTACTACAGTCCTGGAGGGGAATAGATAGTACTCCATAGGAGGAAGGAAGAAGAGAATAGACTAAAGAGGTACATAGATGAACCATGGGACAGGGTGGATATTTCTAGAAATATCTCCCCTCATGGAATGTATTGGGACACTGTGAGTTCAAGTGTTTACAATTTCCTATATATAACATAATTTAGCAGGATACTCTGTATGAGGGATTATCAATCAAATTATGTCTTTCTAGAATAAGAATCATAAAAAAGAAAATCTAAGTTTATTATTCTTAATTAAAAATTGTTAGAGCTGCAGTGCAAATTATGTATTTGAAATTGTTTGGAAACCATTAAGAAACCATGATAATTCAAGTGAAAAAAAATCAATTTTAAAGTTTGAACATAAACGTGGGCAATTTCTAATGGGAACATATGATCACTTTGTATAAGGGAAGAGTAAGTATTTCTTAATACTTTAAAGGACATGGACATGAACAATGAGCACAAAGATTGACAAAGCCCTACAAATGTCATACAGATTTAAATCCACAACACTGGATAATAGAAAGAAATAATTGGACTCAACCTATTTGCCATCTCTTTGAAACTGATTATCTTTCTGTACATATAATCTATATGCTTTGTATACTATGTGGCATTTGGCTTTTCATTTAATTTTTGTAATCATTCTGCATATATAAAAAAGCTTGTCTCTTGAAGATGAAGAAATTGAGTCCCAGTGTGGCTGAAATTCCCTAGCTGGGGAGCAGGAAAGTACAGAGTCAAACCTTACTTTTCCTTGAAACCCAAAGACTTTAATGATATTAAGCTGTTTTATGTATTGGTCTACAAAATATTACAGCATTAATTAATTATTCCAAAAATGTATGTTTAAAATAATAATTTGCATTTGCTCACTGTTAATAATCTATTTTTCCTCTGTAATGAATTCTTTATTTAAAAGACAAGTATGTCTTAGTAATAAGAGGAAATAATTTGTATATTTTTATTATTACTTTTTAATTTTTTAATATTAATTACAGTTTATTCATTTTGTATATCAGCTCTAGCCCCCTCTCTCATCTCCTTCCATGTCCCTCTCCAAGTCCGCTGAGAGGGGAGGTTCTCTTCCCCCTCCATCTGACCCTAGCCCATCAGGTCTCATCAGGGCTGGCTGCATTGTCTGTCTCTGTGGCCTGGTAAGGCTGCTACCCCCTCAGGGGGAGCTCATTGAAGAGCCAGCCACTGAGTTCATGTCAGACACAGTCCCTGTTCCCATCCTTAGGGAACCCATTTGGATACTGAGCTGCAATGGGTTACATCTGTGCAGGGGTTCTAGGTTATCTCCATATATGGCCCTTGTTTGGAGTATTGGTCTCAGAAATGATCCCTGAGCCCAGATTTCTTGGTTCGGTTACTCTCTTTGTTGAGCTCCTATCCCCTCCAGGTCTTTCTATCTCCCCCTGCTTTCATAAGATTCCCTAAATTCTGCCCAAAGTTTGGCTATGAGTCACAGCATCTGCTTTGGTATCCTATTGGGTAGTCTTTCAGAGGCCCCCTGTGGTAGGCTCCTGTCCTGTTCTCTATTTTCTCCCTCTTCCAATGTCCAACCCTTTCAGAATAAGGATTGATCATCTTACCCAGGGACCTCCTTCTTGCTTAGCTTCATTAGGTATACAGATTTTAGTATGTTTATCCTATCTTATAGGTCTAGTCCCCACTTATAAGTGAGTAGATATCATATGTGTCTTTCTGCTTCTGGGATACCTCACAGGATGATTTTTCTAGATCCTACCATTTCATGATTCCCTTGTTTTTAAAATACTGAGTAGTATTCCATTGTGTAAATGTATCACCATTTGTGTATCCATTCCTCAGTTGAGGGGAATCTGGGTTGTTTTCAGATTCCGGCTATTACAAATAAAGCTGCTACAAACATGATTGAGCAAATGTCCTTGTTTTGTACTTGAGCATATTTTGGATATATGCCTAAGAGTGGTATAGCTGGATCTTGAGGAAGCGCTATTCCTTATTGTCTGAGAAAGGGCCAAATTGATTTCTAAACTGGTTGTACAAGTTTACATTCCCACCAGCAGTGGAGTAGGGTTCCCCTTTCCCTACATCTCCAGCATGTATTGTCACTTAAGTTTTTAATCTTGGCCATTCTGATAGGTGTAAGGTGAAATCTCAGGGTTGTTTTGATTTGCATCTCCTGGAAGACTAAGGACTTTGAACATTTCTTTAAGTGTTTCTCTGCCATTCGATATTCCTCTACAGAGACTTCTCTGTTTAGCTCTGTACCCCATATTTTAATTGGATTACTTGTTTTGTTGCTTTTTCACTTCTTGAGTTCTTTATATATTCTGTTTATAAGCCCTCTGTCAGCTATAGGGTTGGTGAACTGTGTAGGCTGTCATTTTGTTCTGACAAGAGTATCTTTTGCTTTACAGAAGCTTTACAGTTTCATGAGGTCCCATTTATTGATTGTTGATCTGAGAGCCTATGCTGTTGGTGTTCTGTTGAGGAAGTTTTCTCCTGTACCATGAGTTCTAGGCTTTTCCCCACTTTTTCTGTTAAACGATTTAGTGTATCTGCTTTTATATTGAGGTTTTTGATCCACTTGGACTTTAGTTTTCTGCAGGGTGATAAGTATGGATCTATTTGCATTTTTCTACATGGAGACATCTAGTTAGACCAGCACCATTTGTTGACGATGCTGTCTTTTCTCCATTTTATGGATTTGATTTCTTTGTCAAAAATCAAGTATCCATAGGTGTGTGGGTTTTTTTCTGGATCTACTATTCAATTCCATTGACCCACCATTCTGTTTAATGCCAGTACCATGCACTTTTTATTACTATTGCTCTGTAATAGTAGCTTGAGATCAGGGATGGGAATACCTTCAGATGATCTGTTGTTGTACAGGATTGTTTTGGCAATTCTGGTTTTTTTTGTTGTTGTTCCATATGAAGGTCAGAAGTGTTCTTTCAAGGTCTGTAAAGAATTGTGTTGGTATTTTGATGGGAACGGCACTGAATCAGTAGATTGCTTTTGGCACGATGGCTATTTTCACTATGTTAATCCTACCAATCCATAAGCATGGGAGATCATTCCATTTTCTAATACCTTCCTCAATTTCTTTAGAGACTTCAAGTTATTTTCATACAAGTCTTTCACTTGCTGGTTAGAGTCACACCAAGGTACTTTATGTTATTTGTGGCTATTGTGAAGGGTGTAATTTCATTAATTTCTTCCTCAGCCCTTTTGTCTTTTGTATGCAAGAGGGCTATTAATTTTTTTGAGTTATTTTTGTATCCAGACACATTTCTGAGGGTATTTTATCAGCTGAAGGAGTTCTCTGGTTGAATTTTTGAGATCACTCATGTATATTATCATTTCTTCTGCAACCAGTGATACTTTGACATCTTCTTTTCTGATTTGTATGCCATTGGCCTACTTTAGTTGTCTTATTGCTCTATCTTGGACTTCAAATACTATGTTGAAGAGATGCAAAGAGAGTGGGCAGCTTGCCTTGTCCCTGATTTCAGTGGGATTGTTTTAAGTTTCTCTCCTTTTTGTTTGATGTTGGCTATAGGCTGGCTGTATATTGTCTTCACTATGTTTAGGTAAGTGCCTTGTATCCCTGATCTCTCCAAAACTTTAAACATGAATAGGTGTCGGATTTGTCAGATGCTTTTTCAGCATCTAAGGAGATGACCATGTGGTTTTTCTCCTTCAGTTTGTTTATATGGTGGATTGCATTGATGGATTACCATATATTGAACCGCCCTGCATGCCTGTGATGAACTCTACTTGGTCATGATGGATGATATATTTTATGTGTTCTTAGATTCAGTTTGAAAGTATTTTATTGAGTGTTTTTGCATCAATGTTCATAAAAGAGATAGGTCTAAAGTTCTGTGTTTTGGGTCTTTGTGTGGTTTAGGTATCAAGGTGACTGAGTTTGAATGAGTTTGGTAATGTTCTTTCTGTTTCTATTTTGTGGAATAGTTTGAAGAGAACTGGAGTTAGCTTGTCTTTGATGGTCTGGTAGACTTCTGCCCTGAAACAATCTAGTCTTGGCCTTTTCTTGGAAGGGAGACTTTTGCTGACATCTATTATTTCCTTAGGGGATATAGGACTATTCAATCTGTTTACCTATCTTGATTTAATTTTGTAAATGGAATCTATCAAGAAAATTGTCCATTTCATTTATATTTTCAACGTTTGAGGCATCTAGTCTTTTGTAGTAAGACCTAATGATTATTTGGATTTCCTCAGTGTCTGTTGTTATGTCCCATTTTTGTTTCTGATTTTGCTGGTTTGGATAGTTTCTCTCTGCCTTTTATTTAGTTTGGCTAAGGGTTTGTCTATATTGTTAATTTTCTTAAAGAACCAGCTCTTGGTTTCACTGATTCTTTGCATTGTTTTATTTGTTTCTAATTTATTGATTTCAGCCCTGAGTTTGATTATTTCTAGCTATCTACTCCACTTGGGTGTGTCTGCTTCTTCCCCCAACCCCCATCCTTGCTCAGGCTTTCACATGAGCCATTAAATTGCTTGTATGAGATGTTTCAAATTTCTTCTTGAAGGCACTTAGTGCTATGAATATTCCTCTTCGCACTGTTTACATTGTGTCCCATAAGTTTTGATATGTTGTGCCTTTATTTTTATTGGATTCTAGGAAGTCTCTAATTTCTTTTTTTATTTCTTCCAATCCAGCTGTCATTGACTGTTGGGTTGTTCAGTTTCCATGTGTGTGTAGGCTTTTTTGCTATTTCTGTTGTTGTTGAGGTACAGTTTTATTCCCTGGTGGTCAGATAGGATACAGGTATTATTTCAATCCTCTTGTATTAGTTGAGGCTTGCTTTGTGACCAACTATATAGTCTATCATGGAGAAGGTTTCATGAGGTGCTGAAAAGAAGGTATACTTTTCTGTGGCCTAGCAAGGCTGCTCCTCCCTCAGGGGGCAGGGAGGTTGAAGAGCCAGCCATTGAGTTCATGTCCAAAATAGTCCCTGTTCCCCTTACTAATATACCCACTTGGATATTGAGCTACCATTTGCTACGTACAAACTGGGGTTCTAGGTTATAACCATACATGGTCCTTGGTTGGAGAGACAGTCTCATAAAAGACCCCTGTGCTCTGAAGAGGAAACTGCAGCCATTCCTGAAGAGACCTGATAAGCTAGAGTTAGATGGAAGGGGAGGAGGTCCTCCCCTATCACTGGACTTGGAAAGGTGCAGGGAGGAGATGAGGGAGGGAAGGGGGTGATAAGGAGGGAATGTGGGAGGTGGCTACAGCTGGGATACAAAGTATATAACCTGTGATTAATATAAAATAAAAGTGAAAAAAAAAGAAATCATAGAATGGAAAATTTGGAGGGAGGAAAGAGAACTGTAATACAGTCTTATAATAAAATAAAAGTCAATAATAATAATAATAAAAAGAAGGTATACTCTTTTGATTTGGGGTCTGTACACATCTATTAGGTCCATTTGAGTTAGGACCTCTGTAAATACCATCATTTTCCTATTTAGCTTCTCTCTAGCTGATCATCCCTTGGTGAGAGTAGAGTGCTGAAGTCTAATACTATTAAGGTATTGGGATTGATATGTTATTTTAACTTTAATAATGTTTAATTTAAAAAATTAATGGCCCTCCTCAAGACCCAACTATACCACTCTTAGGCATATATCCAAAAGATGCTCAAGTACACAACAAGGACATTTGCTCAACTATGTTCATAGCTGATTTATTTGTAATAGCCAGAACCTGGAAACAACCCAGATGTCCCTCAGTTGAGGAATGGATACAGAAATTGTGATACTTTTACACAATGGAATACTACTCAGCAATTAAAAAGGAAGAAATCATGAAATTCGCAGGCAAATGGTGGGACCTGGAAACTATCATCCTGAGTGAGGTATCCCAAAAGCAGAAAGAAACATATGGTATATACTCACTTATATAGACCTATAGGATAGGAAGTTCAAGCTGAAATCTACACACCTAGAGAGGATATACAGGAAGGA
>CM053747.1:5044604-5091121 GCA_028658305.1 Pachyuromys duprasi
TGCTTGTGTTCCTGTCTGGATGTCAGATTCACCATCTATGATGTAGAATTTACTCTGGCCATTGACTTCAGGGTATTCAGAATCGTTATTTGTGAGTTTACATGGAGGGGAAAAGCCTAATGATTCATTCTGATTTACACATCACAATGACAATTTATTAATTCATTCTGAATGTTCTTGTCAGCCAGGATGAACCTTCACCACTTATCAGAGAAGCCTCTGTGGAAAAGCAAATTAAGACCAGGAGGTTGCTTAGAAAATGCAAAATCAGAGTGAAGGAAATTTAAAGACATCACAAGATATTTTAATCAAGCAATCGCAGTTTCACAAATCACCATCCCCAAATGCCAAGATATTCTTACCTGCGGGTGAACTTTTTCCATTTAACAAGCTTTCTTATTCTATCGTATCTGTTCTGACCCTCTAACTTTTCAGAAATCTCTGCGACACATTTTCCCCTTTTCCTTATGTCTAGAGAAGAGACTATCAACACTGCTATTTCTGAAGAGGAAAAGCTCTTTGCTTTAAATAATCTTGCACTTGACTTCCTGTCCAGTGACTTATGTGACTCGGCCCCAAAATGACTAAATTCGTATTTTACTGATATATTTGAGGAGACTTTGACTAAGTGGTGGATTTATGTATCGTGATAATTTTTGATTCTTTAAAAAACACATAAATGTTATTGGAATGTGTTTTTTTTTTCTTAATCCCAGGTGTGAGATATGCAGCTGCTTCAGATTTCCCACAGCAGCTGAGTATGATTTGCCTTGTGCTTTAGCAGGGGCCATGGTTCTGCCAGCTGCAGATAGTTTCTGCAAGTGTATGACTTTTGGAATTGTGGGAACTCTTTAGAGGGCACAAGAGCCCCAAACAGGCTGCAGCAGTCACTGCTCCTGCTCCAGCTGCTGCTGTTGCTTCTTCTGCTGTTGGTTACTGTTTGTCAAGTGGTCCGTGCACAAAGAGATAAGAAGAAAAGGAAAGAATACTCTGACTGGGAAGATCAAACTTGCCCCAAAGAAATCAATGTCCCTAATCTGCAGGAAGTAGTCTAAACATAAAAATGCCCCTTTTCCTTTCAATCCTTTTTTTTTTCTCTCATATCTAGTGTTAGGGGGTTAAAAGGGTGGAGAAAGGTATAAGTGTCACATTTACAGCTACAGCATGGCACAGTAACAGCAAACATGAATCCCCACACACTCTATTTGTATAATTTGTGTTTGTCGGTGGGGCATCCGAGCAGCTCGTGGCTCAGAGGTTTTTCCACCTGCTCTCCAGTTGCCTGGGCCACCAGGCTTGGATCCAGTGAGCCTGCAGAGGCAGTAAACTCCATGAAGGTGAACTAGGCATGCAACCCAAGCCCCTTGTCTCTCATCCTGAGTAGGCCTATGGGGCACCTGAGCAGCTCTTGGCTGGGAGTTCTTTCTGTCTACTCCCCAGCTGCCTGGCCCACCTGGGACACAGCCAGTGTGAATCCAGCTGAGGGACCACCAGGCCGGCGAATACCAGACTCAACCAGATGGGTAGAGGCCAGTATAAGAACACAAGCAACAAAACTCAGGGCCATATGGCACCACCAGAAACCAGGGGTCCTACCAGACCAAGCCCTGGAGATACTATCACATCTGAACTGTAGGAAGATTTTAAATCTGAGGTTAGGAAAATGATGGAGGCACTAAAGGAAGAAATTAAAGCTCTCAAGGTAGCACAGGAAAATACATTCAAGCAGATGAAAAAATGAAACAAATCTGTTGTTGTAAATAAAAGTTGAGTGTTGGGCTATATAATGTTTATTCTCAGCCTATGATTATTGCAGCATTATTATCTAACCCACTATCTGTTAAATTTATAATTGCCTTATTTACCTTGGGCTGGGCAGATATTTCACTTATACTGTCTCAGTAACTTTACCATCCACCTCCCAGCTCCCATCCAGTGTTATCTGCTTTAACCATCCTCATTAAAACTGTCTTCCAGCCTTAATCCCAATCAATATTCTTGCTTATAGTTTTCATCTGGTCCTTTTCACGCCATTATTAGAGCCCAATCCCACATGGGTTTTGTCTCCATATGGGTTACATCCTGGCATCCTCCTTCCTCCTCTCTTCCTGTCCATCTGTTTACCAGGATTCTTCTAAACCTGAAGCCCAGGAACCTTAGCTATGCCTCCACCATTCTGATCTTCCCAGATAGAGGCCATTTATTCAACCAATTAGGTATGATGACTTAGAAAGGTTTACACAACAGGGATAGGTTTACACAACAAGGATAGGTTCACTTGAGAATATGTTCTTCTGGGTAGGGACAAGATCTTGGGGGCCAGTAACACGCCTCAGACCAAACTTTTAAAAAAATACAGGAAACTACAATCAAACAGAACGAGGAAATGAATAAAACTGTTCAACACCTAAACATGGAGCTAGAAGAAATAAAGAAAACAATATGAGACAGTCCTGAATGTACAAAACCTAGGAAAGGGAACAGGAACTACAGACACAAACATTACCAATAGACTACAAGATGAAGAAGAGATAGTCTCAGGTATGAAAGAGACAATTTAAGAAAGCGATACATCAGTCAAGGAATATGTTAAATTTAGAAAGCTCCTGACACAGAATATTCAAGAAGTCTGGGACACTATGAAAAGACCAAACCTAAGAATAATAGGAATAGAAGAAGCAGAAGACCCCAGCTCAAGATCCAGAAAATATTTTCAACAGAATCATAGAATACTTCCCCAACCTAAAGAAACAGAGGCCTCTACACACACAAGAAGCTTAAAGAACACCAAATAGACTGGCCCAGAAAAGAAAATCACCTTGCCACATAATAATCAGAACATTAAATGTGCAGAACAAAGAGAGAATATAAAAGCTGCAAGGGGAAAAGGACACGTCATGTCTCATCAAAAACTCTAAAATCCAGGGCCTAAGAAGATATCAAAAGAACATAGATGTCAGCCCCAACTACTTTAGCCAGAAAACCTTTTAATCACCACAGAGGGAGAAAACAAGATAGTCCACGACAAAAACAAATTTAAACAATACCTTTCCACAAGTCTACCCTACAGAAAATACTAGAAGGAAAACTCCAACCCAAGGAGGCCAACATCACCAAGGAAAACACAGGAAATAGATAACACCACATCAGCAAAACCAAAGGAAGGGAGTCACACAGAGACACACATGCAAACACACACACACACTACAAACAACAATGTCAAAATAATGAGAAGTAACAACAACTGGTCAGTAATATCTCTCAACATCAATGGCATCAGCTCCCCAAGAAAAATCACAGGTTACCAGAATGGATACAAAAACAGGACCCATCTTTCTGCTGCATACAAGAAACATACCTTGGCAATAAAGGTATAAAGATAGACATTATCTCAGAGTAAAGAGCTGGAAAAAGGTTGTCCAAGCAAACAGTCCCAAGAAACAAGCTGGATTAGCCATTCTAGTATCTAATAAAATAGACTTTCAAACAAAATTAATCAAAAGAGAGGAAAAAAACCACTCCATACTCATCAAGAGAAAATCCACCAACACAACATCTCAATTCTGAACATCTATGATCCAAATAAAAGAGCATCCTGATTTATAAAGGAAACATTATTAAAGCTTAAATTACACATTGTACCCCACCCATTAATAGTGGGAAACTTCAACACCCCACTCTCCACAATGGACAGATCATCAAGACAGAAACTAAATGGGGAAATAAAAAAACTAACAGATGTCATGAATCAAATTGACCTAACAGAACATTTCATACAAACACAATAGAATATACCTTCTTCTCAGCACCTCATGGAACTTTCTCCAAAACTGTCCATATACTCGGTCAGCAAGCCTCAGAGGCAAATATAAGAAGATTGCATCTGAGCAGACCACCATAGATTAAAGCTGGAACTCAACAACAGAAACAACAGAAAGCCTACAAACTCATGGAAACTAAACAGCTCTCTACTCAACAACCACTGGGTCAGGGAAAAATAAGAAAAGAAATTAAAGACTTTCTATTATTCAATAAAAATAAAGCCACAACAGTAGAGGCAGTGAAAGCAGTGCTAAGAGGAAATGTTACACTAAGTGCCTTCATAAAGAAATTGGAGAGATCCCATACTTGTAACTTAACAGCACACCTGAAAGCTCTAGAACAGAAAGAAATAGACACACCAAAATGAGCAGACTACAGGAAATACTCAAACTCAGGGCTGAAATGAATAAATTGGGAACAAAGAAAATGATACAAAGAATCAATAAAACCAAGAGCTGATTCCTTGAGAAAACCATCAAGATAGACAAACCTTTAGTCAAAGGGAGGGGGAGAGTATCCAAAACAAAATCAGAAACAAAAATGGATGATATAAAAACAGACACTGAAAAATCATTAGGTCTTACTTCAAAGGACTATATTCACGAAATTGGAAAATCTAAAGGAAATGGATGGTTTTATGGATATATTTCACCTACCAAAGCAAAATCAAGATTAGGCACACAGTTTTAGCAGTTCTATAAGTCCTTAGGAAATAAAAGAAGTCATCAAAAGTTACCCAACTGAAAAAAAAAAGGCCCAATTCTACAAGACATTCAAAGAAGACCTAATACCAATATTCTTCAAACTATTCCACAAAATAGTAACTGAAGGAACATTGTCAAAATCATTCTATGAAGCCACAGCCACCCTGATAGGTAACCCACAGAAAGATTCAACAAAGAAAGAGAATTTCAGACCAAATTCACTCTTGAACATCGATGCAAAAATACTCAATAAAATACTTGCACACTAAATCAAAAAACACATCAAATACATCATCCACATTGATCAAGGAGACTTCATCCCAGAGATGCAAGGATGATTGAACATATAAAAATCCATCATGTAACCCACCATATAAACAAACTCAAAGAAAAATACCACATGATCAGTTCACTAGATGCAGAAAATGCCTTTGACAAAATTCAATGCCCCTTCATGATGAAAATCTTTGCGAGATCAGGGAAACAAGACTCATACCTAAACATAATAAAGGCTATATACAGCAAGCAGATAGGCAACATCAAATTATATGGAGAGAAACTCAAAGCAATTCCACTAAAATCAGAGATAAGACAAGGCTGCCCCCTCTCTCCATATCTCTTCAATATAGTAACTGAAGTTCTAGCTAGAGCAATAAGGCAACTACAGGTGATCAGGGGCATACAAATCAAGAAGGGAAAAGTCAAAGTATCATGCAGATATGATAGTATACATGAGTGATTCCAAATATTCCACCAGAGAATGCCTACTGTTGATAAACATGTTCAGCAAAGTGGCTGGATACAAAATTACCTCAAAAAAAAAAAAAAGAAAGAAAAAAGAAAAAGTAGTCCTCTTGTATACAAACAACAAACAGGCTGAGAAAGAAATTAGAGAAACTAAATTCTTCATGATAGCCACAAATAATATAAAGCATCTTGGTGTAACTAACCAAGCAAGTGAAAGACCTCTATAACAAGAACTTCAAGTCTCTGAAGAAAGAACTTGAAGGAGGTATCAGAAGATGGTAAGATGTTCCATGCTCATGGATTGGCAGGATTAACATAGTAAAAATGGTCATCTTACAAAAGGCAATCTACAGATTCAATGCAGTCCCCATCAAAATAACAACACAATTCTTTACAGACCGTGAAAGAACAATTCTAAACTTCTTATGGAAAAACAAAAAACACAGAATAGCTAAACAATCCTATGCAATAAAATAACTTCTGGTGGTATCTCCATCCCTGACTGCAAGCTATAGTACAGAGCAATAGTAATTAAAAACTGCATGGTACTGGCATAGAAATTGACTGGTTGATCAATGGAAGACCAGAAGTAAACCTACATACCTAAGGTCATTTGATTTTTAACAAAGAAACTACAACCATAAATGGAAAAAAGACAGCATCTTCAACAAATGGTGCTGATCTAACTGGATGTCTACATGTAGAAAAGTGCAAATAGATCCATATATATCTCCCTGCACAAAACTGAAATCTGAGTGGATCAAAGATGTCAATATAACATCAGTTAACTAAATCCATTAGAAGGGAAATTGGGGAAGAGCCTGGAAATCATTGGCACAGGAGACAACTTCCTGAACTGAGCAACAACAGTTCACGCTCTAAGATCAACAATTAATAAATGGGACTTCTTCAAACTGAAATTTTTCTGTAAGGTGAAGGACATTGTCAATACAATGAAAAGACAGTCTACAGAGTGGGGAAAGATCCTCACCAATCCTACACTAAGCATAGAGCTAATATCCAAAATATATAATGAACTCAAGAAATCAAACACCAATAAACAAAATAACTCAATGAAAAAAATGGGGCACAGAAGTAAACAGAATTCTCAACAGAGGAGTCTCAAATGGCAGAGAAACATTTAAAGAAATGCTCAATGTCTTTAGTCATCAGGGAAATGCAAATCAAAATGACCCTGTGATTTCACCTCACACCCATCAGAATAGATAAGATCAAAAACTCAAGTGACAACACATGCAGACTAGGGTGTAGAGAAAGGGGAATACTCATCCATTGCTGGTGAAAATGTAAACTTGTAGAAACACTTTCAAAACCAATTTGGCACTTTCTCTCAGAAAATTGGGAACAACTTTAGCTCAATACCCAGCTATGCGTCTTTTGGATATATATACAAAAGATGCCATACCACACAACAAGGACACCTACTCAACTATATTCCCAGCAGTTTTATTCATAATAGCCAGAATCTGGAAACAACCTAGGTGTCCCTCAACCTAAAATGGGTAAAGAAACTGTGGTATATTTACACAATGTAATACTACTCAGCTATTAAAAACAAAGAAATAATGAAATTTGCAGGCAAATGGATGGAACTAGAAATGATCATCCTGTGTGACATAACCCAGACTCAGAAAGACACACATGGTATGTACTCGCTTACAAGTAGATTTTAGTCATATAATATAGGATAAGCATACTAGGAGACACAGACCCAAAGAAGTTAAGTAATAACGAGGACCCAAGTAAGGATGCATAAATCTAACTCAGAAGGGGAGATAGAATAGACAGAGATAATGGCTGAAGAAAGGGAACAAAGTAGGAGAAGGGGCACAGAGAGTTAAGAGGGTAGAGATCTGATCTGAGTAGAGCAAGACCAGGAAGGCAAAAGGACTGTAGAGGAAAAAAGAAACTGAGGGATGCCATGTCTGTGACAAGCTAGAGACCTAAGTCAGGGTAGGCTCCTGGAAGGATGAGGGGGATTCAAGCAGAGACCTACTAGAGGCAGACTACATAGAGACTGAAGAGGACACCCTCTAGCTAGATTAGTCTTTTAGTAAAGGGAGAGCCAAAGGACCCACAAAAACTTCTGCCCAAAATTTACCCTGCCTACAAATGTGAATGGATGAAGATAGAGCAGATGGAGCAAAGATTGCAGGAATGCCCAACTGATCCCTGGCTCAACCAAAGACCAACCCTATCAGAAAGTGCCAACCCCTGACACTCTGCTAAGCCTCCAGACAGAAGTCTGTCAGAGTTGTCCTCTGTGAGGCTCTACCAAGAAGCACCTAAAAAGAGATGCTGAAAACTCACAGCCAAAAATTTGGTCAAATGCATAGGGTATCTTGGGGAATAGTGCAAGGAAAGAATAAAAGAACCCAGATGTGAGAGGAACTCCTCAAGAAAACAACAGAGACAACTAACCATGGCCCAGAGGGGTTTACTGAGACTGAATCATCAACCAAGGACCATGCATGAACTGGTCCTAGGCCCCCTACAAAGATGTATCAGATGGGCAGCTTAGGCTTCAAGTGAATTCTCTAGTAAGGGAAGTGGGGACTGCATTGGACAGAGACTCGCACGCTAGCTTTTTGATCATTTCCTCTGTCAGATCTGCCTTGACAGGCCACAGGAGAAGAGGGCAAGTTCGGTTCTGATGCATCTTGGTGCAACCTGATGAGCTGAGGTGGATGGGAATGAGGGCTCCCCTTTTCTGAGAAAAAGGGAAGGAGGGAGGGGAGGGAGGAAGGATAGGATTGGGAGGGTGAGAATGGAAGGAGCTACAAGGATGTAAGGTGAATAAAACAAATAAACGGGAAAATTTTTAAACAACAAAAAACAATAAAATAAAATGCTTTAGTAAATGAAAAGTATCAACATTCTTTTGCTGTTACTTTTAAAACATGGCACTACCAGTTTAAAAGTACATCTTAGTTGTGAAGACATTTACGTTTCATTAAATGTTTTCTGCATAAACTGAAAATCCTGTTTGCAATGGAAAATATAATAAGGTATATGTTTCATTGTTTTAAATACAAATATATCTTTTAAATGTTCAATAAAAATTATGTTTGTCATGATATGATACTAAAATTTAGGGGGTTATGTTTACCAATAGTACTCTCAAGACAGACCTTATAGTGGCTTGCTATTTTCCTTTGCATTTTATATCATCCACAAAAACAGAAATCTCCCTCCATAGACCCTCTCACAGATTGAGCTTCAGGAAGCAGATTAATGACCTCTCTAATTCAATGATTCCCATTTCAGTTACTAAAACCTTTAGAGCTGTGCTCAAATGTGGTTATGATCTAATCACATAAAAATCTGTTGCTTGGCTGGGATGGAAGGCCACCAGAGGTGGAGTTCAGACACGCCACATGAAGATGATTTGGCCTCCTTGATTAGCTTTGAGAATGTGGAAGGGAGCATGATCCCAGGAACGAGGGAGCATTGAGAAATTGAAAACAAACAAACAAACAAACACCTCTGCTAACAGCAAGAAGAACATTGAGACCCATACCTTAAACCACAAGACCTGGCCTTTGCCAGCAACTCGAGTGAGCAGAGAACTTCCTCCCAGAGTGCACAGCCCTGAGCACCGAAGCCCATGTACTCTGCACTTTCAGCCAACTGAAGCCCACAGCAAGTTTCTAACACACAGAAGTGGAGCTTGGTAGAGTTGGCTTATTTAATCATCCGAGTTTGTAACAATTCATTAAAGAAGCAGTAGGAGGTCACGCAATTATGGTCACAAAGACTTGAGTCCTACATCCACAAAAGACTACATTACACATTTGGTACATCTGTATCAATACTTGCTATTCTTCCAAGTACCCTGTGACAGGTGCTATGAATCTCTCCATTGACAGAGTAGGAACAGAAACCTAGTCATTAAGTAACTTGCCTAGAAACTTCCAGCTAGTAAATGGCAAGTCTGAACTTCACATGTAGGTCAGGTGTCTCTGTACTCCAGTCTCTGACTGGCAGGGAGACCAAGCTGAAGATTGATGAATTATAAGTAGTGTTGTCTAGTCTTCACTAAATATTTTTGACTCTTCTATTAAAACATATATACTTAATTTCTTCACAGATTGAACTGAAATTCTATATTTTCCATTGTGTTTCAGATGATAAAATATTTGGGACAAAGCTGAACATGAATTACATCATGTTAATATTAATCTTGAATACGAGTTAACTAGCACATGCAATAAATTATAAATGTAGGTTTTGTAAATTTGTTCATACTCTGTTCTAATGTCTTATCCATTACATATCTGAGTCATATATATACATACACATATGTGTGTGAATATATACATATATAATATATGTATACATGTATATATATGACTGGTTTAACATATATAGTATATTAATATATTTACCTCAGCTATTTATTAACTTATTAAATAGTTCTACTCAGAAATAATGTCTTGGCTACTAAAAAAATTAATGTAAAGGATATATGCAAGATTTAGTTATGAATTCATGTTATATAAGATAAAAAAACAGGTAAAACATTGACATAGAATCAGTTGTATTAATTTCTCAACTTGTAGCAATTCTTTCCTCAGGTTTAAAGAAAACCTTATGGAAGGGGAGGAGGTCCTCCCCTGTTGGTGGACTTGGAGGGGGCAGGGAGGAGATGAGGGAGGGGTGGAGAGGGTGGGAGGGAATGAAGGAGGGGGCTATGCTTGGGATGCAAAGTACCTAACCTGTGATTGATAACAAAAAAATAAATTAATAAAAAATAAGTATGTTATACCCATATCTATATTATTATGAATAAAATAAATTTGTTCAACAACAACAACAAAAAAGAAAACCTTAGAACTGACCTAACCACACTGTTTCTTCAAAGTGTCCTCCATCTGTCTTCTCAACTTCAGTGTATGTGTTCTTATTTGCACAGATATATGCACACAGGTACACATAAACCTATCTGTTCGAATGCCTGGGACACACTTACACATGTACACATTGTGCTCTAAACTCACTTTACTGAGGCTGTCTGGATCATATCAGTTGCCACAAAATAGATTTAGCTGAATCCGTCTGACATAATTAGCATTCAGATGTGAAAACATTCAAAACATGTATCATTCCAAATACATAAAAAGTCCAGATGACAAGTGTTATGTCCTTATGACATTTTTTAAAGATTTATTCATTTTTTTTTATACAGTAATCTGCCTGCATGTGTGCCTGAGCAGCAGAAGAGGGTGCCGGATCTCACTATAGATGGGTTATGAGTCACCATGTGGTTGCTGGGAATTGAACTCAGGACCTTTGAAAGACTAGCCAGTCCTCTTAACCTCTGAGCCATCTCTCCAGCCCCACCCTTATGGCTCTTGTTGTTGTTATTGGGCTGAGAATTGCAGGTCAAGTACAAGGTCATGTTCAATCTCTAGGACTGAACAAAAGAGAGACAAAGACTAGTCCTTTGTGTCTGCTTCTGTACTCTAAGGAAAGGTATGTTCAATTCCTAGAACTATCATAAAGCAAACAAATAAAAAATTAAACAGTACAATAAAACAGTAGTTATGAAAACAAGTCATCACACTCTCACTGCTCAGGAGATACAACAGTTATAGAAACAGGCATTTGTGTTCTCACTGTGTTGGGTAAACCTTCAAGGTCCTGGCAGCTCAAGAGCCTTCAGAGGTTTCCGTAACTGGAATGCAGAGGTATCCCTCTCATTCTGTCCTCATGCATTGTCATCTCTGGTGCCTGATTTAATGCTCTCACAGGGATCCCTATCTTTCATTTCCAAATCTTGGCCTCATTTCTAAATAGGGTCACATCCTAAAGCTCTGTGGGTGAACACTTCAACAAATGAACATGAAGAACTTTTTAATTCACATTTATACATGTCCAAGTTGAAAATGAATGCACATTATAAATGTTTTAATTAGTGGGGGCTTGAGAGAGGGTTCAGCACTTAAGAGTACTTGCAGAGGACCTGGGCTCAGTTCCCGGAACCCACATGGCTGCTCAGAACTGTCTGAATCTCCAGTTCCAGGGGTTCCAACACCCTCTTGTAACTTCTGTGGCACCAGGAACTCACATGACACACATGCACAAACTCAGAAAAGTACTATCCAAATATTTTTAATTAAAATGTTTTAAATTTGATGCACAAACCCAAACTTCTCTATAAAAATCCTATCTCAGCAGCCTGACATAGCAACTCTTTCTCATGCTTGCTATTTCATATATGTATACCACCTATTAGGGTTTTTCTTATTTTCTTACATGTGAAAATAAACTTTTTTGAAAATGTAAAAGAAATAGCCACTCAGAGCTCTGAATTTATCAGGTAAGGTAGATGCCAATCATTTAATCCTCCTTTATAACAATAACCAGAGCATAAAAACACTCTGGAATTAAGCTAAGTTGTTTGGCTTTTCCATGGAACTAAGCATGATTTTATTGAAAACAGAATGTTCTGGGAAGCAAATTTGAAAATAAATACCTATAAGAACTTGAATATTCTGTGGCTTTTCTCACAAGGTTCTAAACCAACCAGGACAACTATCTTTTCTTAGACATTAGAGGTGGCTGCACAATCTTTTATTGTATGTTAATTTTTCAGAATGATTTATGACCTTTCACATAAAAAGCATTTAGGACTACCTTAAAGCTTGATTAAATATAATTTTATCATGCATTTATCCTTACGCTTTTAACAAGATAAATTCAGAGTTATTAGAAAGTTAATGACAGCGACTCATGGTAATTTCTGAGAAAATTTTCATGTAAATACTTTGATTCACACATTCTGCAATTTAATTCTGTAATTTAAGAAAAATGTGTAAAATGTGGAATATTCTGCATGCTTGTTGTCTAAGGAGTTGCCAAGTTGGTATCAAAAGGGATAAGGAGAGTTGGTAGTGGGTTCATATTCTACAACACTTAGAGGATTTTCAATAAGCTTTGGATTGTGTTTCTCTTATTCTTATTTCTTTAGTTGGCATTCATGACAGATTCAAACAGAGACTAACTTATAAGTCCCGCTGAGTTTTAAAGAAGTTAGTACAATGATTATTACCGTGTTTTTATCCTCTCGTAATATTTTTTTTACACTCAAGTTAGAGTTGTTAATTCCTGGTAATTGAACTTGTGACCTCTGCAAGAACAAGTGCCCTTAACATCTTTACAATCTCAATCACACTGTTTTTTATGCTTTCTTTTGACTTTCCAGGAAGAAATCATTTTCTCATAAAAGTTATGTAAATATTTAATAAACAAAGCTTTGAAATTTGAAGAATCATCTCTTTAGTGTCCAGTATATAATAAATGCAAATAATTTCTTTCTAAAAACACTTAATTACATTGATGCAGATGTGGTGTCACAGTCCAGGTGAGCTCAGTACAGATTCTGGTTAACAATGTTTTCTGGGAAGTAACCACATTAAAAAAAAGTTGTATAAAATAAACCTACCATGTGATGACATACTCAATGCTCACCTTGAACATCAACTTTAGAATATTTGAAACAGATTAACAGACCCTGTCACATTTTAAAATCATGCCCGTTTTTATTGAAAATAGATTTTTTTTTCCTATACGGTATATTCTGATTACAGTTTCCCTCCCCAATTCCTCCCAGGTCTTCCTTACTTCCTTACCCACCCAAATTGACATCCTTTCTCGCTCATTCTCATTAGAATACAGAAACCTAAAAATAATGACAATAAAATAAGATAAAATAAAAACAAACTAGAAAAACATAACAAACCAAAAAGAGCAAAAGAAGAGCCACAAGAAATACACAGACACATTTGCACACATAATAAGAAAAAAAACCCCATGGAAATGAAATAAGCACCATAATATAAAAGCAAAAGTGTGAGACAGACAAACAAAACAAAACAAAACCTCCAAAAGAATCGTCAGGTTTATTTAATGTTGGCAATCTATGGCTCAGGAATGGAGCTTGTCCTTAGGTGTTGTTTGTATATCCAGTGAGACTCTTGCAGAAGCTAATTATTTTCTTTGTTAATGGTTACTGAGTTTTAAAGGCACACCATACAAAATTTTAGCTTATTGAATGCTAAAATCCACCTTCACATTGTAATCAATACTGAGACTAACAAGAACCAAAAGCATGAAATTACACATTTTTGGAAAATGTTGGATTCTATCGGGTAATTTGAAAGAATAGCTGCTTCCAGCTGCAAATTTAGTTTTAACTCATTAACTAACATTTTGCATTAGTGTAAGCTCAGTGGTTCCCAATAGAAACTAATGTAGCAGCAAGAATTGTGGTCAGGTAAAAGAATGACAGACATCACTTTGCAACTTTGTATTTTCTGTGAAGAAGGAGCAGCATTCTCTGTTCATATGGGATGAGCCCGCTCTCCAGCAAGTGCATTCAGGACGCTATGTAGGAGACTCTGGTTCATTCTAACGTATCACAAATCCTTTATTTGTTTAGCCTATGAGTCCAATAGTTTAATCATGATGTACGTAGAGAGCAACCACCACAAAAAAAAAAAAAAGAGAAAGAATAGAGCAAAACAACAAAGGAAACATCCACCTTTCATTAGTTTATAATTTCCATCATTTTAGCTACAAGTTAGGTTTGTTTAATATGTATTGTTCTTCCCTTCTCAGCCTTTTAGGTTACAATTCAAACACCATGTCGGCCTTCATGCATAACTGACAACAACAGCAGGAACATATTTATATGAAATGGAAGGGGGAAATCACCAATAGTATTTTTCAATTTTCCATGCTCCTAATTTATGTATGCAATCAGCTTTTCTTTCTAGTTTCTGTACATCAGTAAAGAGAAGAAGAAGTTGATTTAGGAAGAGTAGTAACAAGAACAGAAAACATTTCCTGGGGAATTTTTTTTGAGGAAAAAGACAAAAAAGAAATGGAGCTTAGTAACTTAGTAACTATAACTTTTGAATCTTAGATTATACTAAATTACATCAGATTTGACAGATATAAACTAAAGCAATATGTTTACAATATTTCATTTGTGTGTTGCTTATTCTGAGTTCTCCTGAGCCCCTTTGTTTTCCAGCTCATTCCTTTAGTCTGGACTATTAAAGCAATTGCTTCTCTTCTGCACCTCAGGTGAACAGTATAGATCTTTCTAGGTGCTGGAGAAAATCTAGCAGAACAAGAAGACAATTATATTCTACTCAACTTGTGTCTCCCAGAAAATAGATTTTCTTGTACACTTTAAGCAGGGGAAAAAGAGAATGAAGGGCTCATACCAGCCTCAAATCCCTGGTGGCAAGACACAGGGAACATATTACATGAGAAAAGCGTTCAGCTTGGTTGGTATGCTTGATAGATAACTGCAGGCCTGTCAGGTGTTGGTGAAAGAATAAAACAAAACAACAGACTTGGCAAATGGGAGAGGTCATTTTATTTCCAATTTAAATTAATTACAAGCTGTAAACATGATTTACACATTTTACTTTATATGTGATATGCTGTCAAAAGGTCAGGCCAGGGGAAGTGATATTGCTGCTGTGTTGGTTCACTAATGCTCCTCCTGAGGCAGCATACGGTTTCAACTCAAGCATGAGCAGAGGCAGACACCATAGAATAAAGATGCTTCACAGCTCCCTTTCTTAAACAACCCTGGACCATCTGCCCCAGAGAGGTTCTTTGCATAAAGGAGTAGACACCCACATCAATCATTAACCAAGAAATGTTCACAGGCCAATCTAATGGAGGCAATTTTTTAATTGAGGTTAATTTTTTTCCCAAATGACTCCAGTTTATTAAACTAACCAGCACAGATTCTACTCGGCATTATGCATACTTTGTGATTTCAATAGCTTCCTCAAATCAAAGCACAGGTCTAAGCCTCATTAATTCTCATTGTTACAACCTTTGCTCCATAAACCTGTCAGCTTCTGGACCCTTCCCTTAGCAATCTGTCCTTGATGCACACAGATCTGTTCTACAGTCTAACTGATATGAGTATTAAAAATCTGGTGTCAGGTCATAGGTCTGCTAGTACAATGATCAGCAATGTGAGCTCTGCCTTCTGTGGATCTTACTTTAGGAGCATATAAAAATTACCTGAGATAATATGCAATAGATAAGGATGTATTAAAAATGATGCTATTTAAATAACGTTATACACTTATCTACCTTGATATTTCAAGTGAGCACAGTACAATCATTCCACCATCATAACACCAAGAGTCAGCAAATAGTTTTCTCCACTTAGCAGTCAAAAATGTACTGTTCAGCAGGATTTCTGCCCAACAGCTAACAAATGGCTAGGTAGGAACTCAAGTTAAGAACTTCTAACCACAAATCCCATTACTGTCGGTCTTACAAAAATATTTTCTCCCCCCAAATACAAAAAAGTGTTGCACAATTTTTAACAATACAATATACCCTGTGTTGATAAATGCATTCATCACTGGAGGCCATGATATTGGCCTGTTGTCCTGAGCAGTGGTGTCTTGGGAGAAAGGAGGGGAAACAAACACACTATAAACCTTGTGACTATAAATGCCTACCACTAAGCTCAGCAAAACAGCATCTTCATGAGTGAAAGGTGCCAAGCGAATGAGAGAAATGCACAAAGATGAGCCATTAAAATGGACATGTTAAGTCCTGCCCTGAGACTGCCCTGAGTGTGTTCACTGCCCAACACACACTATTTGAGTTTTGTGATATTTTAGTACCTCTAAGTTTTAATTTGAAATGGATTATTAATTTAGATTAAGTAGGTACTGAATACCTAATGGATAGTTAAAACATTTCATGTGGGATCAGAATAAGGACAACTCCTAATAAAGTTTGATGATTATGTCTGGGTCTATTTAGAGCCTGAGCAAATGGTTCTCCCTAAGTATCTCAGAGCTCTCCCTTGCATTTACGAGGATGACCTTAGTCTGAAGGGGTTCTGCTGCGGCTGCCTGAGAGAGGCACCCATGCAGCAATGCGGCTGGTATGCAGAATCTAGCTGGGAAAGAACAATGGGAAAGAACAACGCTCCGTGTTCTTACTAATGCAGCTTGCACTTTGTTAGTTCACCAGAGATTAGTCACGTAAGCAGCAAACAGCCCCCAACATGAAGCTTCTCTCTAGACCTACAATTCTGTACTATTGATTTTTGCAGCTGTACAGGAGACGTCAGATATAAGCTTTTGAAACATGCACCAGAATGGGAACCTGCTGCTTTAGGACCTAATTCATAATAATGCCACCATAACCATTACTACCAGCAGACAAAATTATGGCTTTTTGCCTATTATTCTGATGACATTGTACCTACTGATATAATAAGGTTAAAATGAAGGAAACTGTAATTATTTTTGTTCTTTTAACTATTTTCTTAGAGTGAGACCATGCTTTTCTTATTTGACTTATTATGTTCACACACTTCTATTAGATACATAGTGAACACTTGATTTTTTTTCCATGTAATTAGAAAGAAAAGGTCACTAGCTGACAATCCTAACTGTGATCATGGTTCTAAGAGTTGACAATCCCCATCAGTAACTTGATGTGCATGTTGTCAATATCTAAGGATGACATGAAAAGTAATTTCTGCCTCCCTTAAAAAGTCACAAAGATTCAGTGAGACAGTGCATGTAAACACTTGAAAAGTGTCAGCATTCAAGATAATGCAGATGATGAGGTGATTATTACGATTAAGAAAAAGAAACATGAAAAAGAACATTACTGATCAGATGCCATGCATGTTGGTTATCAGACCATTAAGTCAATTGGTTCTCAGAACTTCAAGAAAAAGAGAAACCTATGGAATGCAGTGTGACTGAAGAAATAATTGTAAAAATACTGGTAACTTTTGGAAGGCTCTAAACCAGTGGTTCTCAAATCATGGGTTGCTATCCCTTCGGGGATTAAGTGACCCTCTTATGAGAGGATTACCTGAGACCATAGGAAAACACGGATATTTGCATTATGATTCACAGCAATAGCAACATTACAGTTATGAAGTAGCAACAAAATTAATTTTATATTTTGAGGTCAACACGAGGAACTGTATTAAAGGGTCACAGCATTAGGAAGGTTGACATTCATACAACATTACCAAACAGATGAGAAAACTGACCTTCCCTGATGTTTACTGCTAGAACAAGTACTTACCCTCCATTCCTCCTACCCCTCCAATGTCTCAACAAGCCACACATTACAAGAACCTTTGGTGACTAGATATATTATACAAAAGTGATCAGAAGTTGGGGTTAGTAAGATAAGTCAACTGATAAAGTGTTTGTACTGCAAACATGAAGACCTGAATACACTCTCCAGAATGCACATGAAAAGCCAGATGTGGTGGTGTGCATTTCTAATCTGGGCACTAGGGAGATGGACACAGGAAGATACCTGGGGCTCACTGACCAAACCAGTGTAGTCTTATCAACCAGACCAGGTCCAATTAGAATGTGCCTAAGAGCACAGAGCTCCTGAGGAACAATGCCAGCGGTTAACCTCTAACCTCTACACACATGCACATGTACGCAAGAACACACTCACATGCACACAGACTCACATACACACACACACAAATATAATGTAAGTGAATTTCTTTGTTTTCTTTTATACCATACCTACAAGAGACCTAACTTTACTCTCTCTTCTACTTAGACCCACAAAGTTCCAAGTCAAATCCTTTGACTTCTTAATCACAGATTTCAGTCCTCCACCAGGTATATTACAGTTCTCATCTGTCTGTCAACCCTCAGTCCACAGAGGGCTTTTCCCAGGTCTGTCCCCTCACACAGTCACCAATTTGATGCATGTAGTCTTTTCATGATAGAACCATTAGCTTTTGAACGCATGAGAAAAGAATGTGACAGCATTGGTTTATTTTAGTGTCAGTTTGTATGGATGCTCAGCATCTCCTAACAGGGACAGACCTTTACAGGGGAGACACAGAGGATGCCTGCAGGCCTTGCTCTTAGGCCTGACCTCCACTTATACTGATTCTGCTTTGTGTTAAAATGGACAGTCTCCTCAGAAGCATCAAAGACACCACAAGAAAACCTACAGAATCAACCAACCTGGGACCATAGAAGCTCACAGAGGCTGAACAGCCAACCAGAGAGCCTGCATGGGACTGAACAGGGAATGCACACATGTTACAATTGTATAACTTGACCTTCTTGTGGGACTCCTAACAGTGGGAGCAGGATCTGTCTCTGACTCTGTTTCCTGCCTTTAGGAGCCTTTTCCCCTACTAGATTGCCTTGTCTAGCCTTAATAGAAGAAGAAGTATCTAGTCTCACTGTAACTTGATATGCCATGGCTTGTTGATATCCTTCAAGGCCAGCCCTTTTCTGAAGAGAAAATGGGGAAAGGATGGGAGAAGGGAAGGGAATAGGGTAGGTAGGAGAGGGACTGGGATGAGAGGAGAGAGGGAAACTGTGGTTCTAGTGTAAAATTTAAAAAGAAGATTCAAATCTATGGCTCATAAATAATAAATAAATTGTGCTATTTATCTTTCTGGGTTAAGGATACCTCGCTCAAAATGATTATTTCCTTTTTAATCCCTGTACCTGTTCATAATTTTATTTTGCTTAACAGCTGAGTGACACCACATTATATACACAAACTGCGTTTTCTTTGGTCATTAAATGGTCATCATTTAATGGACATCTTGGTTGCTTCCAGTTTCTGGATTTTATGAATAGACTAGCAATAAACATGATGCGCACACGCACACACACGCGCGCGCACACACACATACACACACACACAGGTAGTCTCTATGACTTGCTTGAATAGCCTTTTAAAAAACCTGAGCAGGAGCTGGGTTGCAGAGCAGCAGAGAGCATTCCTGTGAACGGTGGGAATAGACAAGCTACACCGACATTCTGAAGCCAGCAATGAACTAGACTAAGCCGAACTGAGTAAAGGAAGTTAGATTTATCTTTACACCTCACATGTCTAGTGATACTCTTTCTGCCTAAGACAGTGAAGTTCGGAAAACACAGCCAGTTAGCTGGA
Organism: Pachyuromys duprasi; assembly: GCA_028658305.1. Taxonomy (NCBI): domain Eukaryota; kingdom Metazoa; phylum Chordata; class Mammalia; order Rodentia; family Muridae; genus Pachyuromys; species Pachyuromys duprasi. The sequence goes on from CM053747.1 coordinate 5,063,867, forward strand.
ATAGTTCAAAGCAGGGACAGTTATCAAAATACAAATATAGGCAGGCATGGTGGTGCACTCTTTTGATCCCAGCACTCGGAAGGCAGAAGCAGGTGGGTCTCTATGAGTTTGAGTCCAGCCTGGTCTACAAACGTAACGTAGTCTCAGGACAGCCAGGTCTGTTACAGAGAGAAATCCTGTCTCAAAAAACCAAAATAAAGGAAGGAAGGAAGAAAGGAAGGAAGGAAGAAAAGAGAGATATAGAAAATAAAGAAATAGAGAGAAGAAAATAAAGAAACAAAATTGTCAATGGTCATAGATGCCTGCTGAGACCTGTAGTGTCACATACTTTGGGGTTCAGGTGGGAGGATGACTTGAACCCAGGGATTTTACACCAGCACTGGGCAACATAGTAAGTCCTCTTAAAACACACTCACACACACACACACACACACACACATTAAAATGGAAAATAGTTTATCTTTATAGGTCAGGTAAGAAAAAAACAAAACCACAATCCTTGGGCAAACCCCAAATCAGTTGTGTTTCCACTGACAATAATCTCTGGTTGGCAGCAGTCCTGACCCTTTATTTTTATTTTCAATATGATTTTAAAAGTCTGCTTCCATCTTCATAAAGCAGGTCCCTACACTCCTCATTAATCTTCCTGAATTATACCCATTCATCTTCATAGCAGAAAGGCCCCAGTTGGCTAAAAGTAATTGGGTTTGCATAATTTATTTATGTGTATTCTGATCAGCTAAGCGCTCAGGATCTAAACTGTGAGTTAACACTTCTGTCAATGAGCTCTCAGCTCAGTGAAAAGGTAAGTGCAAAAGGTAAGTGTGGTCAGTGCCTAAGTGCTGGTTCCCCTGTCTGAATACGTGACAGAAGTGCAAGCTCTCTCCGGTTATTGTTGCTCTCTCCCTCTCATAGTGAGGGTGGAAAGGAGGAACCAGAAATGTTCCCTAGAGGGCTTTCATTTTTATTTAGGATTGGAAACCACAGGCTTGAAGAATGCATAACCAGACACAGGTCTGGCATTGGGAAAGGCTGACTTACTGTTGGTAGGAGGTCTTGAAGTTTGGGTAAATTTTGTTTTAAGCTTAAAAGAATCATGAGACTCACTCCACTAAGGTTTTACGAGCATGGAGGTGAAGGAACATTAAGGGTGATGGTCTGTGGGGGTGCAGAAATGTGGAAATGGAGTGCAGAGGGTTAAAACATGGGATGCAAGGACATGCAGATACAGGATTATGGGGGTACAAGAGCATGAGATATAGAAATATGGGTGTGCAAGAGCATAGGTATACAAAAGCATGGGGTTAAATGTCATGAAGACACAGGAATGAGGGTGGAGGAATGTGGAGTGCAGAACTGGAGGTTCAGGAGTGTGGTGTGCTGCCTAGGAGCATAGGAAGGCTTTTTGAAGCAGTGTTAGCTTGCTGTAAAATATCTAGTTGATGCTAACTTTCAACTCCTTCCAGATGTTATCCAGACTCTTTATATGGTCACCACCTTAATGCAAAACCCCATCTTGCCAGACAGAATATCCTTGTTCCCCAGTTCTTTTTACACAAACAATTCTCTACTCTTGAGACTCATGGTTCCTTCTGCTATTTAAAACACTGTAATTAAGCAGAATCAGTTGCATTCCTTGCATTGAAAATCTAAATTCTTGAGGGAAAAAAAATGAGAGGAAGGGAGATGGTTGTGCAATGGGTCTACAATGAAAATACCTAACCTAATACGTAAGTTCAGTGTTTAGCACTTAACTTCATCCATCTTCATCTTATGTGTGTTTTATTGCCCCTTGTTTTCGCATAGGAATCCCAATCGCATCTTGTCTTATGTCACTCTGCACACTAGACTCTCATTTTTTTCATGGTTTTTTGTTACAGTTATTGTTATATTATTGCGTTTGTCTCTCTGTTCCTTTCTTAGACCGACTGCCATAAAAAGTAATTGAGACTCCATTACATTTGTTTAATAATAACCTTCACAACACAAAAATTGAGCAGATATTACTGTACTCTTCACCCTCTAAGCCAGTTTGGTTTCCTCCCAGCATGCATCCCAGAATAACTGCAGTTTTTGGGGTTCTTGCTCCAGCTCCTCTCTCCTGATGTTACCTGGACCTCTCCCATGGCTGAACCCCCTTACTGAATCTCCTATATCCTCTTCTCACTCCTCCTCCGGTGTCCAGACTGGGGCAGGAAGTACAGCCCTATCCTCTGCCCTGCTCAGCGATTGGCTGTACGTTGCTTTATTGACATATTAGAGGACCCATTGGAGAGCAGAGTTTATACATGTGAAGACAGGAGATTCTCAGAAGGCTTGCAACCAGACCTGGGAGATACAAAAATCAGCATTTGAATTACACAATAACCGTATGCCTACAATCTTTGTAGAAACAGTTCTCTCAGTAGTGTGCTTTGAAACCTTGCTTCTTAATTCATCCGAAGACCTAAACCATTCTTTAATGACACACATTTTAACTAAAGTGTCGCTTCCACACAGGTGTCTCATGTTTACAACCGGTTACTTGAAGAATCCCAAATATAGTCCCTGTGGCAAACTGTTTCTCCTTTGTATCATGAGACTTCAGGAATCCACCTTGCTAGACTAACAAACAAGTGAGAAAGGACACTTTCGTTTCCGTTCTTTCTTATGTTACTAACTATTGCACCACACCTGGTACATACATGATTAGCAAATGCTAGTTAAAGATATATGATAAATAAACATCACGGGGAGAGAATATGTTTGTGTGTGTTTGTGCAAGAAAGAATGAGAAAGGGAAGAGAGAAAAGAAAGATGGAAAGGAGATGAGGGAGGAAGGAGGGAGATAGAGAAAGGACAGGGAAGGCGAGAGAGATGGAGTTGGGGGAAGGGAAAGGACATGGCAAAAGAAGGAGAGAGAGGAAGGAAAATTGTGTGAGAGAGAGGAGAGAGAGAGCACTCTGATAATTTTCTCTCTTCCTTTTACAATAATTTTCTATAAAGAACGGAGACTGTGGAAGCCTGTTGCTTCCCCAAATACAACAACAGAACTACCAAGGCGGGGAGCACATCTGTGTAGCCCTCCACAGCCCTCCATAGGCCTCCTCTCTGTGACTGCATCAGATTGACAATAAAGTCGCACTTGAACTTATGGACCTCCAACATTTGTGTATGTGACTGTATCTGAAGTGTCTTAATTTTATATTGTTTCTTTCTTGGTGAAAGAAAGAATATTTCTTAGGCATATGCATTTCACTTAATTAAGTCTATGAGGATAAAGGATTATACACATTATCAATTTCTGTCTCTTGTCTCATAACCTTTTGAAAACTGCATTTATTCATCCATTCAATAAATTTCAGGAGCTGGGGATATGATTCTAAACTGCAGTCAGAAAATTAATATTATTAATCATAAAGACATTTTCTTAATATTTCGAAGTTTGTTATACTCCATTTCTTTCTGAACTTTGAAATTAAGATCCATTAGGCAATACCTAGCATAAAATTGGTAATTCTTATATGTGGATGAAATAAAAAGAGATATATTTGCATCTGTACTGAGGAGAATAAAGCACACACTACTGTCAAAATTGATGTCTTAGCCAGCCATATCAGAATTAGCAAAGAAAAATAAGGAGAAAGTTTTAATGCCAGTAAAATAAAGCTAACATAATATCACAAACATATCCAGTATTGACAGCATACAGACTTACACGTTTCCAAGTCCTAACTGCTGTAGAAACACTGTATGTTACAGATTACTGCCCATATCATGCTTTCTACCTTGTGCCCAGCTCCAACCCTCTGACCTCATTTTCCACCCACAGAAACACTGCAAGTGGCCTTATGAGTTAGTGATTTTTATGTTCCATTTCTTTAATATTTATACCTGGATATAATGCATTTTGATCAAATTGTAGTGGTGGTAGTTTGAGTAAGAACGGCCCTCATAGATAGGGGCTCCGCAAGGAGAGCAACAGAACCAAAAAATCTGAGCACAGGGGTCTTTCCTGAGACTAGTACTCCAACCAAGTACCACTCATGGAGATAACCTAGAACCCCTGCACAGATGTAGCCCATGGCAGTTCAGTCTCCAAGTGGGTTCCATAGAAATGGGAACAGGGACTGCCTCTGACATGAACTGATTGGCCTGCTCTTTGATCACCTCATCCTGATGGGGGAGCAGTCTTACCAGGCCACAGAGGAAGACAATGCAGCCACTCCTGATGAGACCTAATAGTCTAGGATCAGAAGGAAAGAAAAGAAGACCTCCTCTATCAGTGGACTTGGGGAGGGGCATGCGTGGAGAAGGGAGAGGAAGGAACAGATTGGGAGGGGAGGGAGGAGGGAGCAACAGGGGGGATACAAAGTGAATAAAGTGTAATTAATAAAAATAAATATTTTTTAAAAAGAATGGTCCTCATAGACATATATATTTAAATTCTTGGCCCACAGTAGGTGATCCATTTGAATTCTGGGTAACTCAATCTAATGTAAGTCTTGTACTTGTGAATTTCACTGTCATGTATGACAAATACTGTTTCCCCTTCAATATCTGCTACTGCTACCTCTAACAATCTTTCTGCCTCATCTTTCATGATGATCCCTGAGACTTTAGGGGAGGGTATGTGACAGAGATATCCCATTTAGGGCGAAAAACTCCACAGTGTTTTTCTCTATGTGTTTACTAATTTTGCATGTCTATATTGATAGCTACTGTATAAGGCAATTTCTCTGATCAGAGTTGAGATATATACTCACCTGTGGGTATAAAGATAAGAACACATAGGACATTTTATAAGTGTTTCTAACTAACAGAATAATAATGCTGGTTCCTCTCCTAGAGCCTAAGACCTGTCACCCACAGGTTTGGGGACCAGTTAACAGTACTAGCCATGGAAGAGACCTTAAATACAAGCAGGAAATTACTGGCTACTGCATAACGTTCATGCCACTACTGTACCAGTGGACATACATTACAAGGCCAGTCGTTACTTTATGATTAATTATAAGATTCACAGTCGGGTGGGACTGTGGATGACTTTCTCTTCTAGTAAGCAAATAATACTTTCCAGTACTATGAAAGGTAGTTGGTAAAAATAAAAAAGACCCGACTCCAATTCTCTCTAAACTATTCCACAAAATAGAAACAGAAGGAACATTACCAAACTTATTCTATGAAGCCACAGTCACCTTGATACCTAAACCACACAAAGACCCAACAAAAATGAGAACTTCAGACCTATCTCTCTTATGAACACTGATGCAAAAATACTCAATAAAATACTTGCAAACCAAATTCAATGACACATAAAATGTATCATCCACCACGACCATGTAGGCTTCATCCCAGGCATGCAAGCATGGTTCAATATATGGTAATCCATCAATGTAATCCACCATATAAACAAACTGAAGGAGAAAAACCACATAGTCTTATCCTTAAATGCCAAAAAAGCATTTGACATAATCCAACACCCATTCATGTTTAAAGTCTTGGAGAGATCAGGGATATAAGGCATATACCTAAACATAGTAAAGGCAATATACAGCAAGCCTATAACCAACATCAAACTAAACAGAGAGAAACTTAAATTAATCCCACTGCAATCAGGGACAAGGCAAGGTTTCCCACTCTCTTCATATCTCTTTAGCATAGTACTTGAAATCCTAGCTGGAGCAATAAGACAACTAACAGAGATCAAGGGGATACAGATCAGAAAGGAAGAAGTCAAAGTATCACTATTTGCAGGTGATATGAGAGTATACATGAGTGACCTCAAAATTTCAACCAGAGAAGGACACCGCTATTAATGATAAACACCTTCAGCAAAGTGGCTGGATACAAAATTAACTCAAAAAAAATCAGAAGCCATCCTGTATACGAAAGAAAAAAAAAGACTGAACAAGAAATTAGGGAAACTACACCCTTCACAATAGCCACTAATAACGTAAAGAACCTTGGTGTGACTCTAACCAAGCAGATGAAAGACCTATTTGAAAAAGCTTCAAGTCTTTGAAGAAAGAAACTTAAGAAGATAATAGAAGATGGAAAGATCTTCCATTTTATTGGTGCTTAAACACAGAATGTACAGATACTAATACTTGCCCTGACTGTTGTCTAATGTTATTATGCAAATGTCAGGATTTGGAGATGGGTCGGTAAGGCCACAAGAAGATTGCTAACTAGCTGTTCTCTGGGCTGTTCAAAGGGATAGAATGCACTCAGAAATTATCAGAAGAGAGCTATGAGAAGAGGGTATAGTGGCATTTAGATTTGAGAACACATATGTTCAGAGATACAAAAACAGAAAAATAGCTGGGAAGCACAGTGAGGTCATAGCCTACTTGGAAGTGGAGAGGAGGACACCGCTATTAATGATGCGGCAGGAACACAGAAGTTCAGATGAGATCTGGACCAGCTGTGGCATCTGGTGATATTTGAAAACAGTTTTAGCAGATGTGGAGGTAGAAACCAGATTGCAAGGGATTAAGTTTTTATTGGGTGATTTGGAATCAAACGCTGGAGACAACCCTGGTCTCTAAGGAACCGTAAACTCGAAATGAAGGAGCTAGGGTAAAGCTCTGAAAACGTAAATGACTTGGGGATGTTCAGGAACTGAAAGGAACATAATAGTAAATATCTTGCTGAACAATGGAGTCAGGCAAGAGCTTCTGTGAGAGATGGCATATGGCTTCAGAACAAAACATGAATGGATGGAAAAGTGAGTCCAGCTTCCAAAACCTTTACTCCAGAACAAGAAATTTGTATCTAGCTTGGCAAGTTTACTTGGGATTGATTTTTGGCTGAGAGAATATAATCAATCATTTAGTTGTGATTTCTAAAGTTCCAGCAAGAGTCACACACACACACACACACACACAGAGAGAGAGAGAGAGAGAGAGAGAGAGAGAGAGAGAGAAAATTTACACCTTAGTGTGGAATATCTGTCATCTATTCATAAATCAATCAATTCCCTACTTTTCATCTGTCATTTACCTATCTCTCTATATACTATCTACCACCTATAATTTATCATTTATTTATCTTCAATTTTTAAAATATTAACTACTTCCCAAGCTTTTGATTTCTCATTAACAAGTAAAATTTCACACAAAAACTTATATATATCATATGTGTGTATGCATGTATGAGAGACTGAGAAAGAGACAAGAGTGAGGAGAGGAGAGATTGAGGGAGGGAGGAAGAGAGGCAGGGAGGGAGAATACTTGTGAATATAATCAAGGAAGACCTAAAGATCCTGGTACTCCCTGAAGAAGCACAGATACCCTCCTCCTGTAGCTGATAACTCCTTTAGTGATGGTATCTTAAAAATCCCTGCCTGAAAAGAGAATGGACATCATAGGAGGGAGAAAACAGGGAACAGGACAGGAGACTACCACAGAGGGCCTCTGAAAGGCTCTACCCTGCAGGGTGTCAAAGCAGATGCTGAGACTCATAGCCAAACTTTGGGCAGAGTGCAGGGAATCATATGAAAGAAGTGGGAGATAGTAAGACCTGGAGAGGACCAGAGCTCCACAAAAAGAGCAACAGATCCAAAAAATTTGGGCACAGGGTTCTTTTCTGAGACTGATACTCCAACCAAGGACCACTCATGGAGATGGCCTGGAACCCCTGCACAGAAGTAGCCCATGGTAGTTCAGTGTCTAAGTGGGTTCCATAGTAATGGGGACAGGGACTGTCTCTGACAGGAAGTGAATGGCCTGCTCTTTGATTACCTCCCCCTGAGAGGGGATCAGCCTTACCAGGCCACAGAAGAAGACAATGTAGCCAGTCCTGGTGAGACCTGATAGACTAGGATCAAAGGGAAGGGGAGAAGGACCTCCCCTATCAGTGGACTGAGGGAGGGACAGGGGTGAGGAAGAGGGAGGGTGGGATTGGGAGGGGAAGAGGGAGGGAGCTACAGAGGGGATACAAAGTCAATAAACTGTAATTAATACAAATAAAAATAAATTTTAAAAAAATCCCTGCCTGAGCCTCAAAGGCTGCATAGCAGTGAATATTCTTTGGGGGAATTTAAAGTGCTGTTACTTGGCAAAAATTCTTTTTAAAATTCTCTGTAGACAATTTCACTGCTAACTGCATCTTGAAATTGCAATCTCAGTGTTCATAGAGATGAGTCAATGTTTTACTCAACATAACGTTTTCTTCATCATGGAGACTGTGTATAACTTAGAAAAGACACAAGAAATCCCTTCCTAGCCATCTTATGATGTGGTCATGATGCCATTTAGAATGTGTATTGTGTCTCTGGAATCATGTCTGAAAAGACATCTTTACAATAACTGAAGAAATATTCCTGGTTATAGTAGAAGACCTGAACTTACAGCTAATCTTTGGCCTTTATTTCAATACCATGAAACTGACTATTGGAAGTTGATGGTGAAGTAAACTATTCCTCTATGAGAGATCTTCAGGTTCCCTGGAAATTACCCTTTTTGTCTAGCAAAGTTTATTGTTTAACTAGTGGCATAGATTAACTACAAGGAGTTATACTTTCCTAAAGCCTTACCATCAACAAAAATGGATGTGTGTGTGATTTATTCTTTACAAAATTATTATGAGCATAAGTTCCTTTTGATCCCTGCTTCCCATTATCTTCAGCGGGTCTCCTTTGTGGTGTCAAAAAAACTTCAGCTAGTACAGCCAAAGGAGGCTGAGGAGCCACATGTCAAAGACAATCTCAATGTCAATCTCACGATTGCTTTTATAAGATGCCAGTTACTAGTCCCCAGGAACATTATCAGGTACCAAAGCCATTTTGCATTTTCCTTTCCGCTGGCAAACATGTTCAAGCCCTTCTTAGATAAAGACACAAAAAGCCACAGAGGTGGTTTCTGGGAAAATCTTCAAGTGCTTGGAAGTGGGAGCAGCTACCAGGACTTCAAATGGACAGCAGGGCCTAAGCTGTGGTTTGGATTTGAGAGTGGTTTGTCTCAGCATGTCTTGGGTGATTTATGTTGGGATATAGATATGAGTTGTAGTCATCAGAAGGCTTTACTGGGACTGAAGGGTTGGATACTAAGCCAGAAGGCCACTTTCCAGGAAGTCCCAGTTTACTATTAGCTAAGAAGTCTCCTTTTCTTGACCTGTATCTCTCTTCCTAGACTACCCAACTATTCTCATGAAATAGCAGCTAGCTTTCCTGTTAGAGACAAACCAAAGAGCATAGGTAAAATGACATAAGCTAAGGACCTGTACATAAATGTGAAAGAAATTGATTTCTTTCAACACTATGCCTAGGAAGCTCCTTGATGTTGAAACTGATGGTAGATTTACTTCCTATGTGTTCATGTACTGGTAAGGGGAGAAGATGAAATGGTGAGTGGAATCCATATTCCTATGCAAGTAAAGTCTCTCATGTAGAGATCATTAGGCAAACGATTATGGCTTGTAGGCAGGATATCAACCTTTGGTCTCCCTTTATCAGAGAAGTTAATGACCAAACAAATTACTACTACTGGAACTTTCCTTGCATAGATAAGTGAAGTAAGGGGACCAGTCTGCCTGTGTTTACAGCTTTCTAAGCTCTTATGGATTGAAGTAATCATTATATTAGAGAGACATCGCTTAGAGGAGCAGTTTCTATTCAGCTTCTGCCACCATTTCTACTAAGGAACTTCTTGACACTCCCTCAGCCTCTGTCTGCTGATAGTTTCTAGAGTCAGTGGCCCATGGTTTTGGCCTTCATTGTACAGTGCCTTCCTTTCAAGTATCATAAGATGATGTTTCTCTTGAAGGCTTTTTAGACTTGTCTAGAGAACCAAAGTTTAGAAAGCACAAAATCTTCATTGGTATGACTTTAAATAATCTGGTAGCAAAACTTTTGCTTTCCTTCTGGACATAAGCAATTGCTATAGCACATCCCTAATCTATGATGTGTGTGGCAGTTCTGTTCCTTTCATCTAAGACAATGTATTATGAAATGGATAAAAACAGCATGGTAGAAACAAAATTTTAATCATTCTTCCCTACAAAAGACCCTAGTAGATCAAATGTCCATGAGGATCAAGACATACACAGTTATTTTCTCATCTCAGAGAGAAAAAAAAGGACATTTTGTATTTGTTTTCTGTTAGCTTTTTTAAATGAAATGCCTGTTTCTTCAGAAAATGATGAAAATCTCATTCATTTTTCCTTAGCTACATAGTAAATTATGCTTGTTACTGAAGTGCTTATAGGACTAGTAATTCCCTCTGTCTAGAAAAGTACGTAGAACTGTTGAGATCTCCAGAAATAAGACTTTAGAGAACCTAGGTAGCTATGATGAAATAGTTAATGGACATAGGATAAAAAATACCAAAGAATTTTGTTTGTAGTTGATGAGGGAGGAAAGATAAGAAAGAGGAGTGTGGTCTGAGAAAAAAGAACAGGTGTCAATAAGTGTATGAGAATGTGTGCCCTGTTTTTGCACTGTTATTTTCCCATGATAAAAACTTGCAATGACAAGCTTTTATTAGGTCTAACAGTAAAGATGGCTTGCTTGCGACTCCATTACACAGTAGAGTCAGTAAGAAGGTGAAGAGAGGGAGTACTATAGGATGGAATGACGCTGTGGTCCTGAAGAAGTTGGCCTCTAAAACCTAAGCAGAATTGGGAATGCATAGAAATAAGGAAGGACCAAAGAAAATTTGCCTGTCTGCAACTGGAATTACATCTTGAATCCAAGAAATACTTGATAATGTTTGGTGACTGGATGAACTAATACCATACATCTTCACGTGGCTTAAATAATAAGCCAAGTCACTTTGCAGCTGTCAAACATGCTAGCACTGATTCTCTACTGATGGGATTTCACACATTTCATGTTCAGTTAGTAATGTAAATTGGGGGAGGGAGCATATTTTTTTCTAGATACATCTCTTCTGTTTGTTTGGAGAACCTGTTCTCCTGCCATATAGTGTAGAAATAATTAAAAAGAACATAGTTGTGCAACTTTGGTGAAAGATCAGCTGTGTGTTTCTTTTATTTTAAGACCATAAGCTGTATCCTTTTCATGTTTTTTCCATGAAATATATGTAAAATAATGCCATTTTAAGCAGCCTTGTGCTTATTAGTTCTGAAGAGACTGAAAATTTTAGGTTATGGTATGTTACTTCTGATCTTATACTAACTATGAACAGATAACCTTGGGCACGAAAGAACAATTTTTTGTTGTTGATGCTGTTTTATAATGAAAAAATAATTCTTGGGTTTGCATAATTCTGCAGTACGGATACTAGAATTACAGCTTCATTCTTTGTATAAGTGGTTCTTCATAGTCTCATATGTATTTTTATATCCACTCACCTTTCCTCAATTAGAAAAATAAAGGAGTAAGCTTAATTATAATTAGCAGTTTTTATTCTCCCATGTCAATAGTTAATGAATTCAAAATAAAATGAATTTTTCTCTAAGACACCTCCACACTCATTTATATTATGTGGAGATTCCATGTCAACATCCAATAAATTGATTCTTGTTGAAAATGAAACTAAAAGGAAAAAAAAATCAAGTAACTTTTGGGCAGTATTTTAATGGTGTTTATAGACTTCAATGCCTGGGTAATAAGAACCATTAGGTACAATTTTAGTACCTTATCTGAATTAAATAAGAAATTGACAGGTGCTTTCTGAAGTCAACGTAGAGAGGCTGGCATGCTGGCTCAGTGGTTAATGGTTCCTAACTCGAAACCTGATGTCCTGGGTGTAATGCCTGGGATCCATACGGTAGAAGTAGAGACCCAGCTTCTGTAACCTCTCCTCTCACTTCCGCATGCATGCTATGGCACAGAAAAACACACATGCACATGCTCTCTCTCTCTCTCTCTCTCTCTCTCTCTCTCTCTCTCTCTCTCTCTCTCTCTCTCTCTCTCTCTCACACACACACACACACACACACACACACACACACACACACAGACCCTCTCTGGAACAAAACAAAACAAAATCAGCGTAAGCTTTCGGGTATAATGAGTATTGAGTATTTGCACACTTGAACAAGTTGCAAAGTAAACAAATATGTTCATTTTTATCCATAGAAATATCTAGTTTTACTCACTTGACAAAGAAACAGAGAAAAAGTGAAGTGAGGGCTCCCAATGGGAAATCAATGACAGCAAACATTAATTCACACCTGTTAAACTGAGCGAATTGGCCTGCACCAAGTGCTCACTAATTTATTGCTTGAAGTACTTCAATGGATTGTCTTATGTATTTAAGCAGTTTGAGGTTAAATTGAGCCATTGGAAATTATTTTTCATCATTTTATAAAAATTTTAACAATTGAGTATTTTTTCCACAAGATTTTGAAATGTGAGAATTGAATTGTTAATAGTACTTACAAAGTACTCACTAATATGGTTAAGTAACACTGAAATTTCACCTTGATGTGAACTTGTTTGATTACATCACAGTCAGAATTCTAACTTATGGAAATATGAGAAAAATAATTTATATTTACTTTCAGAGCAGTTTTACCTAAAAGAGTAGACTACATATTATAATATATATTTGTTATATCATATATTATTTTATATATTATATTTAATATAATATTATTTTGTAGATAGTGTATTAATATTATATGTGATAACATCATATGTAGCATATAAGATTTATATACTATATTATATATTATACATTATGTATTTTATATTATATATTATCATTATAAGATATTATGCTTATGTAGCTTGGCCTTCTTGCAAGACCCCTAACAGTGGAAGCTGCCTCTGAGTCTTCCTTGCCCAGCCTTAATATGAGGGGAGGTGTCAGTCTTATTGCAACTTGCTCTGCCATGCTTGATTGCTATCCCTGGGAGGCCTGCCCTTTGCTGAAGTGCAATGGAGAAGGAGTAGATCTAGGAGGGGTGTAGGGGAAAGAACTGGGAGAAGAGATTGGCGGGGAGGAAACTGCAGACAGGGTGTAATATATAAGAGTAGAATACATTACAAAGAAAAAGAAAAGAAAATTCCTCACTGACATGTCCACAGCTCAGTCTGATCTAGACATTTTTCTCTTTCAGACTTCCTCCCCTGGGGATTATTCAGTGTGTTAGTTGACAGTAAAATCTAACCACATCGGAGAAGAATGGAAGATCGTGTGTTCTTGTGTTCTGAATTTTACAATACACTTGCACAGGTAGTTTCTGTACTACGTAGTTGCTGGTGAGGCCCATAATCATTATCATTTTGCACTTTCAGTTGTGTTCCCTTAACCATTAGGCAAATAGTGGGAGCTCCTTGTGGTTTTAATTTGTGTTTCTCTTATGACTGAAAATGGATCTCTGGTGGCAAGCGTTTGAGGATTGTGGCCCAGCTCTGCTCCCAGTCATGTTCCTTGCTTCTTAATTGGCTGAGAAGCTCTGGTCCCTCGTCTTCTCATCATCAGGTGACTTCCCTGTGACAATGTGAAACCCTAAGCCCAAACAGACTCCCCTTCCCTCGAGTTCTTCTGACGGAAATTTTGTCATAACAACCAGAAAGATAACTAACAAACCATTTTCTGTATGTTTTACAAATAGCCTGAAAATATATTTTTAATATCTATAAATACATGAAACCACCCAATGGTTGAGTTTATTTACAGAAACTGTGATGTAGACACGTGTTTTTCCTTCGTGTTTTTTTTCCTCATTATTTTCATTGCTATCTGTTTTTATCTCATTGGATACATCTTTAGAAAGTACTTGATGGTATGACTTGGGGTTTGGCTTAATTTACCTTCTCAATGATACGTGGGGAAACAGACACCGCAGGCTCATCTCAATTCACTTCTGGAATTAAAACAACATACTGCTAAACTGTATCCCATGCCGTAGGTTGCTAAAAGATAATCTGCATCATCACAATTTTGGAAGGTTTATTTGAGCACACCAGGCTCTCAGATATGGTAGTCCTGGGATCCCATAGTCCACAGTGCCAGTGAGGGGCACAATTAGAAAGATTTCATGAGACAAATGCAAAGGCAAAGCAAGGAGAATATTTAATTGATCACAGTAGAGAAATAGCCTTCATTTAAACCACAGTGGCTCTTAGTCAAACATCACTTAGAAGAATCCATCACCGATGAGAGTGGATCACCAGTCAAGTAGTACCTCTAACCAAAATGGCTACTGCTTACAAGGCCTTGTTCATAGGGTGGGGCATTGCTTAGACCCGCTGCCAAGGAGGTAAGTACTAGAGTTCACACAGCAGGCTTTCTTTCGCTGCCTTCTTTCGGTCTTTGTAATTTAACATGGAGAAAAACACCCAGCAAACCCTTAAATTTTAGCCTGTCTCCATTTGTCCTTTTCTCTATATATCCCGAGTATTTATTTGTTATCATTTCCATTAATAAAGAAAAAAAATTCCCATGTTTTTCTGCCTTCAGATTAGATGGGAATATTGGCTGTATTAGAAAAAAAAAATCTATGATGTATTTCAATATGTGTCCCAAAGAATGGCAAATTTCTTTCATACTTTTCTAAAGATAATATAAAGACCTGGAAAATGGACATTTAGTCACATTGAATATATTAATATGTTCTCAATCTCAGTTACACCTGAGAGGCCAGGTTTCTATAGTACTTTATTTTAAATAAATGTCTCCAAAGTGATCCAGCACTGGAGTGTTGGAAAGCTGCTAGATATCTTTCAAACAATGAGCCTTACCAATGTAAGGATAAAGCATACAGTGATTTCTATGTGGATTCTTGGTTTATCTGCACACATATATATACTCACACACTGTCTATAAACACACATGTAAACGTACACACATACACCCACATAGTCACACATCTAAACAGACAAACTGCATACAACACACATTAATACATAAATACATATAAAGAAACATGCACAGACACACAAACATGGTTATGCATACACACATATATGGATATAGGCACACATATATGCACATATGCTTATACACCTATACACATATACATTACACATACATCGTAAATAAAAATATTACATTTACTTTAAATCCTGTACATAATATATATTGAGCAATTCTAGTCTGAATGATGATAGATGGAAAATATTTTTGTAGTCATAGCAAAGCATAAAAATCTTTCTGAGGTTACAAAGAAATGAAAGATCTGAAATTTTCCTCAGGTCACATTCTTTACCAAATATTTTTTTTCTTATGTTGACAAGTATTTGTTAAATCACGTGCGTGTGATAGCAAAACTGAAAAATTCCAGTAAAAACAGTAGATAGTCATAGCTCATTGCAATTTCATGACACAATGCACTTTTACTTATATATCTTGGTTTGTCTTCAATTACAAAAGAGACAAGGTCTGGCTATGTAGTCATGTCTGGCCTTGAACGTACATATCTAACCAGCCTGCTAACTTTATAATTTTATGTGATAAAAAAGGAATCTGAATGTTCCTGAAATTGTCATTAATGGTATGTTACCAGAGAAGAAACATTGTTGTTCTCCTAAAATATTTTTGCTGTTAAGATTCTTAAGCTTGGGCTGCAGCTCAGAGGCTACTATTTCATTTGAAACATTTGATGATTAATCTTGTGAACTGGGGTTCTTAGAAGCAGCCTGTGATAGACATGCAGCTGAGGAAAACAGGGCAACGTAGATTTATTTATAGCTATTTGTTTTATGATATATTTTGCTCATTCAACAAGACTGTATGACAATGAGAGCTCCAGCTTGCTTGGGCAGTGATTGGAGAAAAGATGTGGAAATCCCCAGACAGTCTCCTTTAATATAGTATTCCCTATTCTCCCTGAGACCTGATATTTACTTTCCATAAGCTGATGTCCAGGTGGAGCAAGACAGGGAATCCAAGGAGACACCTGCTTTACCTCTTAGTTAACACAGAATGGTTTTCCCTTGGTTTCAGGAAACCAAGGGGAAGTTTCTGATTCCACTTTTTTGTCTGGCTTTGCAACCATACTTTCCCCTATCCCCTGCCTTGCTGGTCTTTAATTAAGGGAGAAGCCTGTAGTCATCATTCAGTAGAAGCTGTGCCTACTAAGACTGAGGTGTTTTCTTGTGCTTCCCTTAATTGAATTCATAGTTTAAATGTGCATGTATTTATTATTATTACCCTTTTATTTTATATTTTTATATTTTTCTCCCTCATTTTTATTACTTATGAATTTTATACAATGTATTTTGATCATATTCTGCTCTTCCCTCTGCATCTCCTAGATATATACATTCTCTATGCACTCAATTTTATTTGCTTTAACAGTACATAAAATTTTATGTATAGTTGGTCATTTTTGGTGACAACATCATTATCTGTTTTTAGCTGAAACTAAAAAGTGAGGGAATACAATGCTAATGCATCCCTGGGTGACTATGAACTTGACTCTGAATTCTTAAGCTGCACGGAACATCTGTGTACTCCTATGACTTTGAATCTCAGCGGAGCCATTTAGGTAAACTTTATCGATTTAGACAGAGATTTTTTTAGGCTTTCTTCAGTTGCTACATATAACTGGCAAGCTAGTTAATATATGAACTTACCAACCCTATTCATACCAACATGAGAAAGGATCTGTATTACTCTATTCAGACAAATGTGAAAAATACTATGGAAGAAATTAGAGTATCTTACATAAGTCTGTGAATAATGAGACCATTTTATTCTTTGACGCTGTGGGGGAGGAACTTGCTTATTCATACGCTCATATACAAAGAACCAGGGAAGAGAGATATTCAAGAGACTAGGAACAATGACACTTTCTGCTTGCGGAGTTTTTCATTCATTTATGTACTTGAGACATTCCTTTCTAACTGATAAAAAATTGTATTATTACTTATAGAAGTATGTTCTAGAATCAATCATGGTATAAATGAACGCTGCAAGGTAGGGCATGTGTGACAACCTGTGTTCAATCCTCAGCACCCACAAATCATAATCTCAAAACTCAAGGAAATCTAGATGAACATAGATAACATAAAGAAACTTTCCATAGTAAAAGCTCAATATTTACTTTTCATGCTGGAATACATAGTCAAATCTTAAGTGAAAAACAGTGAGCTCAAGTATTACGTTCAATCCTTGCTATGTTTTGTGATTATTAATCATGTTATTAATAGATCAAGTATTCTTGATTTCTTTTGTAAAGAATATTTATTTATTGCACATTGATGTTTTGCCTGCATGCATATCTGTATGAAGGTGTCAGATCTTGGAGTTACAGACAATTATGAGCTGCCGTGTGGGTGATGGGAATTGAACTCTGGTCCTCTGAAAGAGCAATCAGTGTTCTTCACCTCCGAGCCATCTCTGCAGCCCAAGTATTCTTGATTTCAAGGATACAATTTTATCATGTGTTCCTAATTTCTGTCTTGAATCTATGTATTTGCTCAAGAAAAGGCATTTTTTCACATACCTAATATTTTATTTACATTCACATATACAACTACTTGTATATATACATATATATCCTCTTATTTACCAATATATCATTTCTAATTCATAACAGCAACAATAAAATTAACCATTTAATATTTCCTTCGTTTTCTAACCTGCATCCAGCACATTGCAACTTTTTTTTTTAGCTTTAAGTGTATCCTTATTTTACCTATTGTTATCCATCTTCTAATGTTGGCATACTTTAAAAAAATCTTTTATTTACATTTTTATATAGCTTTCTCCCTACTCTACCCCAATCCCTTCCAACACCCCAACACCAGGTAAGAGAGAGAAAGGGTTAGTGGGAGAAGGGGCAAAATTCTCTTCACTGCTTTATGGTGGTTAGTATCATGACGTTCCTTGGAGCCAGTCCAGTCCTCATTTCAGGAGATTTCTGACCTCTTGTCTCACTACATCAACATCAACCAGAAGACTCAATAGGGAAGCAGCAGCAGCCTTGTTCTTTCTTGGAGCTCCCCAACACTCTGTAGGCTCTGACATTTATTCTCTCCCCATAGTCCTCAGCTTTAAAAAAAAAAAAAAGAGTCAGACAGAAGGTGACTTAAGTTTTATTTGGAAGCTCCTGGAGGGCTATAGCAATGGAGAGATAAATCTGATTTGAATTTTCCCTGGCTGATGATTGAAAATATAGGACAGAAATATTATCGTTTTCAACAATGTAGATTAAAAGTGATGATAGCTTTCATATATGTATAACTAGAACGTTGTAGATATAAACATGGTTTTGTTTTAATCCCAGGTGTGGGATATGAAAATGATTCAGATAGGCTACAGTGGCAACCTATTTGCCTCCTGTGGGCTCTGAGAGGCAACTGCAGCTAGTTTAAGAAAAGGCATTTTTATTTAAAGTGAGATGAACAACTGTGTTAACTGGGTCACTTTAATAGATAGGCAGGATGAATACCCATGTGTACAAATTAGAATAGAAACAAACTATGCTACAAATTTATGCCACTTGCCTTTTTTTCAAGATTTATTTTGATTTGTGTATGTGTGTGTGTTTGTGAGATGCCTGTGTGGGTTTCCAGTGAGTCTTAGAAAGAGTGCTAGATCCTCTGAAGCTGGAATCACAGGCTACCAGGCTGCCGTGATGTGGGTGATGGGAACTAAATTCAAGTCCACTAGATAAACAGTAAGTATCCTTACCTGCTGAGCCCTCTCACAAGCCCCTATACCAACCACCTTTCTTCTCAAGTGCATAATGCTAACAAAAGAACTAAGCTCTGTCAGCAACCAAGTCACTTATTTATTTTATAGTCAATTCTTTATTTGCTATAACTCTAAAGTTCCTCAAGGTTTGTAAACAAATTAAACTGTGCATATCATTATTTAACTTGATTTTTTTAAAGGTCTAATTGCCTCATGGGGGAAAAATCAATTTTTCACTCTGCTCAAGTTAAATTAACTGTGCTTGACTGGTTATATTTTCAGAAAAGCAAAACAAAGTTGAAAATTGTTGCTGTGGAGACAAGAAAGCCTCCTAATTTGTTTTGTCAGAGCTTTCAACATTGTGGTACAAGGAAGAAGTGTAGTAATTATCCTACATTTTGCTAGCAATTATTGCCAATTTCCTGTACAATTCTGATTCAATAGTGGGTGCTTTAAAACTACCAATTTAAAAATAAAATTTGAAAATAGTAAAAGCCAAACAGTTCAAAGCTTTCCATTAAATAATAAATACATTCTTCCTATTTGTTCAAATTGCACTATTTTAAATTCATAATGTTCATAAATATGATAACACACTATTTCATAAAATTTATATGAAGCTTTCATATTCAACCTTTTATATTAGCCTCCTATGGCTCCTGAAAGATATTTCTTTTATTTTTTTTCTTATGCTTTTGAGATTATAATGACATCATTTCTCCCCTCCCTGTTCTCCCTCCAAGCCTGGCCCTATAAATGTCCTTGCTCATTTTTAAATTCATAGCCTCTTTTTTCATTAGTTGCTGATACATGCATGTACGTATTTGTGTGTACATGTATATCCCTAAATGTAACCTCTATAGTCCACAGACTGTCACTTGTAAGACTGTCTTCAGGGCTGACCATTTGGTATCAGAGAGCAGTTGGTAGGCTCTTCCTGTGGTAGACCCGCCCGCTCTCAGCATTCCTTAGTAGAAGATACTTTTTTTTTAAGCCTCTTGCGTTTTTTTTGCCATCTTCTTTGACATTTCTATATTTCAAAGACAAGATAATAAGTAACAATGACAACAGTACTTTTTAACAATGTACTTTTTGGTTTGTTTTGTTTATTTTTAGTTGTTAAGCAATAGTTGTGTTATTACCTGTAATAATAAACTGTGGTGGTCTGAGTAGGTATGGTCCCCACAGACTCACGTGTTTAAATGATTGGCCCATAGGGAGTGTCACTACTCGGAGGTGTTCCCTTACTAAGGTAAGTGTGTCATTGTTGAAGGAAGTGTGCTACTGTGGAGGCAGACTTTGAGGTCATGGATGCTCAAGGAAGGCCTAGCTGTGTACAGTGCAAGGAATTCCTGGCCAGACACCTAGATTTCCCCTAACTATTGTAATCATTCACCTGCAAGGTGTTGATTCCCTGCAATTTTTAACATCCTAGTCTTTCTAATGTCATTCAATAGCTTTATTGTTAGCTAATTAATCAAGACCTGCTTTCTTTAATAACATAGTTTAGTGAAATCTTTTATCTCTATTTCTCTACCAATAAAAAAATTAGCAATCCACAGACAAGCTAGTAAGTATGTGATGAAATTAACTTGTGTTATGTTCTGGGAGAGTCTAATGTGGTACAAAAGTTGAGCATGAATTTTAGATCTGGATTAAAATCATTATAATTGCATTGGCTTTGATACCGTGTTTAAACAGAACATGAATGCAAAACTTACTCCTTTAAATTTTGATTCGTTATTTT
This sequence comes from Pachyuromys duprasi, assembly GCA_028658305.1. NCBI lineage: Eukaryota > Metazoa > Chordata > Mammalia > Rodentia > Muridae > Pachyuromys > Pachyuromys duprasi. The sequence continues at coordinate 5,084,153 of CM053747.1, forward strand.
TTTTTTATGGTTTGGGGATGTCACTAGTGAGAGTTAGTGTACATTGTTGAGCAAATAAACTTTCAGTTTATTCTATAGGCATTAGTAACTTTCAGCTATTTTGTAGCATTAGTAAATTAAAACAGTAAATTGGACATAATCATGTTCAGCACTTAGGAAGAGACAGGAGGATCAGTCATTTTCAGCTAATATAAATTAAAAGACATCCTAGGCTACATTAGGCACTGTCTAAAAAGGGAAAAAAACTACAATGAAAATTTTAAAATAAACTTTATGATGTCTACAGTGGTGATCAATGCAAAACTAAAATGTGTGAAGAATTTAGCCTGTTCACAGCAAGAGAACAGAAAGAAAGGGGAAGTGAGGGAAAGCAGGGTAGGATGATAGTAAGGTGGTTTTCAGCAGTTCAGTCATGCTGTGTGCTGAAAACGCTCCTGGTCCTCTGCAGAAAAGCCTCTTAGGTTTTCAAAACTGTATTACATATATATGAAATTCCATAATCCAAACTTGTAATCCATCCCAAGATACAAAAATCAAAGACATCTCTCCTTCACACTGCTGACTTTCCAGGAAATAATTTCTTATGTTTTGTTTGCACACGTAAGCTACTTTCTTTGTCCTACAGTTCTTTCTAAAGATGAAATTATAAGGCCCACCTGACTGCCTGTGTCAAACAAACATTGCCATAGTTGTGTGTGGTGTTCCCTTTTCTTCCCAATTTTTTTCACCAATTCATTTTCAATAAATCATATTCCATGGAAGCTCAAAACAACAATTAACTAAAGTGATTAATAATCATATTGTTTTCAAACTTCTTGTCCTAAAAGGACTATTACTGAATGTCCTTGTTAACCAAATCTGGCAAATATCCTAGTATGCTACATGTTACAAGTTTTTATCTTTGTAATGACTCTATAAAGTAGAGGATATAAGCTCACATTTCCAAAAAGCAGGTCAAAATTGTGAAAAAAAAATGCTCAAGATGATGAAGTTGGTAAAATCAGAGTACTTATTTAGATTTAATTTTGTCTTTGTCTTTGGTTCTGTTTTTCCTTTGTTTTTTTCACATACTTGTGCTAGGTGATGTACTTGAAGATGATAAATCTGAATTTCTTCTCAAATGTCTGTTAGCCAGGCATTTCCTAAGCTTGTTGAGTAACATCTGTAGATCAAATCCAGATGACACACTGCTTCCTAACAGGAAAGCGCATCTCCCTGTAATTTGGCATGTCTTCTGCCAAAAAAAGTTTAACTTCTCCAAAATGTAATCAAATGATGCAGCTGCCACTATTTACAAGAATGCATTCTTGTTTGCTTTCTTTTGATTGGTATCCACTAGAAATTTGATTTCTGTGCATGCAGTGCCCTGGAAGACCGGAGAAAGGTGTTCTATTTCTTGGAACTAGAGTTACAGAAAGTTGTCAGCCACCTTATGGATAGTAAAAATCAAACCTTCAATCCTCTGGAAATGCAGTAAGTGCTCTTAACCTAAGAGCAATCTCTCTCTCCCTAAATTAAATAAAACAGCAAATAAAACTTTTAAATAAGCTTCTAAAGCCAGAGTACCGAAAACCTTATGGAAGAAGAGATAGATAGACAGAAAGATCTGGAGGGGACAGGAACTCCACAAGGAAAAAAACAGAGCCCCACTCCAACCAAAGACCATGTATGGAGAGGACCTAGACAACCTGTTCAGAGGAAGCCCATTGGCTGCTCAGTTTCCAAGTAGGTTCTTTAGTAAGGGGTACGGGGGCTGTCTCTGACATGAACCCAGTGACCAGTTCTTTGATCACCTCCCCCTGAGGGGTGCAGACTTGTCAGGCCACAGAGGAAGATGATGCAGACAGTCCTGATGAGACCTGATAGGCTAGGGTCAGAAAGAAAGGGAAGAGGACCTCCCCTGTGAGTGGACTAGTGGAGAGGCAAAAGGGGAGAAAAGCTAGGGAAGCTGTGGCTGGAAAGAGATGGAGGAGGGGCTACAGCCAGGATGCAAAGTGGATAAACTGTAATAAATAATAAACAAATTAAAAAAAAAAACACCTGACTTTACCTCCTGGCGGCCATCAGTTACCAAGAGCTTCTCTAGCTATGTATATACCAATATATCCATTCTCTTTCTGGTGCTTCAGGAATCTAATTCTAAATATACTATTCATACCCAGATTTGTCTCCAGTGGGGAACCTCAACGTATAGTCTCAATGATCTCATGAATTCTTTACACAACAAGTTCTCTAACAGACTCAGGGAAATAGTTCAGATTAGGTCCCCAAGAGTATAAATGAGAAGCAATGACTAATAGCTGCCGGGAACGCCATTGTGCCCCAGAACAGAACACCATTCCTTCATCACTCTCTTTCTGATTATCTGTACTCACAAGTGCAGGGCTCCTGGATGTTTCATAGGTGAGTCTACCATTTTCAGGACCTATGTAGGTCTCAGTACATAACGGTGTTCAAAGAGAGGTAAAGCCAAACTGTTCTTGGTGATTTTTATCTAGACTGTTTTAACAATAATAAAATACTCATTCACTGAGACTGTATCTCAGTGATTGACTTTGAGAGCTGCCCTCAATTCTTGGATTTTATAATGCTCACTTGAAATTGCACCCAGTTTATTCAGTTTATTCAGCACTAAACACATTTTGTTTACATTTATATTATCAAGGTTTCCATCCTGCTTTATAATCAGCCATTTCATTAGTATCCATGTTTCTTGAGCATTATTATAGATTTGTAAGCAGGCAATTCTGCCTTTCAGCATAGCTTATGGATCAGTTAGAGAAATAAACTCAGAAACAATATTGAGTGTCCACGTACTTTAATTATCCATTGAGGTTTGAGAAATGCAACCATTACCCAATTAATTTTATTTCATGAGGAGCTTATATGGTTTAAAAAACAGTCTTTTTTAAGGTAATACATTGACAAGCAAACCATGTTAAAATAGAGTATAAAACAAGAAATAATAGGATTGACCTAGAAAGGAATTTTAGGGTTAAGGGGTCAGGGACTTAAATGTGGAACGAGTGAATAACCTGGACAAGACATAATTTAATCAGGTTTGAGTTTCTTGTCTGATTCCACCAAAATGACATCTCAGAGCACCTAATTTTAATAATTTGCTCAGTGCTTTGCCCAAATGTTGTTAAACTAACGCATGAAAAAAATGTATGTTATTTTTTTTTCCCTGTTTTAGAAGGTATGTCTGTTGAACAAGACACTTTGGGTAGAAATTCACTGAGTTAGCCGTGTATTATTTCTACTGGTTTCAACCTGTGATACACCTTTGTCTACTGTGAAAAGCAAGTGATCCTATTAAATTCAGCGAAAGACTTTCTGGGGGTAAAACAGACCTAAGTGCAGTAATAGTCAACTCAACGACTGCCTTTAACAAGGTCTGGTGCATTTGAGCACTAAATGGAAGATTGCCGATAGAATTAAACTCCTGGGGCCCATGAGCAATTGTCCCGAATGATTTTCATTGCCCAGTTTTTGATTTTGTTCCCCACTCAATCTTTACTTGGCTTTTAACCTTCCTGGTCTGTTTACTGGTATCTGGAAATGGATTCACCAGGTCTTTTCAATATTCACTAATGCGCGAGGTGCATGTTAAAACCGAAGAGAATGTAACTTTCAGTTATAGAGATGATCTTAGCTAATGAAGAAAAGTTGATACCAGAACGTTTTTAGTGAACTTTAAAATTTAAGTTTGTGGATTTCCTTGATATAGCACTATTTAAATGGGATTACTCAGCCCACAATATTCTCACAGCAGTAAGAAATCACTACAATTTTGTTTTATCCCTGCTGGGTTTTCAATTTTCCTGTTATTTAGCACAGGTTTTTTACAATTGTTTTGAGTTTCTCCATGACTGCAACAGCAAGGCCAGTCTCTGAGTCTATTGAGTTTGTGGAGCTACAAGAAGAACATATTTCACAGTAAACCATCTAAATAAATGACAGACAGAACTGTCAACAAAAGCTCAGGGCTGAGCATGTAATATATATTAAGTATACATTTTGAATTTAATCGAATTAATTGATTTGAATTTCTTATTTATAATGCTATATTTTTTTTGACTAAGCTCTTTAACATTTTATAATCTATAGATTGCCATCGAACCAAATCATTTATATGTACTTATTCTTCGGAGGGAAAGGAATGTTTGAGAGTCTTATAAAGACCCAATTTGCATATTTGCCATTTGATCTTTTTTTTTTTTTTTGAGCACTGCTGTTTAAAAATAACTCTTTTCTTGTTTAATCAAATAAAACCAGATTGCTCGGGCTCATTATTCACATACAAATAATAACAGAGTCGTTTGAAAGTTTTATTCCAGTTGCCCATTGGTAATGAGTTACTCTGTGCTAAAAATAATTATGGTGCAAAAGTACGCCACTTATGCATGTATATTGCTGTCTATCACTGCTCATCATTATCATTAGTAACTTGGCTGAAAAATAGGAGAGTGTTGCCTTTGTGCTTCCTATTTTTAGTCATAAATTTTGTGTTTGACTGCACCTCTTCAGAACACAAGGAAATTGTTCTTGTCATTTCTTCATAAATTTGAGCATTTTATTTTTTTCCTTTGTTAATCTAAAAGTCTTAAAAATATTTTGGCCTTTTAAGAAAATTCAACTTTTGGCTTCACTGTGGGGTTTTGGTTTGTTTGTTTGTTTTTGTTTTCCTGTTTTGCTTCCTATTTCTGCTGGGTCTGGGTTGAGTTTGCCCTGTTGCTCTCATCTCCTATAACAGACATGCGATAACTGATTTGAGATTTTTTTTTTAATTCTTCTGTCATATATTGCCTCCTGACTGTTGTTTCCACCCTCCCAGTCTCCTCCTCCCCTCCGCCATTTTTCTTTTTCAGCTCCAGTCCTGCTCCTCTTCCCCTCAAAAATGAGCCCCTCTCCTCAGGGACATCAGCCAAACACTGCCTAAGAAGCTGCACTAAGACCAGGCACACACCATCACATCAAGCCTGGACAAGGCAACCCAAGAGGAAGAAAAGGGTGGTGCCACAGGGTCGCAAAAGAATGAGGGAAAAACCCTGCTCCCACACTTAGGAGTCCCACAAGAACACAAAGCTACTCAACCATGTCATAAATGCAGAGGACTTAGGTCAGACCCTTTCAGGCTCCTTGATTTCTGCAAGATTTCACGAGTCCCAGTCAGTCATTTCTGTGGGCCATGCTCTCCTGGTGGGTCCCTGACCCCTTGAGCTCCTGCAATAATTGCTACCTCTCCTTGGCAGGAGTCCACAAGCTCAGCCTAATATTAGGCTGTGGGATTCTGCATCTGCTCCCATTAGTTGCTGGACAAAGTCATTCTGGTCTCTTTGATGATGATTCTGGTAGGCTCCAGACCCAGAACACTCTGCAGGCAGGACATAGTATACAGGCAGGTATAAGGTCCTGTGGCTGGGTTGGTGCCCCAATCTCTCCACTCGCGAGGTCTTGCCTGGTTAAAAAAGATGGCTGGTTCAGGCTCCATGTCCCCCATTACTAGGAGTGTACGCTAGGGTCACCCACATAGATTCCATGGAGTTTCCATTACACTAGATTTCCACCTCACCCCAGAAATGCCCTCCAATTCTAGTCATTTCTAGTGGAATTTTCTCTCCCCTTCCTCCTCCAACCTGGTATCTTTTGTTCTCAAACTCTCATCCACCCAGTCTGCCAGAGAAATTCTCTATCCCCTTCCTAGGGAGATCCTTGCATTCCCCCTTAGACACTCCTTGTTACTTAAGCTCTCTGGTTCTGTAGCATGGCTGTCTATTACTTCACAGCTAATATCCACTCATAAGTGAGTACATACCATGTTTGTCTTTCTGGGTCTGAGTTGCCTCACTCAGGAGGATTTTCTTTCTACTTCCATCCATTTGCCTGCAAATTTCAAATGACATTGTTTTAAACTCCATTCTGTATATGTACCTCATTTTCTTTATCCATTCTTCAGCTGAGGGACCTCTAGCTTGTTGAAAGTTTCCTGCTATTGTGAATAAAGCTATTATGAATGAAGCTGGGTCTTACAATAGATCAATTCTCAGATGTATGAGAAACTGCTATATTGATTTCCAAAGTGGCTGTACAAGTTTGCACTCCCACCAGCAATAGAGGGGTCCTCCCCTTTTTCTACATCCTCACCAGTATGTGCTATCACTTGTGTTTTGATCTTGGCCATTCTGATAGATGAAGATGGAATCTCAAAGTCATTTTGGTTTGCATTTCCCTGATGGCTAAGGAAGAAGTCATTCCTCAACAGAAAGTAAAATATCTTTCTCTGACATTATATCTGATAGTCACCAAATATGGTATATAATTCCTGTCTGCTATGATTTCGAATGTATACTTTTCTACAGAAGTGAGTATAAAGGAAATACGGACACAGTTAATATTTTAAAAAAATGTGCTTTGGTGATGTTTGTGCTGTGTTTTCTATGACCCTGATGATTAGCATTATTTGTATAAGCTACACAGCTAAGAAGAACATAAGTTGGTACAGAAGAGAGCAACTTCTTTTAATGAGCTTCATTTAGTGAGCGTCACAGCATTACCACCACAGTCTAGTGCTATGAGGACAGATCTTGTGGGTATCCTGAGAGCATAAAAACTCAGTGTATCTCATTGGCACAGGAGACTTCTTCCTGAATAGAACACCAACAGCACAGACTCTAAGATCAACAATCAATAAGTGGGACCTCATGAAGCTGAAAAGCTTTTGTAAAGCAAAGGACACTGTCATCCAAACGAATCGACAGACAACAGATTGGGAAAGAATCATTACCAATCCCACTTCTGACAGAGGGCTATTATCCAGTATATATAAAGAACTCAAGAAGTTAAAAAGCAAGAAACCAAGTAATCCAATTAAAAAATGGGGTATGGAGCTAAAAAGAGACCTGACTGTAGAGGATTATAGAATGGCAGAAAAACACTTAAAGAAATGCTCAACGTCCTTAGCCATCA
>CM053747.1:5091621-5154981 GCA_028658305.1 Pachyuromys duprasi
AGCCAGCCCTGAGGAGTCAGGATAAGCTGGGGTTGGATGGAAGGGAAGGAGGTCCTCCCCTGTTGGTGGACTTGGAGGGGGTGGGGAGGAGGGAGATGAAGGAGGGAGTGGGAGGGTAGGAGGGACTTAAGGAGGGGGCTACACCTGGGATTCAAAGTACCTAACCTGTGATTGAGATAAAAATAAATAAATTAAAAAAAATAAAATAAAAGGATCATATCTAAAAAACAAAAACAAAAACAAAAACAAAAAAAAAAAAAACCTCAGTGTAAGCCCCTCAAGGCATGTGAGTGGCCAGGACCTTCCCCTGAGGGTCTCCACCTGTGAGATTCCACCCACAGAACACTCTAACTGCCCAAATGGCCAGACCCAGCACCTGCCCTACAGAGTAAAAAAAAAAAAGCTCAGGTTTGAAACTTGAAATCTCACCAATCCTCACCCGGAAAGCTCTAACCCACCAAAAGTTAAATAAGCCCTGGTGGTGCACACCCTTAATCCCAGCACTCTGGAGGAAGAGGCAGGTGAGTTCAAGGGCAGCCTGGTCTACAGAGATAGTTCCAGGACACCCATGACTACAGAGAGAAACCCTGTCTCAAAAAACACAAAACAAAACAAAATAAATCAAAACCTGTCTTTTTCTTAGTTTTCTGAGCTTCTTATCTGAGCAAAAGCTGCCACTCTCCTGGGTTTTTCCCTACCAATAAATCTCTCATGTAAGGTGTGTTGTGCAGTGTGACTTTGTGGTATTCCTTGGCTCCAGACTGCCAGGACACCTTTCCCATTGCAGCTGGAACACTTTTGAGGAAATTATCCCATATCTTTCTTCTACAGGAGTGTCCAAGCTCTGCCTAATATCTATTTGGCTGTGGGACTCAGTATCTGCTCCCATTAGTTGATGGATGAAGTCTCCCAGGTCTCTGATGATGATTCTGATAGGTTTCAGTCCCAGGACACTCTTCAGGAAAGACATGGTACAGCAGAGCTGTGACACTTTGGGAAGCCTTTTCCCTCAGAACCTTAACACTTACATTGGTGCCTTAACTCTGATAGGCTCTCCTAGTGCCTGTGCTCTCACTTGGGATCTAAGCTCTACTGGGAGCCTATCGCTCTTCTCTAGTCCACCCACAGCATACTCACATTCAGGCCCAGTGCCCTATCCACCATTAGTTATTAGGTAAGTTTTCCCTTTTCCTAGTGCAATCGCTGCCTTAAACTTGATGAACTGAACATAGATCAACCTGAATGTAGAGCAACTGGCAATGTCTAGGACTCTGGAAGGCGAGGTACCCTCTGGCACAGTCGTAAGCTACAGCTGGCCCTCTTCACCTGACTCCATCCTTCCACCCTTGAAGTTGCAATCCTGTGATTTCCTTAGGCCCGTCTTCTTCCCGTCGTCTTCCACATTCGCTTTAGAGCTGCCTGTAACTCCACAGCTCTGCTATGCCCTGCTGGCTCCTGAGGCTCTATTCTCCAACCCTTTCCCATAGGTAAGAGCCCCTCCCAGAGCTCATATTTTGTCCTCACCTTGTAGCCTCTGTGAAAGCCCTGGTGCCAGGCACAGAGTCTTTACTTGGGTTTAGCTTAGCTAAGCCCCTGACGCTGTTGAATGCAGTGATGACCCGTTGAATAGCTTGCGCCTTCCTCTGGTCCTCCCTGAGTCCCAGGAACACCCTCAGCACAGGCTGCAGTGACATTTTTCTTCCTCCCTTTCATCAATGGAAATGTTGTCTTTCATAGCCTTTCATTCCCCTTTTTGATGCCTTTTAGAAAACTCCCCAGCCTTTCTACCTGACACCCAACCTGCAGCATCCTCTATCTACAGAAGGGGTAGCATTTCCTCAAGATTCAGCTATACCACTCCTAGGCATATCTCAGGTACACAATAAGGACACTTGCTCAACCATGTTTGTAGCAGCTTTATTTGTAATAGCCAGAAGCTGGAAACAATCCAGATGTCCATCAACTGAGTAATGGATAAAGCAATTGTGAAACATCTACACAATGGAATACTACTCAGCAATAAAAAAACAAGGGAATCATGAAATTTGCAGGTAAATGGTGGGAACTGGAAAAGATCATCCTGAGTGAGCTATCCAAGAAGCAACAAGACACACACAGTATATATTCACTCATATAAACATATAATATAGGATAAACCTCCTAAAATCTGTACACCTAAAGAAACTAATCAAGAGGGAGGACTCTGGCTAAAATGCTCAATCCCCAGCCAGAAAGTCAAAGAGGCTGGACATCAGAAGAAGGAGAAAACAGGGAAGAGGATAGGAGCCTACCACAGAGGGCCTCTGAAAGGCTCTGCCCTGCAGACTCTCAAAGCAGATGCTAAGACTTATGGCAAACCTTTGGGCAGAATGCAGAGAATCTTATGAAAGAAGTGGGAAATAGTAAGATCTGGAGAGGACAGAAGCTCCACAAGGAGAGCAACAGAACCAAAAAATCTGAGCACAGGGGTCTTTCCTGAGACTAGTACTCCAACCAAGTAGCATGTATGGAGATAACCTAGAATCCCTTCACAGATGTAGTCCATGGCAGTTCAGGGTCCAGGTGGGTTCCATAGTAATGGGAACAGGGACGGTCTCTGACATGAACTGATTGGCCTGCTCTTTGATCACCTGCCCCTGAGGAGGGAGCAGCCTTACCAGGTCACAGAGGAAGAAAATGTAGCCACTCCTGATGAGACCTGATAGACTAGGATCAGAAGGAAGTAAAAGAAGTGGATTTAGGGAGGGGCAGGTGTGGAGAAGGGGCAGGAAGGGAGTGATTGGGAGGGGAGGAGAGAGGGAGCTACGGGGGGGGGGATACAAAGTGAATAAAGTGCAGTTAATTAAAAAAAATTTAAAAAATCAAAAAAGAACCTCCTCCCAGCCTCTCCACCTGACACCCAACCTGCAGCATCCTCTATCTATGGAAGGGCTCAACATTTTCCTATCTCTACACTTCTTCAAGCTTACTGGGTTCAGTTTTACAGGGATTCTGGTGTTAGTAAGTTGGGAATGTAATTGGACTGTTGTTTTATGCTATTACACTTCAATTAAAAGCTGGCTCTGGAGTTGGGTATGACTCTCCCTCCTCTACACCAAACCATGCTTGTTTAAGGCATTCCTCCCAAACTTCTGTCTCAGCTCAGATGAGCTACCTGACTGTGTAACAGAGAAAGGAGAGCAAAACAAAAATAGAGAGAGAGACTACTCCAGATGGGAACTCTTGTGACCCATGTCATATTCTTTTGGTTTTGGTTTAACTTTCTAATAGTTTGCTACAGTATAAACCTTGCCTCAGCTGGGTGTGGTGGCACATGCCTGTGATACCAGCACATGGGGAAGGCAGAGGCAGGCATATCTCTGTGAGTCCAAGTCCAGCTGGGTCTCTAAAGCAAAGTCAAGGTTACACAGAGAAATTTTGTCTCAAAAAAACTAAACAAAACAAAGAAAAGAAAAATAAAAAGAAACCTTGCTTCCTTCTATGATTAAAATCCTGCAACATCTGTAGCAACATGTTTAACATAAAAGTAGTAGTTCTGGGTTGGTAGTTAAAAATCTATACATAGGTAACCTTAAAGGAAACATTCAGCTTGTTGCCGTTTTAGCTGCTGTTCCTCCAGTGGGATGGAGGTAGATATGGATGATAGCCATCTTTGCTATACAGAATTCTGTAGTTTTCTTCTTTAATTCTGAGTACCTCTTTGGCATAGAAATACAGATGTGATGATTATTTTTATGTCCAGATTGCCTTCAAACTCTAAATTAGTTCACCAGTGAAAATTATTATTCATTTTTGCTTTATAAATTTTATTTACAATTTTTTTCTTAACTGTGTTTCTCTAAAGTTCTTTAAGTTTCTTTAAAGTATGACCTTTAAGCTTCTCTAGAATGAGATTAGAAGTGATAGAACCCTCTTGTAGCTGTTAAAATAGGTTTGTACACAGAACATTAACACAGTAAGACAAGCATCCAAGTGGAAATTAAGAGAGTAAAAGAGACTGTTCATTAAAAGTGATTCCTTTGCAAGGTGCTATGATTCAGTGAGGCCAGGATGCAGACAGACAGGTTGTTCATACTACAATGTCTCTGTGATTCTTTTATTTTCATAACATAGACAATCTTATTTTAAATTCATCTATTTAACTTGATATTTTGAATACACTTTTCCATATATCACATTATTCTTTTTTATTGATTAATTTATTTATTTACATTCTTTTAGGAACCTCACCTTCCTCCTCTCCCGCCATCTCCTACCTCTGCCCTCTGCTTCGCTCTCCTTATGTCCTTTCTCTTTCTCTTCAGAGAAGTGGAGAGCTTCCATGGGTATTAGCCGGCCTTGGTAGATCAAGCAGGACTGGACACATCTTCTATTCTCTGTGATTCTTTCCAGGGTTTCTACTTACTGCTGTGGTAATAGCAGTCTCCTGTCCTCCACGGTTTCCTTGCTAAAATCCTCTCTAAGTGCTAATCCAAACCTGCTCTACACTTGGAAACTGAGCAGTCTATGGGCTTCCTCTGAACAGAGGGTCTAGTCCTCTCCATACAAGATCCTTGGTTGGAGTATTGGTCTCAGCAGGCCTGCCTGGGCCCAGGTTTATTGACTCTGTTGTTCTCCTTGTAGAGTTCCTGTCCCCTCCAGGTCTTTCTATCTCCCTCAAGTGGCTTCCCTCGTAAGGGGTACAGGAGGTGTCTCTGACATGAACTCAGTGGCTGGTTCTTTGATCACCCCCCTCTGAGGGGGGCAGGCAGCCTTACCAGACCACAGAGGAAGACATTGCAGCTAGTCCTGATGAGACCTGATAGGCTAGGGTTAGATAGAAAGGGGAAGAGGACCTCCCCTATCAGGGGACTAGGGAAAGGGCATAGGGGGAGAAAAGGGAGGGTGAGTAGGACTGGGAGGAAACAAAAGAGGGGGCTGCAGTGGGGATACAAACTGAATAAATTGTAATAAATGAATGAATGAATGAATGAATGAATGAAATTTTGTTGAAATCTTGCTCTGCAGATGACTTCTGATCTATACCAGAGAAGACTACCAGAACTGCAGAGCATCTTCTCACTTACACCTCTAGATGTTGATCTTTTACCACAGGGTTTCTTTTTTTCTTTCTTTTTCTCTTTTTCCTTCTTTCTTTTTCAAGACAGGGCTTCTCTGTGTAGCCTTGGCTGTCCTGGACTGGCTCTGTAGACCAGGCTGGCATTGAACTCATGGCAATCCTCCTGTCTCTGCCTCCTTCAATGCTGGAATTAAAAGCATGTGCCACCACACCTGGCTTTCAATTGACACAGGTTTTCAATTGACAGGACTATGGAAGGTTTGTGCTGAGTTCTTAGCCATAATCAAATCACCTTTATGTAGACTTATATTCTAGCTTGAGATAATTGTTCTTGCTTTTGTTTTTAAGTTTGGGCAATACTGAATCTACATTTTAGAGAAAGGGAGTTTTTTAGTTTTTATTTTTCAGTACAGTTGGCCCTACCATTAGCACCTATTTCTGTTGTTCTTTTCCAGAAATGTGCATTTTTTTTCCTCTCCCAAGGCTTAGATGTCATCATGCCTCATTCCAATTCTACTATGAAACTGTGCCAGAACACTGCATTTCATACTTATCCAAGCCAGCAGTTCTATTGACCTTTTCTAAAGTTCAAGGCAAGTTTTCATTTTTCCCCAATGCCCCATTTCCTTTAAAACTTTCTGTTTAGGTCTAGTGATCAAGAGATATTTGAATCCAAAATGGAATGTCTATCGCAGTTAATCAAAGTCTTGTGTCTATAAGAGAAAGTAAGTACTGTAAGCTCTGCAACCTGAGCATGGACTCAGAGCATGAGGGAGTTTCAAAAAGCGTCTTTATTTTACAGGAGCAGATGCTGCAGATATGGCCACTGGATATGAGGACCTATTGTGCCCTAAGTGACACTGACACTGATCTTCCTGAGCCTTAATGTTCTTCACAAAATGAGAAAACTATTGGCATTGACCTCATTAGATTGAGCTAGAAAATGCCAACTTCTTTGTAGAATTTTACCCATGATAAAGAAAGAATGTGTCATTATGGTCACGGAGAAGAAGGGTTATCTTTGGCCATCATGAGTGATGTAGTGACACCTATAGATTTATCTAATTCATAGGACTGAGCATATGAAACAAAATATAAACAACAAACCCTTAACCAAAATCACATTCCTCTAAAGTTCAAAAGCAATTATCAAAAGGATCTTGGAAAATGAAGGAAGAGCAAGTATCCCCAGATGCAAAATAATTCTACTTGAAAATGATTAAATCATGGTAAACAACTTGACCTACACCTAACCCAAATTTGTCAGTTGTAACCCTGAGGCAAAAGGCTGATCTCCTCCCAAGTATGACCACACTAGCTTTAGAGGATGTCTGTGTCACAGCGAGTCACTTTTCTCTCACCTTAAGCCTCTGGAAAAGATAGTTCCTTGTACTCATTCCTACTGATTTCTCAACCAGAGGCCTTGAGAAAAGGTACACATTTGAAACACAAGATTTTTATTCGAATTGCACTTTAATGGTGTGCTTTCAAGTTCCTTGCCTTTCTTTATGTGACTGCCTGAGAAAGACTATATGCCCACATGTTTCTGGAAGTATAACCCTCATCATCTTTCATGGTCTATAACCAGTCTCTTACCTTTAGGAAATCCCCTGTGTTCCGGTAGCTCTCCAGGTCATGTATGTTATTCCCCCCTTTACCCTTCCACACCACTTGATATACTCATGCGGAATGACATTAACACTGTGACTTTATGTACTGCTGAGCCACACATGTGCCCTATGTATTACTGGATGACATTTGTTTTCTTTTCAAGATATATTAAATTTTAAGTCTCCAAAGTTTATTAATGTGCTTTCACTCTTTCGAGGCCCAATAAATGTTTGTCATTTTCATCATTTATTACTATCCCTAAGGCTCCAATTTCTATTACAGATAGATAAATCAAATTTTTAAAATTGAAGTTTGGTCTTCTGTATGCCCTGGATGGCATTGAACTTGCTACAAAGCTGAGGATGATCATGAACTACTGATCCTACATCCAAGAGCTAAGAATGTAGATATGTCACTGTACAGAGAAAATCCTGTTATTTCTCCCAGCTGTAGACCTCTGACAGAGCAGCAAACAGAGGAGTCTTTTCTTGTTGAATGAGTAGGTGGATGATTCATGGTACTGATGAGAATGAACCATTTGGAGGAAGCCTCCTGTAGGCAGAGAGAGTAGATCCAGCAGCACCTCTGTGGCCTTTCCTGACAGACTTCTCAGAAATGAGAGGACCAGGGAATGCCTGGGTGTGTGGAAGTCACACAACAACACAAAATCACGACACCCGACCAAAGGCCTTTTCCTCCATTCAGCAACATTTTATCTTTCTCCCACGTTCATCAGACATTTACTTTCTTAATAAACTTTAATGTGAATGCAGATTAACTACTGAAGTTTTAAATGAAAGTGGTTATTTGAAATCTTATTAAGTTGTGCACTGTAAAAGTTTATAAGCCAGTGGCTATCTCACATTACACTTGTGAGGTGCTTACAAGTCAGACATAATCAATGACCCTCAGCATGTATGAGGTCCTTCAATAATTACAAATAACATATGGCATAGGAAATATGATATGTATGCACAATAAAACAGTAAAACACTAAAATTTCTAAAACGTGTTCATTTCATTAGCTTAGTTATATGTGTTATTGAGAATTAAAAAGAAATATTTCCCGAGAACCATCCTTGACTGTTATGATGATAACTTACTGCATAGCCTCCCAACTTATCCACTTTTTGTGTGTACCCCTATCATGTCCATCAACTCCTAGAAGACAAAGATGTTCTAAGATACAGAGCAGGCCATGATACTAAATTCAAAATATTAGTCTGTGTGGGGTCAGAGAGGGGGCTGGAAATGACACGTGGAACTTCAGGTCACGCTGAATGGTTCTATGGTTGGTTTATATATTAGAGTCACTGTGTAATATGTGATCGTTCTGATGCTTGTGCACTGCTTTCCACAGGTCCTGATTTTATTGGTCTGTGTTCTCCCTCAAACAAGAACATCCTGTACAGTGTCCCAGGAGACACAAATGTGTATCTGTTGAGTGTTGAAGACCAGTGTGCTAAATTCTGGACCATCATCCTAACAAGACAACAGCAGTCAGTGACAGAGTATATGCAGCACAATAGTCATACTCCATTACATATATTTTCTGTTTCTTTGTTTTAAGAAGAAAATTTTAAGTCCACCATACTTCATCAGTTTTCGAAATGTCAACTCATTTTCACTAAACAAACAAACAAACAAAAACTCATGTGGAAGTTGCTATTTTTAATGAAGTTATTTAATGAATATTCCACCAAACCCCTATGCATCCATGTTACTCAGACACCACATTTGAGCATTGGTTCAATCACTCATTCATTTATCAGCAGTTCATGTGTATTCACTACACATAAGGCTATAATCTCAGGCATAAAAAAGATAAAAATGAAAGGCAGTATTCTTGTCAGCAAATCCTCACTGATCAGAAGGACAGAGCAGCATGGAGCGGACTCAACGAGACAGCAGAGAAATCTCGAGAAGCAAAGATAAAGACATGACCATCTGCCTTTGAGGACAAATGGTAGGTCAGTATTACAAGCTTTGAAGCAGAAGAACCACTCACCCCAGGCCAGAAAAAATGACCAGGAACTGACCAATCACAAAAGAGAGGAACTGTCTGCTGATTTGGGGAATGGGCAACAGTCACGCATGAGACTGGACATACAAACAGATTTTTGAAGGCGTAATGGGCAACTGAGGACATGGGATGACAGATGTGTATGAGAGATCAAACATGATTAAAAACAGATAAACCAAAAGAGTGAGGTGCAAAAGGAGGCTAAATACTGGTACAAAAACACATTTACACAGAAGTGAGAGATTCTGATCATGTGCAATACAGAGGACATGATTAGAATTAATAATTCTAATTATTAATTAGAATAATTACTGGACACGGTGTCCTATGTCTGTAATTCTAGCCCTTGGGAGGCTGACAGAGGAAGATTTCCATGCATCAAAGCTAGCTTGGGCCACATGTTGAGTTCTAGGCCAACCTGGGCATAAAATGAGGCACACTAAATTTTTTTTAATGTTAAGCAAGTATATATTTTGTGGAGAAGTGGCAGAAAGGAGCTCAAAGGCTCTAAGAACAAATGACAGGGAAAACTTCTAACTATCCTAAATTGTTCAGTACATGTTGGCTGCACATCTTGCAGTTGTACTTTGAGCTCCCTTGATGTAGATGACTAGTACTTGATAATGAAAATTTAACCTACAGTGTACATTAAAATATATTCTAAGTTTCAATGTCACATGATAATTTTGGTATTTGAAAGAGATGATTTCGTAGATCTGTGTTTAAAATCTAGAAATTTAGTTTAAAAAGTGAGCGTAAAGGTTTTTTTGGTACGAAGCAGAAGGACTCAGGGTGGGAGCAGATGTGATAGCACATAACTCACATTTCTCTGAGAGTTAATGCTAATTGCAGAGGGTGGCTCATGTAGACAAAAGTCATATGTGGTTTACATGAGGAATGTGCAAAATATCAACCTGTCCTAACACATCCTATGTTGGCTTGAAACATCAATCGAAGCTACAGTCCGTACTCTGCTTCTTGAAAGCCAGTCTCAGCCTAGGTCTTGTTAGTGAAAATAAAGTTTTATTGGAGCATATCCATGCTCATTCATTTGCATATCATCCATGGAGATTTTCATGCTGCAAGAACAGTATAAAATATTGTGACTGAAACCAGATGGGCTGCAAACATAACGATTTACCGTCTAGTCCTTTACAGAAAAATTAAAAAGGAAAAGCCTGCCAACCGTTGAACTAGCTGTGAGTATGATTTTCCCTATAATGTTCCAATTAAAAGAAAAATACCTGGGGCTGGAGAGATGGCTCAGCAATTTAAAACACTGGCAGTTATTCCAGAGGACTCAGGTTTCAGTGCCCAGCACCCAATGACAGGTCATAAATGTCTGTAACTCCTATCCAAGATGATGAGACATCTTCCTTTGGCAATCATGCACACAAAACAGTGTCTTAAAAATTAAAAAAAAATAAAATTGAAGTTTCTTTAGCTGAGATAAATAATGAATTAAGTGTACCTCCAGACCAAACATTAGCACAGAACTTAAGTGTGGTAAGCACACAGCCCTCAAAGCTCAAATCGAAATCTGACTACTTGTGCAAGTAACTTGGAAAGATTCTTAAACTTTCCCAGACAGGGCTGTACAACCTCATGGACAATATTTATTCCAGAGTGAGTATAAAGAATGACCGTAGGCTTGTACAATATGTAACTTGTGTGACCATAGACTAACGCAAAATGTAGCTTATGTGGCTTATGGAGTTCATGAATATTTAAGGATAACATTTGTCCATAGCAGGGTTAAGGGAAAAGTGTAGTGATTAGCAGAGCCTAACACAGCATATATGCACTCAGTAAGGGAAGTCATCTAGACAGATTTCGAGAAGCCTCTCGAACATGTCCACCTTCATATATAACTTCAGTTGGGTACTGTATCATCTGCTGAGTGTCCAAATGTCCCAGTTTCCCAGGGAGGTATACACTGTTATAAGATCAAACCTGGGGAAAATATGTTAATAAAGGGATAAACACAAATTTCATGCTATTTTTGAGTGGAAGTAAGTCATACTTTATGTTCTGTTCCCTTTCTCAAGGAATATGCCAGGAGTAATAAAAGAAAATTAATGTTGACTATTAAAATGAAGATGAATACTTAAAGAGGGGAAGACATAAAAAGAAAGATAATGTAGGTCCATGGATTATTTTTGAATAATGGAACTTCTAAGCCATACTATAAAAAAACAAACTTACATATGGGAGAGAAATAAACACCTTGTTTAAGTGACTGTATTTTGTTGTATGGATATATGATTTACGTATATGTTGTTACATATATTATTTACATATACATATGTATATGATATGCACATAATTAACATGTGCGTATTTTAACTCTATTGTCCTTTATTTTTGAATTAAGTATAAACCTGTGAAGCTATAATCCCAACTGTAATGAATAAATACGGCATAGCCTGCACATTTCCTTGTATCCCTTGGAAATCACTTCCTTTCCCCCTTTCTCTTTATCCGCTTTATCAATACCACCAGATCACCAGTGAAATATGTGGTCTTTTGATCAGAGTTCTGTAGTAGTCTAAACTCTAAACTAATCAGACATCATCACCAGAGGTTTTAGGTCAGTTCACAAAGAAATTTGGGCAAGTGTTTCAGATGTTACTTTTTGAGGAGAAGTATGTACAAAAGGAGGAGCAGAAATAATGTGAAGCATAAGACTAATATAAATTAAAGAAATGTGCTTAGTCAGTGCTTTGTATAGCTATTCAGAGATACGGAGAGGTTTTAACTCAGGGATTAAAAGAGCAGAATGCTGTTCCAGAGGACCTGAGTTCAATTCTGAGTATCCATGTCAGGCGAAACAAAAATGTCTATAACTCAAATCTAGATAATAGAATGCCTTTAGTGTCCACAGGTACCTGCACTCATGTATACAAATACATAATTTTAAAAATGAATCTTAAGAAATTCTAAAGCTATTAGGGAAAGCTATTTGATTCACTGTATGTGAACTCAACAAGGAAGGGACTCACCAAAGAATATACAGCACCTGTAACAGTCTACTAACTTCCAATGGATGAGGGAACAAAAAGAGGAATGTGCATCAATTTCAGTTATTTCACAATTATTCACTGAACTGGAAACAATTGTCATTGAATTAGAAAACAAAGACCAACAGCAGACTTTAGGCAGCTTTTCACAAAGTTAGAAAAGAAATAAATATGTTCAGTGATAACATTTTTGCAAAAAGGAATACCCATTCTTCTAAAAATACTTGGCAAAGAAGAAAAGAAACAAAAGAAAAAATATCCTCAGTGTTTTGAAAACCTTTGGGAGAGGAACATTTTTATTTGACCTTTAAAGCTATTTCTGCTGTATCTTTTTAAACCATTGATATCCAATCTGAGAGTAAAGAACAAACAGACTGATGGAGAGTAAAAAAAAAAATGAATAAGGTGCCCCTGGGAGCAAACTTCAAGAAAATGGGTAGCCAGAAAGAAAACCACTTTCAACATCCTTGCTAGCATGGTGCCTGAACATCACCAGCCCTGCTAACAGGATGTCAGGGAGTCATTAATTTCTTTCTCCCTTTGTTCCTTGTTAAGGACTCAACATGTAACAGTCATCATTCAACCAGTTAAGGATTATCCTAGAAATTGGGAATACAATGGTAGACACTAAGTTATCCGTTAGGATTGTCCTAGAAGACATTCATGGAAACACATAAGTAGTAGTCATAGATCAAAGGCTGCACATACTGAGATTTCATGACATTTCCAATTTAAGTCTATTGCTTGCTCTAACTTCTGCTAGCATCCTTTTGCTTTCTGTAGTAGCTGGGTGATAAGTATTGTTCCAGGTCTGAAATCTTAATAGAATCTCACAGGGCAGAGTTTGAGTCTATCAGAAGAGTTCGGGGACGATTTCACAAAAGACAAACATTTAAAGTGGATATGAAATTGAATGTGAACCAAGAATGTAAAGGCAGGGCTGAGCACTTCAGAACCAGGGGGCACTACAGACTGAGTTTCAGGATTAAGAGCCAACATCAAAAATTTTTTAAATAATTTTTATTTTTACATTAGTTATAGTTTACTAACTTTGTATCCCACCTGTAGCCCCCTCTCTAATTCCTTCCCAATCCTACCCTCTTTCCCTCATCTCCTCCCTGTCCCTCTTTAAGTCCACTGATAGGGGAGGTCCTCCTCCCCTTCCATCTGACCCTAGCATGTCAGGTCTCTTCAGGATTGGCTGCAATGTCCTCCTCTGTGGCCTAGCAAGGATGCGCCTCCTTTGGGGGGGAGGGAAGGTCAAAGAGCCAGCCATTGAGTTCATTTCAGTAGCAGTCCCTGCTCCCATTACTAGGGAAACCCACTTGGATGCTGATCTGCCATGGGCTACATCTGAGCAGGGGTTCTAGTTTATATCCATGCATGGTCCTTGGTTGGATAAACAGTCTCAGAAAAGACCCCTGTGCCCAGATATATTTGGTCCTTGTGGAGCTCCTATCCTCTCCAGGTCTTACTAACTCCCCGCTCCCTCTTTCATATGATTCCCTGCACTCTTCCCAAGGTTTGGTTATGACTCTCAGCATCTGCTTTGATACACTGCTAGGTAGAGTCTTTCAGAAGCCCTCTGTGGTAGGCTCCTGTCCTGTTAATTGTTTTCTACTATTCCGATGTCCATCCTATTTGTCTTCCCAAGTGAGGATTGATCATTTTACCCCAGGTCCTCTTTCTTGTTTATCTTCTTTAGGTGTACAGATTTTAGTATGTTTATCCTATCTTATAGGTATAGTATCCACTTATAAGTGAGTATATACGATGTGTGTGTTTCTGCTTCTGTGATATCTCACTCAGGATGATCTTTTCTAGATACCACCATTTGCCAGCAAATTTCATGATTTCCTTATTTTTAATTGCTGAGTAGTATTCCATTGTGTAAAAGTACCATAATTTCTGTATCCATTCCTCCAACAAATCAAGCAATCCAATTTAAAAAATTGGTTATGGAGCTAAACAGAGAATTCTCTGTAAAGGGATTTAGAATGGCAGAGAAACACTTAAAGAAATGCTCAAAGTCCTTAGCCATCAGGGGATGAAATCAAAACAACCCTGACATTTCACCTTACACCCATCAGAATGGCTAAGATCGAAAACTCAATTGACAACGCATGCTGGAGAGATTGTGGAGAAAGGAGAACCCTCTTCCATTGCTGGTGGGAATGTAAACTTTTACAACCACTTTGGAAATCAATCTGGCACTTTCTCAGACAATTAGGAATAGTGCTTCCTCAAGATCCAGCTATACCACTCCTAGGCATATATCCAAAAGATGCTCAAGTACACTACAAGGACATTTGCTCAGAACAGTTGCCCTGTTCAGAACAACTTTATTCATAATAGCCAGAACCTGGAAACAACCTACATGAACATCACAATTTTTAAGAAAAAAAAAAAGGGCATGTGATAGAAATGAAAGATCTTAAAATGGAACTTTGTGCATTACATTTTTTGTAAAGTTAGAGGGGTGGATCAGGCTTGCAAGCATGAGGACCAGAATCTGATCCCCAGAACACATATAAAAAGGCACAGCACAGTGTTATGTGTTTGGAATACTAGTTCTGAGTAGTAAGAGACAAGAGGGTCCTTGTGGTTTGCTAGCTAGCCACCCTAGCCTACTTTGTGAATTCAATTCAATGAGGGAATATTTTTCAAAAAACAAGGGACATGGCTTCTGAGGAATGCCAGGTGATAGGAAGAAGTATGATAGCAAACAAAGAAAGAAACCAAACAAAATAACAAATCTCGAAATATACTGCTTAAGAATCATGTGATATGTGATTTATAGATGCAGTTTCTCACATTTCACTTTTAGACTCCTGACGTTCAAAACAAGATGGAAGTGAAGTGAAAAATAACAATATCTTAAGTCATGAAACCAATGTGATATGCTGCCTCTTTGAATGTTTCCTTTTGGTGTCAGTGAAATGGCTCACTCTTTATTCAAGGTATTAGAATCCTTACCCTAAACTTGTCAGTTATATGGTGATGGTAAAGATAAGTAGTTGACTTGAGTAGCATGTGACAGACTATGTAGAATATTTGCTTGTTTCCACTCAATACTTTATAGTGCTATAAGTTGGTCCCTTAGTCTCATTTGGTAGTTGAGGAAGTTGAAGCACAAAATGAAGTTATCTTGCCAAAGACTAGATGTTAATCAGAAAAATTGAAATGTAAAGCTACATTGCATTTAACATTTTTACCATGCAACCTCTTGGAGAAGAAAAAACTGTGCAATAAGATATATATAAGCAAATAATTAAATGACAAATAGTGACTGTAAATACAATAGTTAAAAGAGAATGTCATTGTCTCTTAAGATGTTAGTAAAGAATTTCTTTACGTTGCAAGAATAATAAGGACAAAAATATTGGAAGCCAGATGAATAAAAATTCAGGAATAATTACCATACGTGGGAAGCAACTACATGTAAGGATGTATAAGTCTGTATGAGTCTAGCATGAACACACAAATAAAAGTTTAATGTGACTATAATGTTGTGAGCAAAGAAAGCAGAAGACATGTTTAATGTTTCAGCAAAAGGCAGAGTCCATCAATTCCTTACTCATATGTTACAGAAACTAAATATTTTTGCCTTTAAAATAAATAAACTCTGACAAAAGTTTGTCTTTCTCTTTACAAAATTTACATTTTTAAATTTTTCTCATTTCTTTATTTTATTCACTTTACATCCTTGTAGCCCCTTCTTTCTTCCCCTCCCAGTGCCACTCTTTTGCTCCTTCCCCTTTTCCTGAGAAATGGGGAGCTCCATTTCCCATCCACTCAGCTCATCAAGTTGCATCAAGGCTGAACTTGTCTTCTTCCCCTGTGGCCTGTCAAGGCAGTTCTGCCAGGGGAAAGTGATCAAAAAGCTAGCAGTCCCCACTAGCAGTTTAATGCAGTCCCCACTTCCCTTGCTAGAAAACCCTCTTGATGCCTAAGCTGCCCATCTTCTACATCTTGTAGGGGTCCTAGGTCCCCTTTATGCACTGTCCTTGATTGATGCTTCAGTCTCAGCAAACTCCTCTGGGCCCTGGTTAGTTGGCTCTGTTGTTTATTTTGTGGAGCTCCTGTCACTTCCAGGTCTTCTCTTTCCTTTCACTATTCCCCAAGACTCCATATGCATCCACCAATGTTTGCTACTGAGTCTCAGCATCTGTTTTGAGGGCAGAGTCTCTCAGTGGACAACTCTAACAGGCTCCTGTTTACAAGCTTAGCAGAGTATCTTTCAGAGTGTCAGGGGTTGGTGTGAGTAAGGTAACCCAGCCCCCCAAAAAGTGTATTTTAGCCATGTAGTACAAGAAAAACATACAACAAGCCACAGACCCAAAGAAGATAAGTAATAAGGAGGACCCAAGTGAGGGTGCATAAATCTCACTCTGAAGGGGAGATAGAATAGACAGAGATGATGGCTGAAGAGAGGGAACAAGGGAGGAGAAGGGGCACAGAGAGTTAAGAGGGTGGAATTAGACCTGAGGAGAGCAAGGGTGAGAGGACAGAGGCCTGTAGAGAAAAGGAAAACTGAGGGTGGGGACATCTCTGTGACAAGCTGGGGACCTAAGTCAGGGTAGGCTCCTGGGAGGATATGAGGGGGAATCAAGCAGAGACTCCAGGTAGCAGAGGCCATAGAGACTGAAGAGGACACCCTCTAACTAGAACAGTCTCCTAGTAGAGGGAGGGGATTCTGAACCAGAGCAGACAAATATTGCCATGAAGATAAAAATGAAAATTTGTGCTCAGTTCAACGTCTGCTAATAACTCATCCAGGAGACATTTACAAGAAATTATGTGAGTGTATTGTAGTGTGGTCCCTGTTGCCTTCTTCTATTGTAGAAAGGAGTCCACAAAATAAGTTGGTATGATAGGCTTCAAAGTGAGTCCCCACCATACCAAAGGCACACAGATTCAAAGGTTTTGTGCTCTATCTTGCTTCAGTTGCATTAATATCTATTTTTTAAATTTTCTTAATAAAAATATCACATTTACCATTCAGTAGCTTTGTCCACTATTAATCAGTGCTTATGCCTTAACATGTCTTCCCAGCTTGGGCTAGGAAAATCTCTTTTACTCTATGCCTTCACTGAAAAAAAAAATGAGTTCCATGTTTATTGCTCCTCTAGGGATATGTTCTATTGTTTGTGGAAGTGGTACCTTAAAGAAGCCAATGAAAGCATGAACCTGGTAAGTATATATTTATCACCAACTATTAAGTTATTTGTTAAAAAATGACAAATGATTATTTTTAAGTTTATTTTATTAATTACAGTTTATTCACTTTGTATCCCACCTGTAACCCCCTCCCATATCACCTTCCAGTACTACCCACCCTCCCTCTTCTCTACCCATGCTCCTCCCCAAGTCCACTGATAGGGAAGATCCTCCTCCCCTTCGATCTGATCCTGGTCTATCAGGTCTCATCAGGACTGGCTGCATTGTCTTCCTCTGTAGCCTGGCAAGGCTGCACCCCCCTCAGGGACAGGTGATCAAAGAGCAGACCAATCAGTTCATGTCAGAGACAGTCCCTGTTCCCATTACTAGGGAACCCACTTGGACATTGAGCTGCCATGGGCTACACCTGTGCAGGGGTTCTAGGTTATCTCCATCAATGGAGTGGTTGGAGTATCAGTTTCAGAAAAGATCGCTGTGCCCAGATTTTTTGGTTCTGTTGCTCTTCTTGTGTTCAATAACACAACTCAAAACACAGGAAAGAAATAGCACTGGGACAGTGATTTTAGTATTTAGTAAGAGCTAGGAAGAATGTCAGATGAAAAGTGTTTTTGTACCATTATGCAAAAGTACTTATTGAGCCTGGAAAGATGAGTCTGGATTTAAGAGAATGAACTGTTCTTGCAGAGAACCTGAGCCCAATTCCCTACCCCACATCAGGTTGCTCTTAATTACCTGTATCTCTGGCTGCAAGCAAGTTTTCTTCTGCCCTCTGTGAGTACATGCATGCACACATACATATACACACATATGATTCAAATTTTTTTCTTTTTAAAATTATTTTTATTACAGTTTATTCACTTTGTATCCCACCTGTAGCTTCCCCCCTCCTCCCCTCCCAATCCCACCCTCCTACTCTCTTTCCCACCCATGCCCCTCCCCCAGTCCACTGATAAGGGAAGTCCTCCTCTTCTCCCCTCCTCTGATCCTAGTCTATGAAGTCTCATCAGGACTGGCTGCATTGTCTTCCTCTGTGGCCTGGCAAGGCTGCTCCCCCCTCACAGGGAGGTGATCAAAGAGCAGGCCAATCAGTTCCTGTCAGTTCCTGTCAGAGACAGTCCCTGTCCCCATTACTATGGAGCCCACTTGGACACTAAACTGCCATGGGCTAAATCTGTGCAGGGGTTCTAGGCCATCTCCATGAGTGGTGCTTGGCTGGAGAATCAGTCTCAGAAAAGACCCTTGTGCCCAGACTTTTTGGATCTGCTGCTCTCCTTGTGGAGCTCCTGTCCTCTCCAGGTGTTACTCTCTCCCACTTCTTTCATAAGATTCCCTGCACTCTTCCCAAAGTTTGGCTATGAGTCTCAGCATCTGCTTTCATACCCTGCAGGGTAGAGCCTTTCAGAGGCCCTCTGTGGTAGGCTCCTGTCCTGTTCCCTGTTTTCTGAATGGAGACTGAGCATCTTAGTCAGAGTCCTCTTTGTTGATTAGTTTCCTTAAATGTACATATTTAAGTATGTTTATCTTATATGTCTAATATCCACTTATGAGTGACTATATATCCTGTGTCTTTCTACTTTTGGGATACCTCGTTCAGGAGGATCTTTTCCAATTCCCACCATTTACCTGCAAATTTCATGATTTCTTGTTTTTTTTATCACTGAGTAAAATTTTAAAAATATTTATTAAATAAACATTTTTAAAATATACAAAACTATGTATTTGAGCATTCTCTCTCTCTTTTTATGGATAATATCTACCCTAACAAACAAAGCAACATTGCTGTTCATAACTCAACAAAAAGCACTGACCTAGAAAGAAATACTTCAGTTTCAAGAGACATCAACTTGTTTTTATAATTCTTACAAATGCTTGTTTGTAGATGCTATTTTCCTTGGAGAAGGACTTCATTATCCTTGTAAGATGAGCTAGATATTTCAAAGCTCTTCTTTCAACAACACAAGATTAAATGCTGCAATAAATGAACTCATGGAAACTCACAGGTATAATTATAGTGTTCGATCCTTCTAATGATTTTAGCCAACAGGTTATCCATTATAGATGATGTCTATATAAGATCATGGGAATCGGCTAGACAGAACTGATTTCTCTCACCTTCGTTTTCACAGTGGTATCCTCAAAGAAAGTGTCGGATTTTTAATGTACTTCATAGTCTGTCTAGTAATTACACACAAGCCAAATTATTTGACTCAGTACAGTAACTGATAAGCAGAATGGCTAGCTGACTGTGGAATATCCATCAAACAAAGTAAAGCAAGAAGAGTCAAAGATCTGCTTTTTTGTCTCCCTCTGAATTAAAAATCCCAAGATATGTGGTTTAAGAACTTAGGAATTAACTGCAGTGACTTGGCTGGTGTCTGAGGTCTGGCCATCAAACATTAATGAGTACATAGTAGACATAATGTTCTTAGACAGTGTTTATGGACATTACAAAGTGCATATTTAATTCTCATGTGACCTATGTGTTTCAAAACACCTATGAGATATGTCATCAAATTTCCAAACCAATATATATGAAGAAATTACATCTAATTATTTCTTGAAGTTGAAAATGCTTGTTCTATGTATCATATTATTTATAAATATTGGCAACTCTTTTGATGTCTTCTACTCAGATCATCATCATCCCCAGTTAAAATAGGTAAGCAGTCTATTATTCTTTTCAAAGTGGATGTATATGTGTGGGCAATGGTTTGAATAAGAATGGCCCAATTGGCTCATACATTTAAATGTTTTGTCACTAGGGAATGAAACTGCATGAAAAGATTAGAAGGATTAAGAGGTTTGACCTTGTTGGAGGAAGTGTGTCACTAGGGTTAGGCTTTGAAGTTTCAAAGGTCCATGTCAGTCCATCTGAGTGCAGATCAAAATGTAACTCTCAGTACTGTTCTAGCACCATGCTTTCATTGTGCTTCCTGAGATGATATAATAGACTGACTTAATGAAATGGTAAACAGCACCTTTAAATTCTTTTTTATAAAATTCTTGTTCATGTTGTCTCTCTACCAGGGGAGGAAATAAATAGAACATTAACTTAAATTTCATATTTAAAAAAATATGGCATAAAATGCAAAAAATGATGTAATTGCTCTCATGTGTACTTTTTGTTTTCATTAGCATATTTTTAGCTATAAACACTACTGGGTAAGATTGTGATATTTTCACACTTGTGCATATTGTATTTCAACTATTTCATCACTTGTGACCTTGTCTTATTCCCTACCAATTCTGTTAAATCCCTTCTTCGTGTCGTGTGTGTGTGTGTGTGTCTGTGTAAATGAATTACTTCTCTAAGGTTTGTTTATAGAAGTATATATGGGAGTTTGTTTACAGAAGTTTGTACACATCACCAGTGGCTACAACACTGAAGAAGTGAATGCCTCTTTCCTCCCTATTGAGCATTATCTGCATACCACTTCTCAGAACTTTGATATTTATAAAAACAACACCCACTATCTGCTCTCACATTATTTAAAAAAATATTTCCAAACCAACATTCCAGATGAGCCAATATTAGGCAAAATTTGTTCAGGACATCTCTTTAACGCCTACTCTGAGCAATTCTTCTGTATCTGACTTCATGAAAATAGAGGAGAGAAATAACAGAGACAAACTATCTACAGTGGCTGGCCCTGACCTCAAGTTATGAGACTTACTCCCAAAAGATAAAATGTTTTAATTGCCTGGTCATTTGACAATCTGAGCTATGTCACAACATGGAAAAATCTAGTCACTGATTTTCTCTGTAGTTCCTAGAACTGAGTAAATCCAGGCAATTAAAAGATCATAATTACTAGAATTTTAGTCTCAGAAAGAGTGGAATGGTAGGAGAGAATATGGAGCTAAAACTGTATAAAATATGAGGTGTAAGAGTGCTTGGACCTCAAAAGGCAGCATCTTCCGTGTCATTTTCTAGTGTTTTATATTTTAAACAATCTTGGATAAGTGGCAAACACTCTGGAATCTTTAAAATATTTTTATAAGGAAATCTGAATGAACTTTAATCTGAAAAGGACCCTAATGACCTTTGCCTTTTAGATATAGATAATTAAAATGAAGTGCGTTGTGAAGGAATGCCCTACGTTTTCTTTTACATTCACAAAGAAAAACATAACATGAATCATGTAGGGATTTTTTAAAATGTTTTAAGTTTAACACAATACAGGATGAAGATATTGGAGAAGAAAGAAATGTGAAAAGTTGTTTGTTATGAGTATGTATTTTTGTGTGTATACAGATGCATACAAACACACACATACTTGTGTAGGTACCTGTACATATGTGTCACGTAAGTGTGGAGACCAGAGATCAAGGTCATATATGTTTTTACTGATTGCTTTCGCCTTATTCTTTGAAAGAAAGTCATTCACTGACTCTACAGCTTACTAATTATGCTTCCAGCTCAGTAAGCTCCAGAAATCCACCACCTACTGCTCTTCACACTAAGGGTTTTAGATGTACACCTGTCATGCCTACCTTTTCATGGGAGACAGAGTCTAAACTTAGGTTGCCATGTTTATACCGAGAGTACTTTACAAGCAAAGCCATTTCCATGGCCCTAATAATCATGCATTAAAATATAATTAGAAAATCATTTGTCATGACAAATTCATGGCCATGAAAGGCTAGAAAATGGGCATCATAGCAGACCTTAAGTCATGAGTGTTTTGTCTCAGTATGGACTGATAGCACAATACATTAGGCTTTTAGGGTGGCTTATCTTTCTTCTAACATGTGAAGAACAGTATTTCTGTCTTCTGAGGATGCAGGCTTTGTCTTGGGAGGAGGTCCTAGTCTCTCACTGACTAGTCAGTCCGAGAATACCTTGGTCTTTTATATCCAAGCCTTCATTACAGTGAGAAATCAATTTGTTTCATTTGGATTATTCAGTGTTCTAGTTTGGTCTGTGCAGCTGTTATAAACACCATGAATCAAAGCACCTTAGAGAGAAATCGTTTATTTGGCTTTAAGGTTGAAGTCTGTCATCCAGAAAAGCTAAGCTGGAACTTGAACATGGGAACTGAAGCAAAAACCATTTAGAAACATGGTTAACTGGCTTGATCTCAACCACAAATAGAGCTACCTCTCTCTTAGGCCCCAGGACCCTGTTCCTGGTATGGTTCTTCCCACAGTGGACTGAGACCCTCGCACATCAATCATTAATCAATAAAACACCACACAGACTTGCCTATGTAGTGACGGCATTTCCTGAGTTGGGGTTCCTTTCACTTGTTGACTGTAATTTGTATCATGCTCACTGAGACTAACTAGCACAGTTAGTCTTGGACATTTGCTCAAAAAAAGAGCAAACAGTACAAGTTAGGAATCTTAACAGATTTGATACCACACACTCCATTCATTAATGAAAAGACAGGATCCCGCAGGTCATGCCCTAGACTACCTGAGTGCATAGTTTATATCCATCTCAGCACATAGCAACAGGTAAGAAAGCACCAAATCAGAATGAGAATCTGCTTACAGAAGAATAACATTAACATAAGTAAGAAAATTTGGCAGCATGTGCCAAGTGACATTGTAGTTGGCTAAGTCCCTGTCAGGATTCTAGCAGTCATAAAAACTGGGTGTGATAGGCATTTGCCAGTAACTCCAAAACTTGGAGATAAGTGAACAACCTAACCAAACTGAGAAGCTACATATTCACTGGGAGACTCTGTCTCAAAAATAAATAAATAAATAAATAAATAAAGATAGATAGATAGATAGAAAATAAATAAATAAATGAATTGGAAATCTATCAAGGAAGACACCTTGTTGTGGAACACTGGCCCTCGAATGCATATGCACAACACTTGAGAATGTGTGCACACATTCATGCACAGACATATAAATATACTGCTTACATATACATATGTGCATGTACACATGCAGAATATTGGATGGACATTTGCTTATTCCAAATCAGAAAACTGCAAAGTTTTTCTTTGCTAAGGCAAATTTTAGAAGAATGATTGAATAGGAGTTGCTCCATGGCAGAAAGGCTTGGGATTTCCACCAGGGATCACTGCATAAATTGCTGGACTCTTCCTACATTGAGCTCTTCTAGAACTATCAGTTTCACAGCTTTACACTTGTCAAAAAACTAGTCACGTTGCCCAATGCTGACAATGCTGAAGCATTCTTAGCTGTGTCTGCACACAGCAAGATGAGGACCTTTTAAAACTCATTTATTTATTGAGGAACTTATTCTATTAAGAAACGCCCTGTGTGACATGGTTGCAATTTCCTGCTGGGACACTAATAGTAAGCTGTTTCTTACGTATTTCCTAATGACTATCTTCTCCTATTTGATTTTATGGTCTACTTGTTAATTCTATAGCTCATACTTCATTCACCTCAATACCTCTTTCATTCTGTAATTTATTTTCCATTTTTAGACAGCAGAATAAAATTACAAAAACAAGATAATTGTCAAGGTATTTTCAAAAGCCTCATTCTGGCAACCAACGCATATTTTATGATAGAGTTAGCATGCCAGAATCATGATGGTCGGGTAGCATCACTGCCCTTTGAAACAGCAAAATCTTCTTGGAATGATGTAGTATTGCTAAGCATTGTACCTAGAAAACTCAATAGTAGCAAATTCTGGAAAACTGGTAAATTATCTGAGCAAAATATTAGAACTATTTATTCAATATGCAGGCATGGAAGTCCATTAGAAAGCATTATAGGGTGCTTTGAAGTTGAAACGTTGTTGTTCTCCAGTGAAGAAACTACAATTGCAAAGATGAACCTTGTAGTTTGGGTATCCTAACTGAATTAGGCATAAATAATTTATATTCATCTAAGTCAAATGCCGAAGTCTGGCATGTTAAATGTTACAATTATCAGGGCCAGACAAGTGCTTCATTTTCATTTTCTAGAGTGGTGGCTTTTATGGTTAAGTGTCTCTGCAGATATTTCTGCATGATTGCCCACAATGGGCTTGCTCAGTCACCACTTAAACTTGCTAAAGGAAGTTAGCCTAATTTTCTATATGAAAATTTATACTCATCCAGAGGGTCATGTTGAGTGTTTTATGACTGTTTTATCCTTAGACTATAGGAAGAAAATTCAAGTGAAAGCGAAATTGTATTTTACATAATTAAGTGACCCTTTCCATTTGTTTTCTTATATTAAACTATAATTACATTTTTTTCTAACATTTCTTTGGGACAAGGAAAACTTGGCCTAATGAAGTTATTTTTATTACAGTTATTTATTTATGAACATGTGTGCTTGCTGTGTGTGTTTATGTATGTGCTGTGTATGGTATGGTGTTTGTGTGTGGTGGTGTGTGTGTATTCAAGGCATGTTCCATGTATGTGGAGATCAGAGATGATTTGAGAAGGTATGTTTTCATCATCCACCTTCTGGGTTCCAGGATGGGATTCAAGTCTTCAGGCTGAGTGGCAGGAATCTGCCATCTCCCTCTCCCTGAAAGCCTATCTTCAATTTACTTTTTTTTTTGTTTTCTCTATTCTACATATTTATTTCACATCTTTTCAGTTTCCCCTAGAGAATAGCAGAAGAATAAAAATCAAATATTTGACTTGGAAACAATAACAAATAGCTGAAAGGGAAAAGGAGAGCCAATGTTTCAAAGAATGAATCCAGAAGCAGAAAGACACACATGGTGTACACTCACTTATAAGTGGAAATTAGCTGTATATTATAGGATAAACATACTAAAATCCACAGACCTAAAGAAGTTAAATAACAAGGAGGACCCTAGGGAGAATGCTTAAATCTCATTCAGAATGGCAAACAGGATAGACACTGGATGCTTTGGAAGAGAAGAAACAGGATGGGAGCCTAACATGGTGTCTTTGAAAGATTCCACCCACTCTTCCACCACTTCTGAACTTTGGGCAGAGTGCAGACTCTTATGGAAGAAGGGCGGGGGTGAGGAGATAATAGAACACAGAGGGGAAAGGAGCCCCACAAGGAGATCAGCAAAGCTGAAAATCTGGGTACAGGGGGTCCTGAAGAGAGTGATGCACCAACCAAGGTCCATGCAAGGAGAGGACCTAGGCCCCTTCCTCAGATGCAGCCAATTGGCAGCTCAGTCTCCATGTGGGTGTCCGAGTAAGGGGAACAGCAGCTGCTTCTGTCGTGAACTCAGTTGTTTGCTCTTTGATCACTTACCCCTGGCAATGCCGCCTTGCCAGGCCACAGAGGAAGTCCAGGCATTCTTGATGGCACTTGATAAACTATGGGTAGATGGTAGGGGAGGAGAACTCCCTCTTTCAGTGGACTAGGGGAAGGAGATAGGGAGGAAGAGGGTAGGAAGGTGGGGCGAGGAGGAGACGAGGGAGGGGCCTGCAATCGGGATATAAAGTGAATAAATTGTGAAAAATAAATAAATTTAAAAGTGGGTCAAGTGATGCATTCACTGTTGGATTAAGGAAAAGAGCTTTACTATATGCTTAGTGTCTAGTAATTGTCACTTGCAACTTGTCTTTCACATATGTCGCTCAGTGTTCACATACACAATTATCTGGTCCCCCTTAATTTCTCTTTCTTTTTGGCTCTCACAAACATCCCGACTACAGCACTTCCATATTACACCCCTGCCCCTGCTTTCTGTTTCCAGGCTCTGCTTTCAACTCCTTTGACCGAAAGAGCAATCTCCCGCTCCCGGCCAATGCTTCCGTGTTTGAAATACACTTCTGCCAGCACAGGCCTTGTGTGCTCCCTCTATCTGGAAAATTCCTGCTGTCCTTTTTTTTTTTTTTTTTTTTTAACTCTTTGTATCACTCAGTTCTGAATCTATAATCCAAGATCAGCACACAATGAAATTCAGCGTTGAGGGTCTGTTTCCTGGTTCACTGGTGGTTTGGTTTTCTTATTATCTGACATATGAAAAGGCAACAGACACTTTTCTTTGACCATTACTTTTTAAAAGATCATTGGCAAGATGATTTAGTGGGCACTGGCAGCCTGAATCTTATTCCCAGGCCTACATGGTGAGTGGATACAACCAAGATTTATGAATTGTCTACAAATTGACGTCCATACTTCTGCACCCACACAGATACTCAGACACATATATGCACACAAAGTAAATAAATTATGTGTGGTGAAATAATGACAAAACATAATAGGAGAAAGTAAACCATATGCTCATAATTCCTGGCTTTTGTTTTGTTTTTAACTGACTGTATAAATGTATATTGTTATGTAGGTATTGGCATGTGGGTACATGTGCCAGAGAGGCCAGACGAGGCCACCAGATTCCCAGGAACTGGAGTTAAGTGTTGCCCAATGTGAATGCTGGGAACTTATCATTCTGAACTAGTAAGCCATTTCTGCAAATGTGTTTTGAAGCACTTGCAGATTCACAACAAAATTGGGCAAAAGCATAGAAAGATCATTTATATTGTCCACCATATGTATAGATAGCTGTATTCACTTTTGACAATATTCAATGAAAACTGCCAGAGAACGGCATATATGTCCCAACCCATGAGAATGCTCTCCCAAAGATAACACCTTCCATTAGGTTCCTCTCAGGCAAATTCTGTGGTTTTGATACATGCACATTGATATTATTTAGGAAATGGCTCTGCTGTCTTGTCTTCTGTTGTCTGTACTCATCCTTCTGTTAATCACTGGTGCCTACACCATATCCAGAACATTACAAAGGAGGAAAGGGTTCTTCTTGAACATAGTATATGTCTCTTGATGGTCGTAGTGTTCAGATTACAAAGTTTTGTGGGTTTTACAAGGTTCTATGGGTTTAAAATGATCTGCCTCAGTTCAGGTTTTGTATTTTAATACGCAGTTATGTGGAATGTGTGAGTTAATTTTTGATATGTACTTGCTTGTTTTAAGGAATTGATATATTGGCATTTCATAGATGTACAATGATTGAGTGCTTCTACATTCTACACTGCAGTGGTATCAGAGTTAGCTTACTCCACTCTATGCAAATCATTAGCAAAAATTACACTTACCCAAAGGCCTTTCTAAGCAGTGTTA
The DNA here is from genome assembly GCA_028658305.1 of Pachyuromys duprasi. Taxonomy (NCBI): domain Eukaryota; kingdom Metazoa; phylum Chordata; class Mammalia; order Rodentia; family Muridae; genus Pachyuromys; species Pachyuromys duprasi. The sequence continues at coordinate 5,118,515 of CM053747.1, forward strand.
CTGAAAGCACTGCAGCATAGTAGCTGTGTGGCCTTAAGCAAGACTGTAAATCTTAATTACTGTATCTGTCACATAGGTATAATAGGTTTCTGTGAGTGTTCACTGAAATAAAATGTGCTATAGTCTTAGTTCAGGCCTGGGGCATAATATTCACTCAGATATTCCATTGCAAATGTCTACCATTGGCTCTGAGTTCAGACATGCCACGAATCTGCCACTTCTGAGCCATCCAGTGTGGGAGCATTCACAGTCTCCTAAAGCATCAGTAAAGTAGAATTAGTGGTGTACTATATTTATTCACAGGAGAATCAAGTGAGATAATATGTATGCAAAACTAGTAACATGTTAGATTCCGTTATCGCAACAGTAGTAGGCACATTTAAGAACAAATATGGCTTTGGTGCTTTTCAAGGAACAGGTTGGAGGCAACTATTGTCCTTCAATACACATCAGCATAGCTCATGGGCTCCTGGAAAGAAGGAATGTCTGTAACCAGAGAGGGCTCCCTAAGCTTCAGAAAAAGGAAACTGTCCAATAAAGAGTATTCATCTAGGTGATCCAAGGACAGGCAAAGCAAGAAACTCCATACCTGTAACCAAAATGTTAGTTCCTGGGTTTCACTGTACTCAGCTTACAAGAAATAAATCAGACAAATGTAGTAATTCAAAGCAAACACCAGAGCTAGAGGATAACGTAAAAGAGAGGAACAAAGCACAGGCCTATTGGGCCTAAGAACAAGTTTTTGAGCAAAATATTACAGAAGGAAAACACAGAATAAAATATTAATAAATTAAGATTGCTAAAAATAACTTTCAAAAAAAGGCTTAGTCTCCCACCTGGGCACAATCTCAGAGAAAATATAAAACATGAAAGATATATGTGTGTGTGTGTGTTTGTACAGTATGATCTGTAATATCAATCAATGGTAAACTTCTTAACAAGTAAAGGAGAAATACCAAATAGAAAAGTTAGTAAAGTTTAAATTCAAAGAATTAACTTAAAAATATTGAGTTTCCACTTCCAAAGCCTCAACCCAGTGGTTACTGGTCGTTGGTCGGTTCTGTGAGAGGGAACGTTTGCTTTGTTTGGAGATGTGGCCATTAGTAAGTTGTCCATGTTCCAGGGGATGGCCTCACAGCCACGCACAATGGTGGTAAACACTGATTGGACTCAGAGGTTAACAAGAATAGCAATAATAGTCATAGTAGCAGTATTGGGAAGTGGATGACTTGGGAAGTTTTGAGAGTTGTAGGGATGTAAGATACACACACACACACACATATATGATAAATACACAACATTTTCAGTGATAAGTAAAATATCACTTAAAAACCTATTAATTTCCTAGTATCTTCTAGACAAAGGTTTTGGTGGTGGAAACTAAATCCGAAGTAAATAAGATATTGGAACTTTGTCCTAGAAGCTCCCATGAACCGAGCAAGAGGTAACTGTATTAAAAATCTATCACTGAATTTTAAGGTAAAAGAATAGCTTGTGGTGACTAGACTATTTTTTCATATACCAATTCACAGAAATGTCAATGATATAATTTCCTCATAATTGACTTTATTACTTCTGCTACAGATACAAATTCTTCATAGGTAGTCCCTCATGCTTGACATGCTAATACCTGAGTGATGAAACACTTTGCCTACTAAGATCTGTAAAATTCAGAATTTCCAGGTGCAAGACCAACGGGCGAAATAGGTAGTAGAATAAAAAACAACAAAGCAAAAACCACAAATCAACATTCCACTGAAATGCAAATAAATCTCAGTTTTGCCATTATTATTCATTGAAAAAGTAAGTGTGAGACTCCATAAACAAGCTGAAGGATAATAAGTCTTGCAAGATGATACTTGTTACTAAGTGTGACCCCTGAGTGTGACCCCTAGAACCCACATGATAGGAAGAGGAAACTTATTTTCACAAATTTGCCCTTAAATCTCCACACACATACCACGGCTCATGGTCCAACAGACACCATCCCAACGCATACGCATAAGTAAATAATCAAATAAGTAAATATTTAACACTATGGGGATTAATGCCTGGCTATCAAAATTACATAATATCATGAAACAACAAATGGCAAAAATAGAGTACTGCGTTTGGAAGGAGAAGGTAAAAAAGACATACTCTAGGTTCCCTATACATTTTTATTGTCTAATACACCATACCCCCTTCAATACAGCCATCCCTTCTAAACAGAATTCACTGTCTTGATGGTTTTTCCACATTTCTTAACCAAGTTCCCTTTTGTGGGCACTCACTCTTTGTAGACTAGCTCTGTACAGTGAAGATCTCTCATGATGAAGAGGAAGGAAAAGGTTCTGTCTGGCAGGCAGACTATTAAACCCTGGAATGGATTTCCACAGGCCTCTGTGAAAGCTTCCATTTTGAAGCCACTGTTTGTATATCAGAGGTGCATGAAGTTGAACTGGAAAGACAGCTCCATTTTCAAAGTCCTTGTCTTGGAGCATGAAGACCTAAGTTCTAGCTTCAGAACAGGTGTGAAAACAGAAGTTTGTATGTGGTGATGTGTGGTTGTGATTCCAGTGTGGAAAGCAGAGACAAAAGGATTCCTCCAGGCTGTGGCCGACAAGCCTAAACTCCTTTGTAATTCCCAGGCCAGTGAGGGCCCTTGCATCCAAAACAAAGTATATAGCACATGAGAATGCCACCCACAGTTGTGTTCTGGCTTTCATATGCACACACACACACACACACACAAAGTGAATGGACACTGCACACATACAAGTACCCACATTCACATGCATATGCATACAAAGAAAGTGTGAGTGCTGTGATTGCCAAAGAAAGGAATGCTTTCTGACAAACCAGATGACTGATCAGTGCAGTAGCGAGTGGAGTGATAGTTACTCTGTTGCACTTGACAAAGTATGCTGGAGAGGCGGGGGAAAACCTGTGGCAAGCCCTGTAAATTTCAATTTTTGATTTCTCCCACACAGAGCATGCAAGTGAAATGGAAAATAAATGCTCTCAATTTGAGCTTCCTAATAGATTTGGCAGAAAAGGACATTAAGTTCGAAAGTAAAGCAATCCATCCCCTCTGTGGGCTTATAATGAAACCCTGTTTCCTGATGAAGGTGCAGACCATGAGCATAGAAGGCAGCAGGTGCTCTTCTAAACCCGCGTGTACTGCTCCAGTGACTTATTCACATGTAATGCTTGTCAACATGCTGGAAGACATACTCTTTTGTTTTACCTTCAAACAAAATATACACATGTGAATCACCATGGTATTTTAAAAACTGCAAGTTCTCACGTGGCACTAAAAGAAATGTGATTGGAGAACATGGGTGCTGTTATGAAAATCCCAAGTGATTTTGCTTCAGGTGACCTTTGCAGGGATATCTTGAGAAATTACAGGTACCATTCTTGCTTTCTAAGGAGGAAGCCTTTCAAATCATCATTGCCTTGCACGTTTTTCACTCAGATTGTACTTTCCTTGAAAGTTTAAAGGGGTCCTCTCTCTCTCTTTCTCTCTCTCTGCATATCCTTCTTCTGCTTCTTTACTTTTCTTATCCCTGTAGCTTTACATAAAGCATATCTATTTAGCTCTAACACGAACTGGCCTGCTTTCTTTCTCCAGTGCAGCCTTTGGTAACCTTTAACAGCTCACCTCTCAGTGTTGACATGCACTGGACTTAGTCAATGGATATGAGGCCCTCCCTTGTCCCTTCCCTATGTGAAGTCAACCTCTGAATGATCTTTTTCACCTATTGGCTGTAACATCCTACTGACTCACTGAGGTCACCACATAAGAAAATAAAAGCAACCCAAATTTTTATACTCCCAACTGTAAATATATCCTCCAAACCTATATAATTATCCTCCAGTCTTCCCCAGTTTTCTAGCTAATTTTTACAGCAAATTAGATGCAATCTTAAAGATTAGAATGATTTTTCCCAGCACATCCTGTATCTGATCCATAAACAAATGATTAGCAGTTTTAATATGGCGTTTATCGTTTGAATGTTCCTATCACTCCCATGTCCAGCATCTCTATTTTTCTCCTAGAAAATCTGAAGCTTTATCATTGATCATCTTCCTTCCATTCATTATCTCTTCTGATCTGCTCACAGTACAACAGATGTATTGTTCATATCACCTTTCAAAGTCCAGTGACACCTTTTACGCTGGGCTAATTTACAACATGGCCCCAAGGCCCTATTAGAAACTGGCCACCACTCAAAAGTCTGAAAACATCTCCTATTACTTCTCCACTTATTCATTCTTATCCAGCTCCACTAACCCAAAACACACAGACAGACAGACAGATATACACATATGCATATGCACACTTGTGCACAGAGAGAGAGAGAGAGAGAGAGAAAGAGAGAGAGAGACTGTTCAGGAACCGGCTGACACACTCCAACCACAGGCACTTTGGAACTGCTGTCACCTCTGCTTAGGATGTTGTTCTCTCAGATGTGTGCATGATTTCCTCTGTATTTAGTTCAGCTCATTATTTAAACATCAGCTTCTCTGAGCACGTCTTCTTTGCTAATCTATCTAAAATCTCTTCACTTCCATATTATGCTTAGCTATTAGAAAATCATATCCCTATTGAGTTTTGCTGTCCTCCTTAGCTCTTTTTGTGTATACACTGACTTATTGGCCATCTTACTATCTGAGCTTCCAGAAAGCCTCTTCTACCAAGCACTTCACTTTCTTCTGTATTTCTTGCACCAGGCAGTACCTGACACATAGCAAGTATTCAGTAAACACTGGCTGAATGATTCAGAGTGCAAATGTTTATATCTTGAAGCTCTTCAATCTACTTAACTGGATCCTCACATTTTTGTTCCAGTTCTTGCATGCACATTTGAAAACTATTTTTTCCCTAAGTGGATATGTACAAATAGCTTTAAGTTTTATTTATTGTGTGAGAATTTCATATGTAAATAGTATTCATCCAACTACTTCCCTTTCAATTTCTCCTGGACTCACACCACAAACCGTTTCCAACATCATGTCCTTTATATTGTCTCTCTTTCTTCCATAATATTTTTTGTTTATTTGTAAATTTCACAACATGAACAACATGAAACTGTTTCCCAGTTTTCCAAAGTTTGATTTGTGCTGGAGCATGGTCAGACTCCCCGTCGCCAGCCCCTTAAACAAAACTGAGTCCTTCTCCATCCATAGTCCTTCCGGAAGCCATCAATAATGGAGAGCTACACTTCAGGATCTTATCATAATTTTTAAGAATTCTCTTCAATGGCTTTCTGTTTAGGCTGTTACTTTTGGGAGCAGGGTTTGTCACAAAAGCTTTCTATGTCCCTCTTCCTCAACTGGCAGTCTGCAGCCATCAATACCATGGTGGAAGCAGCACCCTTGACCTTTACAGTCAACGTGAACAAGCACATGGACTTACACATAGTCTCCAGCAGGAGTACATGCTTCAGACCATGGACATCAACACAGCCCTCTACCTCATGAGCCACAGATAGTATCATGGCCCTCAGCAGCAGCACAGCCCAAGAATATCAACATGTCCTTTGGATGTAACATGGTCAGAAGCACAGACCCCAGGTACAGAAGGACCATTGATCCAGGCATAGCTCTCAGAGATCACACTGATACAACCATCAACATGGTGTGACAGTGAGGGGCATTCACATCAATATGGCACTGAGTGGCAGTGTGGCCCACAGACATTAACACAGCTTCAGGTGGCAGCACAGACTGCAGAGATCTCAAGGTTTATGGTGGTAACACAGGCCATAGACATCAACAGAGTCACAAGCTGCAGGAGGACCAAGGACTATGTCTTTGTTTTAAGAATCCACTGAGGCTTGAGAGCTATTCGCATACCTATGAGGGTGGGGCCATCTAACAGAATCATGGTCAACATACCAAAGACTACTCACCCTCAAAGAAAACTGATCCTCCCTCCCCTAGGAACCCTGAATTCTTAGCTAGGCGCGAACATCCTATGTCCTTCCATCATCTGTGTTGAAATGTTGTCTGCTTTTGTCTTTAGCAGATCTGACACAAGAAACATCTCCTGTGAGTTCATGGGAGCAATGGTCCTGCCATATCCAGAAGATACTGTTTTCCCAAGTCATCCCTGAGACCTGTCTTTGGCCTCTCTTGTGAGAAGTTTCCTAAGCCTTTCAAAGAGAGTATGTGATGTAGATTTCAAAGCATGCCACAGATACTTAGGATGTGTCCTTTGCCCAACTGCAAAGAAGTTGCTCATCCAGTGAGCAAAGAAACATCTCTGATGACCTCAGGGAGCTACTTTTAATAAGTAGGTATAGGAATTCTTGTTTATAAGTCAGTTTGCTGCTATATCGCCTTAGCAAAATGGCAGTAATAGGTTCTTCTCTAGGACCTATGAACTCCCAGTTTACAAGTACAGGGCATGAGTTTCTTCCTGTGCAACAAACCTTGAATCCAATCATATAGTGGTTGGTTATCCACATAAGTGCTCCTTCTTCTGCTGTGCCGTTATTTGCTCTCTTGTGTCATTTTCTGCAGAGAAAATAGTAGCTTTGGCTTTTGTTGGTCTCCCTGTGCAGAAAGTGTTGGCATCATTAATCTCAAATTCAACACTGTTCTTCCATGTTACACATGCAGAAAGCCATTTTGGAGGGAGCCACCTGACATCATTTTTGGCCACTGTCATTGATCCTCTGAGTCTGTTCTCAAAGCTGAATTTTGTTTTTCATAAATCATGAAAATACATGATACATGCTCTTCTCCCAGCACCAAATCACATGTTTCTACATGAAACAGTTCTTTGGTCATAATAAAGCAGCGCCAAGAATTTCTTTGTAGGAATCCACTTACATTCTCTCTGTAATGGTACTACTTTGGAATCCCGTGTTCCCACTCCTCTGAGAGCCTTCCTCAAGGTGTGGGAGGATGTTAGGCACTCATTGTGACACTTTACTTCAAAAAAATCTATTTCACCACATTATATTGAACTCGATAGTTAAATAAAGCTCAAACTGCAACTTCATTTCTAAGCTACAGAAGTGAAGTGAGTGTCAATAGTGACAGTGAATGTCAGCAGAAAATTGAAAAGTTCCTGGGTTTCAAAGTGAAGTGACTGGCTCATCAATTTGGCATGGTTATTTGCACAAAGAGACACTAACATGTTCCAAGCATTTCTCTGTAAATTATATTTATTGGAAAGTATTACAAAGACATTATTTTAAGATGGTGCAGATCTTGAAGAATGCTTTCATCCCAATCTTTATTATATCTTTGTTCCACTTTTATTTACAAAAACCAAAGATTAGCTACTTGATATTAATGGGAAAACGCTGTGAAAAGAAAAAAATCCCTCTCATTTTTATACATATTTTACATACAATTTTACAGATTACTAATATTATTTTGTTGAGAGTGCCTGAATTTAGACATTATCCATAAAGAAATAGTACTGGCTTAGCAGAAAGATATTGTAACCAAAAATGTTTATGATTTTTCAAATAAATGTATCTTTCTATTTATAATTTACCAACAAATCTAACAAGGTTACATTTTATAAAACCTCATTTCTCTGAAAAGCATCCTGAGCCTCACAGTATTTTCTGAATGTTTATTGAAGAAAGAGGGATGGATAGTTAACAGAATGGCTTTACAAAGGCACTTGTGTTAATTTATTGCTTTTCCTAGAGATGATGAAAGATTTTATGGGAATATTGCATGGAAGCATAACTCCCTTAATATATAGCATAATTTTATTTTAAATAATTTTCCGTGGAAAAGGTTAAAGATGCTTATTTTTAAAAGAAGAAAATACTTGTAATAAATCTGAAAAGAATGCATGTATATTACAGAAGTTGCCACTCTCTACTGTTCTACTGAACTGTATGTAACATAACCAAAAGTCAGTGAAAAAGAGAAGAAAAAAGAACCAAAACTTCTATCATTCAATGAAAAACAAACTTCTATCATTCAATGCCACAAAACTAACAACAACAACAAAAACAAACCTCTCATCACAGTTTACAAAGAAAATTCATGTGTCTGATGTTCTAACAAAAGTTATGTCGTGAATCAGGCTACCTAGAGTAGTTTTCCGTAGCATTCTTTTCACTGTTATTTCACTGTAAGCAGTATGTGACCATCATGAATTAAAATATTAATTTATTAGACATAATTCAGGAAAAGTGTGAGCCTATAGTAGATAACTTTTAAATCTTCTAATGACTCTATACTGATGTAATTGAAAATAGTTGGGAGACACATGCCTCTGTGATGGAAAAAGTCACCTGTTTAGTAAAGAATTGTCAGATTCCTGAAGAAATATGATGTCCATACGGATATTTTAAAGTTCTAGCCTAAATATAACATGTTGTGTTGAATGTTTTATATTTTCATGTTTTAAAGGTCTCTTTTTCTTTATGTGTGTGTGTGTGTGTGTGTGTGTGTGTGTGTGTGTGTTTGCGTGTATGAGCATGTGCGTGTAGGTGCCCATGGTGTCCAGGAGACGGCATTGGCTCTCCTGGAGCTGGAGTTACAGTTGATTTTTCATTTCACGGTGTGGGTGCTTCTCTAAAAGAGCAGCAAGTGTAACTAAACACTGAACCATCTCTTCAGCCTTTGCTACATTATCCTCAAAAAATGTAAGCTTCTTCAAAGAACTCTCACAACTTTGCTCATCCATGGTTTTAAAATCATTTTCATACCAAAAGGCCCATAGCTTGAGGCTTAGTACCCAGAATGGTGCCATTAGGAGGAGGTCAGACATTTCACAGTAGAGCATAGTAGAAGGAACATAGTCATTGGGACGATGACTTGAAGAGGACTGTGGGGTCTCTGCCCTGTGTCTTCTCTTCCTTTGGTTTCTTAGACATAAAGCAACTTATTTAACTTTGGTGTTTTTACGTTAATAACCTCAGGTGTTTTGAATAATGATGCAATGCAAACTAACATGATTACCTTAAATATTAATGAAGTGTCTTTTGATTAAATCTTCAACTCTCTAGAGTTATTATTTTAGGTTGAAAATAATTGATCTCCATGTTTTTCTATCTACAAGTGTTGCTTGAATGTCAAAGAAGCTGTGAAGGCAGCATCTATTAAGAAATTTCCTCTGTTAAAATAGGGGTCTGTGTGCTAAACTCTTTGCTGAAAATTTTCATGCACATGCTTTCTGAATCGTACTTTAGCAGGTGTTAAGTGATACTTTCTAATCCATGACTGCAATAGACAACAGCATTTGAGAAATGCAACCAGTTAGAAGATCCATTCTTATTTCAGAGCTGTTTATACGTATGGGAAAACTGTATCTTAAAATTGCTAACATATGCCATTGCATTTTCTAAACACACTTGAATGGTTTTTGTTTCTTATGTCCTGGAGAACTATCTCTGCACAATGAATTTATTTTCACGTTTATCTTTATTACCCTGAATTCTGTGGTTTGATGTTTTTAGTTCTCCTACCCTTCTGGTAAATACAGCTTAGTTCCTCGATTCCTTGTCCCAAATATTAGTTATTGAATTCAAAGTTGGGTTTCTCTGTAGATTAGCACATTTCAAGTGATTATGTAACATACTAGGAAAAGCTGGAGTAGATAAAATCAACAGAAATCATTAAAAGAATCTCTTTCACAAGTAACATATGGATATAAAATGTTTGCTACCAACAGTAGCAGATTACATAGCACTTCTAAAAATTAACTGAACACAAACTAAAACACAATATAAATGTTGTAGTTTGGAGGTATACTCTTTGAGAAGGAACATATAGTTAAGTTTCCTTTATTTCCTTTTCTATATTTTCTCTCTTTTGTACATGCTGCTTTAGATTTCTGGAAGTCTCTAGTTGACTATAATTTTAATAACTATTTTTGCAGTAGGTTCCAAGAGGGAAATCTCATAGTGTAAATTTTAATATAGTAAAATCCAGTTATAGCACTTAATTTATCATCTATTATACAGTGCAATTACACGTTTCTGTTACATTTAATTGTTTATAATTTGAATGATGTAAATCAACACAACCGTTAGGCAAATGTTACACTTTAGTTGTTGTTAAACATCAGCAATTATGTCAGTGAATATAGGTGACATCTAACTGCTCTTTATTCTGAAATTCAGCACCAGTTTTTATAAGACAAAATAAGTATAAGTAAGTCACACATAGAAATTTGACCAGTAGGCAATAACAAATAGCCAGTTTTCTCTATATATTTTTATGTGTGGTGTGTGTGTGTGTGTGTGTATTGTGTGTCTCCTGTATATGTGCAGGTTTATGTCAATGCTAGGAGTTGATGTCATAATAGCTTTTCCACTTTACTCATTCATTGGTGTGGGAACTCTCAGTCAAACTCAGAGTTCTCTGACAGCTCATTCTTGTGATCCCTTTCTCTGCCTTCCCAGGTTGGAATTAAAGCAAGCCATCACACTCATGGACACATGTAGGTTTTTAGAGACCTGAATTCTGGTTCTTGCCCATGTGTATCAAGCAGATGTCCCTCAGTTGAGGAATGGATACAGAAATTGTGGTACTTTTACACAACAGAATACTACTCAGCAATTAAAAAGGAGGAAATCATGAAATTTGCAGGCAAACGGTGGGGCCTGGAAACAATCATCCTGAGTGAGGTATCCCAAAAGCAGAAAGATGAACATGGTGTATACTCACTTATATAGACCTATAAGATAGGATAAAAATACAGAAATCTATACACCTAAGGAAGATAAACAAGAAAGAGGACCTGGGGTAAGAGGATTAATACTCACTTAGAAAATCAAATGGGATGGACATTGGATGTAGGAGTAAACAAGTAGCAGGACAAGAGCCGGCCACAGAGGGCCTCGAAAACACTCTTCCTCGCAGTGTATCAAAGCAAATATTAAGAAACATAACCAACCCTTTGTCAGAGTGCAGGGGATCATATGAAAGAAGGGGGAGTTAGTATGATCTGGAGATGTCAGGAGCTCCACAAAAAACAAATATATCAGGGCACAGGGGTCTTTTATGAGACTGTCTCTCCAACCAAGGACCATGTATGGTTATAACCTAGAACCCCTGCTTGGATATAGCCCATGGTAGCTCAGTATCCAACTTGGTACCCTAGTAAGGGAAACAGAAACTATTTTGGACATGAACTCAATGTCTGGCTCTTCGACCTCCCTGTCCCCAGAGGGAGGAACAGCCTTGCTAGGCCACAGAAGAGGTTCTCCCCTATCAGTGGACTTAGAAAGGTGCAGGGAAGAGATGAGGGAGGGAACGGGAGGATAGGGAGGGAATGCGGGAGGGGGCTATGGCTGGGATACAAAGTACATAACCTGTGATTAATATAAATTAAAAATGAAAAAAGGAAGAAGAAGCAGATACACCAAAGAGGAGCAGACAGCTGGAAATAATCAAACTCAGGGCAGAAATCAATCAATTAGAAACAAATAAAACTATTCAAAGAATCAATGAAACCAAGATCTGGTTCTTTGAAAAAATCAACAAAATAGACAAGCCCTTAGCTAGTGAAAATGGCCATTCTGCCAAAAGCAAACTACAAATTCAATGCAATTCCCATCAAAATACTAACCCAATTCTTTATAGATCTTGAGAGATCTCAATTTCATATCGAGAAACAAAAAACTCAGAATTTCCAACAACAGATTGTGTGGAGGCATCTCCATCCCTGATCTTAAGCTGTACTGCAGAGCAATAGTAATAAAAACTGCATTTTATTGGCATAGAAACAGAATGGTGGATCAATGGAACCAAAGAGAAGACCCAGATATAAATCTACACACCTATGGGTACTTGATTTTTGACAAAGAAGCCAAAACCATTCAATGGAAAATAGACAGCATCTTCAACAAATGGTGCTTGTCCAGCTGGATGTCTACATGCAGAAAAATGAAAATAGATCCATATTTATCACACTGCACAAAACTAAAGTCCAAGTAGATCAAAGACCTCAACATAAAACCAGACACACAACCTGTTAAAAGAAAAAGTGGGGACGAGCCTTGACCTCAATGGCACAGGAGAGAGGTTACTGAACAGAACACCAACAGCACAGGCTCTAAGATCAACATACAATAAATGGGACCTCATGAAACCAAAAATCTTCTGTAAAGCAAAAGACACTGTAGTCAGAACAAAAGGACAGCCTACAGACTGGGAAAGGATCTTCACCAACCCTATATCTGACAGAGGGCTGATATCCAGACTATATAAAGAAGTTAAAAAGCAACAAATCAGGAAATCCAATTAAAAATGGGGAGGGGTATAAAACTAAGCAGAAAATTCTCTGTAGAGGAATATAGCATGGCAGAGAAACACTTAAAGAGATGCTCAATGTCCTTAGCCATCAGAGAGATGCAAACCAAAAGGATCCTGTGATTTCACCTTATACCCATTAGAATGGCTAAGAGCAAAAATTCAAGTGACAACACATACTGGAGAGGTTGTGGAGAATTGGGAACACTCCTCCATTGCTGGTGGGAATGCAAACTTGTACAACCACTTTGGAAATCAATCTGGTGCTTTCTCAGACAATTAGGAATAGTGCTTCCCCAAGATCCAGCTATACCACTCTTAGGCATATATTCAAAAGATGCTCAAGTACACAACAAGGACATTTGCTCAACCATGTTAGTGGCAGCTTTGCTCATAATAGCCAGAACCTGCAAACAACCCAGATGTCCCTCAAAGGAGGAATGGATTCAGAAATTGTGGTACTTTTATACAATGGAATACTACTCAGCAATAAAAAAACAAGGAAATCATGAAATTTTCAGGCAAATGATGGGATCTAGGAAAGATCATCTTGAGTGAGGTATCACAGGAGCAGAAATACACACATGGTATATACTCATTTATAAGTGGGTACTAGACCTATAAGATAGGATAAACATACTAAAATCTGTACACCTAAAGAAGATAAACAAGAAAGAGGACCTGGGGTAAGATGATCAATCCTCATTTAGAAAGACACATGGACATTGGAATTTGGAGAAAACAAGTAACAGGACAGGAGCCTACCACAGAGGGCCTCTGAAAGACTCTACCTAGCAGTGTGCCAAAGCAGATACTAAGACTCATAACCAAACTTTGGGCAGAGTGCGGGGAATCGTATGAAAGAAGGGGGAGTTAGTATGACCTGGAGAGGACAGGAGCTCCACGAGGAACAAATATATCAGGGTTCAGGGGTCTTTTCTGAGACTGTTTATCCAACCAAGGACCATGCATGGATATAAACTAGAACCCCTGCTCAGATGTAGCCTATGGCAGCTCAGTACCTGAGTGGGTTCCCTAATTATGGGAACAGGGACTGTCTCTGACATGAACTCAATGGCTGGCTCTTTGACCTCCCCCCTGCCTCCTTGGGAGGAGCATCCTTGCTCCTGTTCTTTCAGGTCTTATTATTTCCCCTTCTTTCATACGATTCCCTGCACTCTGCCCAAAGTTTGGCTATAGGTCTCAGCATCTTCTTTGATAGTTTTTAAGAAGTGAGTTAATTAGAAAGTTCCTCTAAATAAATTCCATCCACTGTGCACATGACAAAGGACCAAAGAATTGCTGTGCTTCTTCGTGGTGGAGGCTCAACCTTCACATTCTTAATTCTAACTTTCATATTTTCCAAAATCTGCCAACTCTTCCCAAATTTCCTTCCATGGTCACTCACTTCAGGCCTTAATGACATAATCCTGATGGAGCGGCTTGCACACAGAAATGTCACCAAGGCTGTTTCAGTACCCATGTCAGTTTCCGCACCTGATATTTATTTCATTAGTACTATTATGGTTTTAGATGAAATAAATTGAATAAAATACTTCAACCATCTGTTGTTTAAAACATTATGCTCTCCAAGTAAACTCTCTTTTGGCCTTCTATAGACACTTGCACATACATGGCACATATAAATTCACTCACGTATCAACACAAATACAATAAATAAATATTCTTTATAGGCAGATCCATATTGTAAGCATGAGCCATCTAACAATCTATCTTTGAAGTTACTTAACATTTTACTTTTCTTCCTTATTTTTTGGGCCTACTTCCACTGTCTCCCACTTTGTTCTGTCTGTTCTTGAGATAATGTTCTTGATTATTCTGAATAAATTCATTAGCTTGCTTATTTTTCAGGCTTGTTTTCTGAAAGTGGTTCAAAATGATGAGAGGTGACTCTGTGGCTTTGAAAGGCACCTTTGCTGGTCTGAAAAGCACATGATCATGAGATATGCCGATACTTCCTTCTCTTACACAGCCCAGCTGGTCCACTCTGAAAGAATCAGCACAAAGGCTGAATAGATGACCCAGCCATTAAATGTGTACTGCTCTTTCAGAGGACCTGGCTTTGGTTTTCAGCACGCAGCTCAGGCAGTCCACAACTGCCTCCAACTCCAATTCAGGGGATCTGACACCTTTTTCTGGACTCCTTGGGTATACGCACACATGTGGTTCACAATCATACACTCAGGCATATACATACATACTTAACAAATAAATAAGGGATCAAATAATGAATATGTAGTAAAACAATGCATCTTTTTGTTTTGTTTTGCTTTTAGAGACAGGGTTTTTCTGTTTAGCCTTGACTGTTCTAGAACTCACTCTGTAGACCAGCCTGGCCTCGAACTCAGAGTGATGCCCCTGCCTCTGCCTTCTTGAGTTGCTGGGATTAAAGGCATGTACCAACACCACCTGACTAAATTAATACATCTTTAAAAGACTGAGTACAGAGAGATATAAATAAGATTTTAAAACTCAAAAGATGAAATCAAGTCCAAACTCTTAAAGGCCCCTCACTGATAGAGAAAAATTCACACCAGTAGAGTTTGCCACTCACTAATAGATTTAACCCTGGCTCAGTTTAAAAGGGGGATGGGCATAAATGTAGCAAGGGACACAGCATAAGAAAAAAGATTTTCTTTACTGAGTTAAAGTCATCCTTCAAAGAAGGGAATATTTGAAACCTTGAGTATTGATTTCTTGCTAAAAAAAAAAAGTCACAAGGCAAGACAGAAATTGAAACACAAAAGTAACTGGATGTATGCCAATCTTATAAGGATAAAAGTGCATCATTCCAAAGGGGCCTGGCAGACATCCCAAATCAATTAAGGAAGAAATCTTGCAGCATATGCAACATATCCATCTCTTAAATTTTAAATTAAGATAATGCAGCTCAAGAATGGGTAAAGGAAAATGAAAAAGTGTAAGAAGGTGAAGAAGAAAATATTGATATTGGAATCTACCGACACGATGAACTGACAGTGCAGTGACTCATTCACGGTGGCTGAATGTACAAGAGAGAGGGGAAAGGCTGGTGGCCGCCATGCAGGGTGCTGGCTGGATGCTTGGCTTACGGCCTGCCGAGAGAACAAGGGAGTAGTAGGAAATGCAATCTCAAAGGATGACACCTGAAACTTATTGCTCAAAATGTGTCAGCATTAGAACTGCATAAATGTGGCGCTGTTAATTTATAGGGTTCTGGACTAAATGCTCATTAGTATTTATGCTGTCAATATTCCTTGTGAAGAATTAATTGAGAACACTTGGTTTCTGATTGCTCTGACATGTGCGGTGTCTCTCCACCAGTCAGGACTCAGTGGCATAAACGGGTCCACACCTGAGCTCATAAAGCAGAAATGCTGATGCTCTACATCACCATCAACTACTCTGTATTTCAAAAATGTTTATTTATGGTGATTGTGTTGGTACATGAGTGGATTTATGTGTACCTGGTATAAGCAAGTGCCTTATAGAAGGCCCAAAAAAGGGGGTTACTTGGAGAACATAATGTTTTTAACAATAGGAGATTAAACTATTTTATTCAATTCATTTCACTTTTAATAATAATAGTAACAAAGAAATAAATATTATGTGTGTAGCAGATGAGTCTTTAAAGTATGAACAAATTTAACTCAAAATCCACTTTATGCTTTACCTTTCAGAGAAAATCACCAGATAAGTCAAAATTGGTAGGTGCTTTTCTGATCAGACAATAAAATTTAATATTTTATAAATATTGATATATTTTATACATTTGTATAATTAATTTCTTTAAAATAAGGTTAAAATTTTAAAGTAAAAATAACATTCAAGATGGGTGTAAAAATTCACATTTGAGCTGACCCTTTAGTTTATATTAATTATTAAAATTTCAAAACCCTGTTGATTATAATGTAGAGAAATCTTTTAATCATGCTTGTACATATGCTGGTTAGTTTTAACTGTCAACTTGACATAACCTAGAGTCATGTGAGAAGGGAATTACAATGGAGGGATTGCACATGTTCAGTTCATGTGCGGGCATGTCTGTGGGGACTTTCTGTTTCCCAGCCCACTGTGAGTGGCATCACTCCCTGGCCAGGGGCTTCTGGACTGTGTGAAAGCAAAGCTAGTTTAGGTAGAACTAAGTAGACAAGGAAAGAAGCAGGCAGGCAGCATGGGTGTCCTGACTCCCCCTGAGCTTGACTGTGCACAGGGTGTGACTACCTCCTTGATTTTCTGTCTTGGCCTCCCTGGAGTGATGAATTGTGGTATAGAATTGTGAGGTATATAAACCCTTTCTCCCTTAAGTTGCTGTAGTTCTGAATATTTTATACAGTAACAGGAATGAAGCTAGGACAGAATATAACCAGATGTTGTAATGGAAATGGCTCAAATAAACGCGAGCCTGAACGAGGCTGCACATGTATCCTATACTGAAATCTATTTGTGAGGGCATGTTTTAGAAAGGAAACAAAGGGTTCAGAATTCTGAAAGCAACCCTCAAGGCGATGTTATATAAAGGGCAGAATAGAACTCAGGAGGCAGTGTCCTGGATCCATCAGGCTTCTGAGTGAAAGGTAGAAAGAGAAGAGATCCTCTTTGAACGAAGTAGCCATCATAAAAATGAAAACTATTGTCAAGAGAGTGGCCCGCGTGAGTTACAATTTACAGACTGGCAGAAGTTCAGTTTAATACAAAGGGAAGGGGGGTGACCCACTTGCGGAGTCGAGAAGTCTTTCAGGAGGCCGTGCCATTATTTTATTCTTTTCCACCGAGGATTTTATAAGCAGCAAAGGAAGCCAAGAATGTTTGAGAAATGAAACAGAAAACAGCATTCTTGAGCCCTATTATAAAGGAAAAGGGCACAGGATAAAAATAGTGTCAAGTCCTGACTTAATCATATTACAAGCCCTTCCTGATACAGTATTTGGGTTAAACACCATTATGGCTAGACCTATTGTAAGAGGGTGTTATTTTTTTTTTCATTTTCTTAACAATATGTGTACCCTTTAGTAATATAAATTCCACTGAGCAGTGGCTAAATATACACATGCTGAGTTAAGTACTTAATCACAACAATAATATTTATAAACCCGATAATGTAGTGTTGGCTCACCCTTCTTATTGGTTCACAAGCATTTAAAAGCAGTGACTAATTCACTGTTTGGTGGACTTAGTTTGAAACACATATAAAAAAATTGAAATAATCTTCCCTCTTTGGGCCCAAAATTTCCCCACTCTTAAAGTACTTTTATTAAAGGTTATTCTGTGCACAATAATGATTTAGTAGCCATAAGTGACCTAACTAATAAAAGTTGGTTAGTAAATAATGTCAAAAACAAGATCCAAAATAATTAGTTTTATTCAGGCACCTGATTTTGTGTCTTCTTGTTGCATCTAGTTATTTATTCTATTAAAGATCATGTTGATGGCTGATGTCTTTGAACATTTTCAGCCAAAATATTTGCTATCATGTGTTAGCTGTGACTTAAAAGTGTCCAGCATTAGTATCTTGGATAAAACTACTTAGAATAAATACTTTAAATTCAATGTTTTACATGAGATGGAGGGAGACAATTTGAGCATTTTGATACTTGTAATAGTTATACAATCCAGTGCACATTTTCTTATTCTTCCTACGTCTTCACAGTTGAACCTAAGTATAAAATTACATCAACATTTCAAACTATGTCTAGAATATGGATTAGACATTTCAGCAATTCCTCTACTGATGTTCATCTGCCTCTGGCCCCTTTTCTCTTATTAATGCAGACTTATATTCATTTGCTATGGTCTCTAGGCTTTACTAGACTGTACCCTTAAGGAATTAAGAACCTTGTCTCAATTGATTGCTATTTCACCTTCAAGATATTAAGAACAGAGAAAGAAGCAAAAATAAACCTAGTGTTTGTTGAATATTTAAATAAGGAAATGCAAACCTATTATTTTTTAAATTTGTGTGTGTGGTGGATATATGTGTGTGAATATGCAAAGCCCAAAAGCTGACACTGGGTTTCTCTATTGTTCCCAACTTAGTTTTTGAGACAGTGTCTCTGGCTGAATCATAAGCTTGCCCTCTAGGCTGTACCTGCTAGCTAGCCAGTTAAAATACTGATCTGTCTGCTTTCCAGAGCACTGACTTTGAATGTGCACTACGGTGCTAGGCCTTTAAACAGGTGCCAGAGCCTCTTCAGGCTCTTTCCTGATTCTGCCATCTTCTGCAAACCTAACTCTTATATCTCTGCTTTGTGCCTTTCTTAGGGGCACAGTTTATTTTGAAACACTATAATCAGATTTTTTTTTCTAGCAAGGATTTTCAAATTTTTGAAAAGAGCCCAATGACATAGGGCATCATATTCATGATGTCCATAAAGCAAGAGTGTCTTCAACGAACTTGATAGCGAACTTTCTTACATTCTGTATTTCATTTTATTCTCTAAATAAAAATAGTGCTGGCATTGAAGTGAAGTAAGCCACATAATCATACTCTTTGGTGTCTGATGGTAGTGTGACTTGAAAAGTCTGTACTTTCATAATCCTCCTCCCTTCTCAGCCACTTCTGAGGAGTGGCTATTCTGTATGTCCTATACCCTAGACTTCCAGGAGCTGGAAGGCCTAAAAGAGATTGGATCTTGTGTTTCATAAATGTTGCTGGTGAATAGTTGAGGGGGAAAAATGTATGCTTGGATTTAGATTCCTCTACAAACAAAAATCACAGTCTAAAAATTATTTCATCTAATTCTTACCACAGTCACACAAGCTAAGAATTGTGACTTGTATTTTGTACCTAAAGACATGGAAGTTCAAAGGTCCAGTGCTTCCTCCTTCTGGTTCTTGTCCTCTGCCCAAATATGCCTTCATTTCTTGTATCTTATGCACACATATAAAATCTATAAAACATGCAGTAGTCACAGGATTTTGTTTTGTTTTATTAGACATGCTCTCCTCATAGCCAGGGTTGGCCTTCACTGTACAGCTTAGGACGGCCTCGAACTCCTGATCCTCTCGCCTTTACCTGGAAAGCACTGAGACTACAGGCACCCACCACTGCATGAATACATATTTATGTATTCATTCGTTTTCTGTTGTTTGAGACAAAGTTCCACCTTTTGTCCCTAGTTGACCTGGAAAAGGGTTATGTGAGCAGGCTGGCCTTCAATTGCCTGCAGTCTTTTCTGCCTCCGCCTTTAGGTGTGCAAATAGTTCCTGCTTCTCTCCCTGAATCTTGTTTCACTTAACATGACAGTGTTGGTTACTGCACTTACTGTAGGAAAGGTCGCAAATACATATGTGTGTTTTAGGAATGGTGACTAGCTGTGTTTATCTCTCTAAATCACCGGTGAATCATCTCACTTGTTACTGACTGGACCCTGAAGGCAAGCCCAGCATGGGCTTCTTAGTGATTGCATTTTCCATTGAGAGTAGGGTGAGGTCTCTGCTCAGTAGACTGATAGGACTTAACACTCACATCTAGAGGAGTTCTATCCTCTCTTCTCTCCTTCTGACCACTTTCTGCTCTGCTCCTGATCAGTTTCTAAATGGACCTCGGAGATGGGAAGGGTCGTGCCGGCCCACCTTCAAACTGGGCATGCTCAGCTTTGGCTGGGACGGCAGAAGCCAGGATTCTGTGATCCATGCTCCCAGTCCCACTGCAGGGCAAAACTACAGCTTCCTTTCCCCAGGAGGGCCAGACGCAGCTCCGCCCGCCCCCTGCAGCCTGCGCTGTGGCCGCCAGCCACCGGAGGGGGGCGAACCCACGTCAACCTGTTGTTTGTCCAGTCCCTATTGATCAAGTCAGCGCCACAAGGAAGTGCGGCACCCACACGCGCCTGGAAAGTTCAGCATGCAGGAAGTTTGGGGAGAGCTTGGCCAGTAGCTGGGCGGCCAGGGAAGCGCTCATCAGCGCAGGCAGCGAAGGCGCTGGGCAGCGCGGCATCGGCAGCAGAGGTCCACCGGCCCAACCCGGTGGGCTTCATCTATTTATTTATTTATTTATTTTTGGAGCGAAGCTGTCCTTAGGTCGCTGATCCCAAATGCACCGGCTTGTCTTCATCTCCATTCTCGTGTGCGCGAACTTTTGCAGCTATCGGGACACTTTTGCGACTCCGCAGAGCTCATCCATCAAAGCTTTGCGCAATGCCAACCTCAGGAGAGAAGGTAGGGGACTCATTTGAGTTGTGTTCTTCATTGAAAAGGTCACATTTTCTATTGTCAGTGTTCTTTGGGCCATTCACCCTGCCCCCAGCCCCTCTGGTTTGGAATTTTTCAAATGAACTCAGAAGGAAGACTGTTCTGGGAGGGAGGGATTCTCAGGTCTGGCCCCCAGCTCATGTAGCCCCTCCTTCTAGAGAACGTAGAGAGAGTGGGTGAACGTCCTGGGGGCCCAAGGGGTGGGAGTCAGCCAGTAGGACAGGTGAAGCAGTTTTCTTCCTGCACATTAAAAGTCATGGAGGTGTGCCCTGGTTTGATACCCTCCTTCCAGGGTTTGAAAGCTGCATGCTGCGCTCACCTGGATCAGACTAACCTGACTCTAGTAAAGACCGAGCATTGTGGTAGGTGGTGGAGTCCAATGGTCTTTACTAGATGACATAACTCTTACTTGCTTATCTTGCTTAGGAGAGTAGGAATGACACATTTCGGCACTGTGGTTATTTCTGCAGCAGATTGCCAATGTATATGCCACTTATTTAGAGAGAAGTCAGTGTTGCCCTTCATGTTCCTCAAGTGACTTTCCCGCAGAGTTAAGAAAAGCTCAGGAACTCGGGAGTCTGGGAGGCAGGGCTTCTGGAATTTCCTTGTGCTGCAGGGAACCTGGCTTCTTTTGTTGGATTCCTTTGTGCTGAAGTTTTCCAAGCTCCTGAAATGGCTGTCCTAAGAAAGGTGCTGAGCAGCCATGCTTATTTTCTGTCCTGTGGAAGACACGTGGGTCAGTGGTTCCCAGAGACTCCAAATTGAGTTTGTGTTTCTCCAGAGGCTTAATGGTCCAGGGCTTTGTGGCTTTTGTTTTCTTTCATGAATCTCATTCTCTTTTACTTGCTTAAAGTACCCAGAGCCACTTTCCCCCACACCACGACCTCACCCACCAAGGACATCACCAAGTGTTCTCAGTGGCTTCAGGATTTGAGTTGGCAACATTTGACAATCTTGATAAATTTATAGGAGCCACCTTAGTCTCTCATCAGTGTCTTTTTTGATATGTCCTGAATTCAGACCTCTGAAAAAGACCTTAAAATTTGAGTGGAAAAATACTTTGCTATGCTTTCTGATAACAGGTAGAATGATTGACAGTCTCTCCAACTTTTCTGAAATGTTAGGTGTGTGGCCCAGGAACTCAGTTCCCTACTGGGTAGCAGTGTTTTATGTAAAATATAACAATAGTCTATTATTGAGGACTTCCCCCATTATTAAAGCAAGGGAGATTTTGCCCTCAACTTCAAAGCAAATGTGGTTGAGTGTCAATGCATTTTTGAAGCTCGTTTTGCTGGATAGTGTCTCCAGTATGGACAGATATTTTTTGACTTTTCAGCTGTGCTAATAATTCTTCTTTATTTGCCTTTTAGGCTTTGTAGAGTTAAATGCCATGTTGATGCATGACTTCATAGCTATAATTTTGTAACCCTCCAAGTATTGGTTACAAAAAGTCAAGAACAGAAAATGAAAAGCATGCAGCCTTTGCTTATTAACCCAAGAATCTGACCCAAATCCGGACAGACTGCTTGGGGGGTTTTTCGTGCCCCCCTCTTTTGTTGAAGAGCACACTCTGAGTTTAATTTTCTTTATTGGAACTCTGTGTATCTAGCTAATTTACACGGAAACTTTTCAAACTACTGATGACATCTCCAGATTCCTTCACATGTTCACTGAAGCTATTTCATAGTTAATCCAATTGTATACACACACACACACAATATTACTTAATATTTTTCTCTTTACCAATCTTACTTTAAGAAAAGGAATGGAAAGTAGTAAAAATCCAGTCATATTTATAGAAGAAAATAGCAACACTCGTAATGGGTTTTCAGTGTCTGGGAAAAGATAACTCAAAGGGGCAAGGTTGAATTGTAAGGGTTGAAAGTTGAAAGACTGGGCATTACAGTAGAATGTTTTTCCAAATAATGTATTTTCATTAGCTGTGAATATATAATTTAGTATGTCTGTAATGTTAAAAAAAAAAGCAGAGGGCAGGAAGATGGTTGAAAGAAAAAACTCTGAACATGTTCTTGGAGGGGATTTTGGGAATAATGAAAAACAACTGGTTGAGCGGCAGCCAGAGTTTTATTGAGATAGTCTCTGTACATTCTTTCCAGCTCAATGTTGGCCTCCATAAAGGAAACATAAGGGGAAGGCCAGGTGTCTCATAGAAATGGCCTCCGATAATGTGTTGAAATCTTCCAGGGCTGACTCGGGATCTTTGGAGAGGTCTAGCCATCACTGAAGTTCTTAATTCAGATCAGGAAGAAAGTCAAACTTATTATATCAAATTCTCACTTATGCACATCTTCAGTATGCTTTCCACACTTCCCCTCATAGGTGGTTTAGGAAGATGGTATTTTGCAATTTTGACTCTCAGAGGAAAACAGCATTGAAGTCTGGGGAGGACATGCATGAGAAATATGCTCAGGGGAAACACAGAAAACAAAATCTTCTCAACATTATTTATGGTCATTAGAAGATGTGGGCAATAGTCACTGAAAAGCCTGAGTGGCTATGGGCAGGTGTGTGGAAGCCCTTATCTGAAGGCAAGGCTACACTCACACTTGAATGCCATGTGTTTGCTCTTCACAGTTCTGTTAGTTGTTGCCCAGGTTTGGGGTCACAAAAGGAACTATAAAGGATAAGGACAGGTGCCCCGTGAGATGGATTTTTTATTATTATTTTCAGATTGATATAAACAGTTTGGGTTTGATCAGCCATGTCTAATAACACAGATAATGAGGGAAGTTGAGAAATGGTATA
This sequence comes from Pachyuromys duprasi, assembly GCA_028658305.1. Taxonomy (NCBI): domain Eukaryota; kingdom Metazoa; phylum Chordata; class Mammalia; order Rodentia; family Muridae; genus Pachyuromys; species Pachyuromys duprasi. The sequence goes on from CM053747.1 coordinate 5,141,696, forward strand.
GGTTTGTAAATGGTAGGCTCTTAGTATAAGGCGATTGGTCTCCTAGAATGTCCTTTCACAATACTGCCCCTCTGTGAAACAGGACCTCTAGATCCTTCCATTTAGAGAACTGAAGATGGTCGGCAGAGGAAGGAAGCAGAACTGATTCAAGTGAGGTTTTATAGCTATGGAAGAATACATTACAATATATTTAAACATTTAATTCACTGTTTATATTTCCTTATAATGTATTATTAATTGTTGTTCTTGCTCAAATTGACTTACATTAATCCTATCTCTAAATCTAGACCCAATGCTAATTTAAGAGACACACTTTTAGTGTCTATGCAGTTGACGCTTTCATAATGACTTCTCACAATGGGTGATGTTCAGACTGATACCAGGAAGAAAAATAGCCACAGTTAAATGACATTATTAATTATTCTAAAATCTAACTAGATAGCACTTTCTGCCTAGAGATGCAAGACAACAAATCACTCTCCAAGTATAAATGTTGCTGGTAAGCAATAATTTTAGATTGTTCCATTTGGCAAAAATGCCGGAAATTGAATTGTCTCCGACTTCATCATTAGCTAGGGTGAGATCTACAGGATCTTCTAAAGCAGCAAGCTTGAGTCTTAAGCAGTGTGCTTTCTAGGGGCATACAGATGACAGCACAGTGACCTTGGTCAGAGATCAGAATGAAAAGAGATGGCAACAAACCAGGAAAATATAAGCCATCTCATGAAAGCGTCTGAGTGCTAAGGGCCGCAACAGTGTCTAAATCTTACATTCAGTTGTTCTTATATTTTCTGTTCAGTTCTAAGAGTATTGAAGCTTCGAACCTTATGATACATATATGTATTTTAAACGCAGCATGACTTTGGCTTTGTAACAGCATGGCTGGAAGACCTTAATTACAATTCTTTTCAAAGGAAGATGGAGGGCTAGGGAGCTTTAGTGAGTACAGAGACTCAAGCTGGAGGCCTTAGAACCAACTGGATGCAGTGGCAGGTCTGCTCTCCTGGAACTCCCACAGGGAATCAGGGGCAATGTGAGGAGAGTCTCGAGACATTTGTGGAGAGCAATCCTGGCACCTGAAGGAGGGGGTCATTCTGTCTTTATTTCATAATGGAATGCAAGGACCAAGACGGTGCCATGTAAGGACCAAATGCCAAGGTTGTACCCTGACCTCCACATGCATGTGGTGCCATCTATGACAGAATTCACATGAAAGAGCACAAACAACAGCAACGACAACAATACATACACACTCACACATACATGATGGTATATGAACAAAAGTGCCTAAAAAATTAAAAAAAAAAATAGCCACACCTACCAACTGAACCTTCCACAGGGCTGATAAACTGATTAGAAATCTAATGATTGTGGAGAAGTTGGAATGCTGCAGGTCCAGAGCCCGAGCAGTCTTTAGCTCTGTTAATACTCATTTATTGTCTTGCGTTGTACCTAACCTAACATCTTTGAAAACATTAGGCAAGTCATTTAGACAGACACCTACACCAATCAAAAGGCTGAGTGTCATCAGGTTGCAATGGAGGCCTATGGAAGAGGTTTTTCTGCTTTGTTCTACCCATCTGCTTTATTTCTCCACCAATGCATTTTAGTCTCTTAATGAATGATCTTCTTTGTTCAGTTACTGTGAAAATCTCATGAAATCACTTTCACACTGGAGCATGGAGTTTAGGGCAACATAAGTATCTGCTCCTGCCCCATGGTGATTGGTGTCTGGGTGCTGTACAGTGAAGGCTGTACTGAGCTGCACTGACTGAAAGTGATTTTTATCTGAAGGATTTTTTTTTTTCCTTTTGATGACCTAAAGCGAAACCACATTGCTTTAGCGGCCAAACATCAAGGAGAACCCACAGAGTCACCCTCTCTTTTAGCTAGCAAATGGCCTAGGCATGTTGACAGGTAGGACTCATACTTGTAGTCTCTGAACATTGCCATTGTCATTCTGAATGTCTGGAGGGATTTGAATGTTTTCTGTCTTCCTCCTTTGTCATATGCAAATGTGGTTCCTTCTGGACGCTTCAATTTTCCTTGTTGAAATGATCTGGTTGGTATTTCAGAGAAGTGTATGGACACCTTTGCATGGGAACATGTTGTGAGCCAGGTGTACAATGTTTGTAACTCTTGGAAACCTTAATATTCATCTCATGCAATGACCTAGAAAGTTTTAGGTAGAAATGAGTTGGTGTAAATTAGGACTCATTCAGTTGCCTCTTTTCAAACAATTCTCTACTTAAACTCAGCTGTCTTCCAAAGACTAATGTGACACCTTTGTACTTATCATGGCTCCTTCACTGAGATCTACTGCAACAGCTATTTATTAAATAACTGTTTTGCTTCCTTGATATCTGTTATATCCCGTGCTTATGTTCTGTTCTCTAGAACATGGGTGACACATGCGTTTTCCCTGCTCTACTGGAGCCAAACTTGAGACTAGTAATGAATAGTAATGAATAGTTGCTCATGACTTCCTGGTTCTTTCTAGGCAAAGCTGATTCCAGACATGCTTTAAGCGATTATAGGGCAGATGTTAAGGCTGCTGAATACCCTCCAGGCTTGTCAGCAGATAATCCCATGCACATCTCTGTTGTCCTGTTTTTTTATGGTAGGTTTGAGTTCTTTGCAAGATTTGTGCTTGAGAAGAGAACCCCTCACAATTACAGTGTGAAAGGGTCAATGTGCTGCATGGTGTGACAATTCGTGGGGACTAAGTTCTAGGATATCCCAAAGACTTGAGAAACTGAGAAAGGCTTTCTGGGAAGGAAAAGATAAATAAGAGTTTAGTAGTTGAGGGTGGTGACAGAAAAGAGTGGAGTTTATCAGCAGAAAGAATGCTCAGGGTTTAGAGATGAGGATTATAAAAACAATACTAATAGAATAAATAAAATAATGGACTGGAAAGATGGCTCTGTGAGTAAAGGTGCTTGCTGTTGCTTGAGTTTGATCCTGGAATCCATGTAAAGGTACAAGGATAGAACAGACTCTATAAAGTTGTCCTCTGATCTGACATTCATAGTGGCATACCTGCCACCATTATGCACACATTAAACAAACAACAAAAATTAAAAGTAAAATAAAATCAGGATGCACATGTCCACTAGTCAAAGACCTGGGGAAAATATGGGAGAGCTTGGCTGTAATTCTGAGAGTGAAGAAAAACCATCAAAAGACGGAACTGGGGTGGGGGTGTAGCTCAAGCTGGAAAGTGATTACCTATCAGACAGGAGGAGCCACCACCATTTAAACTGAGTATGGTGGAGTATGCCTGTAATGCTAGCACTAAAGAGGTAGAAGCAGGAGGTTCCAGAATTCAAGGTCATTAGATACATAGGTAGTTCCAAACTTACCAGGGCTATGTGATACATTGTAACTCCTCCAAAAAATACAGAGAAAGAAAGGGATAAAGGGAGAGAATAAGGAAGTTTTAATTGAGAATCCTGGTGTCTTAATGTTGGATGTAGAAAAACTGTGTCTTGAGGGGTGAGCCAAGCCAAGAGTGTGATGGAACAAGTCTTGCACAACCATTGCCTGTACAACATGTACACAGGTTGTGTTGGTTCATTTTCAGGATGATAGGGGAAGCCATGAGTGATTTTCTTAGTTCAAAATCTTCATATCCTGGATCCCAAAGCCACCTGCAGTTCCTTGAGTTCTCCTAAATCCAGAAGTTTCTCTGTCATTTGACACAGAAATTATTGCCTTCTTAACTTTTTCTGTGGTCTCTGCAAAGGAATATGGATGGTCAGAAGAACTTGGATAGGGTTTCATAGCACTAAGTTATTTCATATAGCTGCATTTCAGAATTAAATGCAATGTAAAACCAAAACACCTTTACAATAAGTTTTGCGGGAAGGACAGTTTTAGCAAAAGCAAAAAGGGATCATATAAAACTTTCTTAAAAAGCATCTAAAACAGACACAGTAGGCAGAAATGTTCTTCCCCATACAGTACTCCAGGACCAAATAAATGTTTGTCATAAATAAAGGCATAGGTTTACAGTTCATACAGAAGAATCAGTATGTTCTTATGAGGGCTTTCTCTAGAACAAGGAGGAAACATACTTTGTTTTGTTTCACTACAAGTGTTGATGATAGATACCATAATATGTCTTTTTGCCTGTCTACGTCCTGCTCTACTGACATCTATATATTTTCTTTAGTTGTATTCTGTCTTGTGATTTGTGGGGTTTATGATTTGTTCATTTTCATATTGACAGCTGGGAAATTGGCAGAGGCATCATATCAGAGGCTTGTGAGCTACTTTTCAGCATGAGGAGTGACATTTACTTAGATTTTAAGATTTTTACCAAGGACTATGCACAGAGAGGATGTAAAACCCCTGTTCTGATGTAGCCCATAGACTCAGTCTTCAAATGGGTTCCCAGCTCTTTGATCACCTCCCCCTGAGGGGTACAGCCTTACTAGGCCACAAAGGAAGACATTACAGCCAGTTCTGATGAGATCTGATGGGCTAGGCTCAGATGGAAGCAGAGGAAGACCTCCCCTATCAGTGGACTGGGGGAGGGGCATAGGAGAAGAGGGAGGGAGAGAGGGAGCTTTTAAGAGGAAATGAGAGAGCAGGCTACAGCTGGGATACAAAGTGAATAAATTTAATTAATAAAAATTAAAAAAATATTTTTTCCTCAGTACTGTCTTGTAGAGTGGACGCATGAAGATAGTTTTGGATGTGTGTAGTGCTGCGTCAACTATAATTTGAAGCTTTATATTTTATAATAATTATTTTATTATGCATTTATTTTTAATTAATAGAAATTTATATATTGTGTGCAACATGTTTTGAAATACGTGTTTATTGTGGAACGGCTAAAACAAACTCATTGGTATGTGTGTAATCTCATGCAGTTTTTTGGTGATAAGAATACTTAAAATCGACTTGGCGGTTTTTAAGCATGCGGCATTTTGTTAATGACTATAGCAATCCTTGTGTACATTAGGATTCGTGGAGTTTTACACTTGAGCTGTGTCATGGCTGAGCATGGATGCAATCATTGAGTGTGACTGGAGCTGACAACTGTTCACCCATTCCGCAGTTCACTGGAACATTTAATAAGCACAGCAACAGCCTACTTGTATTAAATGCTGCTGAAGCACCCTGGGTTGTGGGGAAAGCAACCAAATGAATGAATAAATAGGTGACAAATTTACTTAAAAGCTGAATGAGGGTAACAGTATATATGAACAAGTCTATAAGGTCCTTGTAGACACTAAAGGACCACTTGGTTTTAATTACCATGCTGTTCAATCCTGCTTGCTTAGGTGACTTCCAGATCTGCACACAGAATACTAACATACAAGTAGAACAGAGTGGAACACTGTTTTGGCTTGAGGTCTTCACACCCTGGGCATTGATCAGTGAGACCTAGGGATTTCCCCTCCATTCATGTTTCCAGGCGTAGAAAGTTTTCAGGAGAACTACACAAACATGTGTCTTAGGGATTTTGTTATTGTTGCTGCTGTTGTTTCTTTGAAATTTTCATAGTATATATTTTCAACACACCGTAGCGTATTACATGACGGTGTTTTCATACGACTGTATATTAAAACACTGAGCACATCATATTCAGAACTTTCCATTTGTCTCTCATCTCCTTATTAGTCCCTTTCTAACAGTTTCATTTCTACTGTCAGGCCATATATACATTCATGATTTTATGACTCTATATAAAATCTAGGAACTACACGTGAAATAAACAGTGTTTATCTATCTCATCCCAACTTCACTTGCTTAAAATGATTACTTCTATTTGCACTCATCTTTCTGCAAATGACTTTATTGTTTACAGATCTTCGTAGCAACTTTATTTGTAATAGACAGAATCTGGAAACAACCTAGATGTCCCTCAACTGAAGAATAGATACAGAAATTGTGTCACATTTACACAATGGAATACTTACTACTTAGCTATTAAAAACAAGGAAACCAAGAAATTTGCAGGCAAATGGACAGAACTAGAAAAGAACATCCTGAGTGAGGTAACCCAGAACCAGAAAGACACACATGGTACATACTCACTTATATGTGGATATTAGCCATATAATATAGGTTAAACATACTAAAATCTTCAGACTCAAAGGAGGTAACCAACAAGGAGGACCCTAGAAAGGATGCTTAAATCTTATTCAGAGTGGCAAACAGGGTAGACACCAGAAGCAGTGGAAGAGAAGGAGCCTACCATAGAAGTCCTCTGAAAGGCTCCAGCCAACAAGGGATTGAAGCAGATGCAGAGACTCACAGCTAAACTTTGGGCAGATTGCAGGGAGTCTTATGGAAGAAGGGTGAGGAGATAGAAGGACCTGGAGGAGACAGGAGCTCCACAAGGAGACCAATAAAGCTAAAATATCTGAGCCCAGGGGACCCTGCAGAGACTGATGCACCAACCAAGGACCATGCATGGAGAGGATCTAGACATAGGCAGTTCAGTCTCCATGTAGGTCCTGGAGTAAGGGGGACAGGGCTACCTCTGTCATGAACTCAGTTGCTTGCTCTTTGATCAATTCCCTCTGGCGATATGGCCTTTCCAGGCCACAGAGGAAGAGGACCCAGGCAGTCCAGATGAGACTTGATAAGATAAGATCATGGCAGGGGAGGAGAACTCCCCCTTCAGTGGACTAGGGGAAGGGGATAAGAAGGAGGGAGGGTGCGACTGAGAGGAGGTAAGGGAAGGGGCTACACTCAGGATATAAAATGAATAAACTGTCAAAATAAATAAATGAATAAACATTCAGCTGTGTCTAGACCACGTTTTCTGTGTCACTCGACAAAGAGATTGTTACTAGACATCTCTTACAAGACACCAAGATTGGTTCCATAGCTTAGCTAATGTCAGTAAGTTCTGATAAACACTGCTGTATGAATACCTTTGTGATATGCTGATGTAGAGGCTTGTGGATGAGTATCCAAAATTAGTAGTGGTATAGCTCGGCCATATGGTAGATCTACTTTTAGTTTTGTTTTAGAGGCTTGCTATAGAGCTTGGTGGAAATACTTCCAGCTTACCTCCATATCATCAGTAGAAATGATTAGATCCTGCCATTGTTGATTTTTAAAAGGATGACGTCCTTGAGCTATCAAGAAAATGTTACATGTTTGATAGCTGTTCCAGGTTTATAGTTTGGAAGTATAAATAGCTGTAGAATATTAGGTGGTAAGGAAGAAAATCTAGTGTTTTCTAGGAACCCCCACTGGAAATGAACTTGTCTGGTTGTAGCTCATTGATGTGTCTAGTCAAGAGGGCAGTGCACAGGGATTGTCTTGGTACTGTAGGTCAGACCCAGTTGGATTTAGAATACTTAATAACTTGTGTGTGCACAAAGCACATATTTAACTGACACATTTTAGTTTGGGGAAAAAAAGTGATTAGTGAGTTGGATCAGGTGCTGTGGTTGGTAACACTTTTATAAAGGCCAGATGGTAAATATTTTAGATTTTCCAGGTCAAATGATTGTGGTTCTATAAACAGAACAGAAAGCAGCTACAGAAACTACATAAGAGAATAGAGACGGCTATAAACTTTTTAAAAGTTTCTAAGATTCATGTTTGTAAAATTCATAAAACCTGACTCTCCTAATATGACGGGGACCCTGCAGGTCACGGTCTACAGAATTTTTACATGTTTTATTTAAGTAAAGGCTGCAACTGTAATGAGGAAAATGGTACATGCAAAATCTAATTCTAGTTTGAAAATAAAAGAAACTCATTTATAGCATCAAATAATTTGGCTTAATATCAGTTTGTGGTATAGACTGATATGTGAATGTTTTGGTTTATGATATGTAAACATGCTTTTGTTAAAACTCCTAGCTGGGGGTTTTAGTTGGTCTACACCTGTTAGGTGCAGAGCATGGTCTTTTCCAGGTAGAATTAGTTGAATTGCGAGGACTTAGAGGGGTATAAATATGACAGCCCAGAGGGTGAAGGCAAGACTACTTGGAGGAGGACTGCTTGCTGCTGGTTCATCCTGCTCCTGAATTTCCTGTTTGCTCATTTGCTGGCTACCTGGACTTCTGGATTTTTGAATGAATGATATTCGTATTGGCCACAAAAGAGTACTACAACCCTACCCAGCAGGAAGTAGCAGAGAGAACTCCACTCCCTGTCCCCACTAATTTTCTTTCCCTCCTACCTGGTGTTGGAGGGTTTGAAGGGAGGTAGAAGCATTTAATAACCTCCAAAAAAAGTAGGTTTATTAAAAATTAAAGGTCAACAGATTGATAATTATAGATGATAGTTGTATCATAAATGGAAAGGTACAATGATAGACAGGAATGCATCTCTGAACAGATATACTTGAATGAAGCTTAACAACTGATATTACCAGCAACAATAGTTGGACGAGCTTTGCTGTTTTGTTGAATCAAGAAGGTGACAATTTCTTATATGTGCTGCGTGGTTCAGGTCACCTGGGCATGTAGTTTTCTTGGTCCCTTTTCTTTCTGTGGTCCTACTTTTTTCTATGACATTAACTCCATAACTTAGGTCTCTAGGGTTCATTTCTCATCTGTGTCTGTCTCTTCTTGGTTTCCTCTTCTTGGCCAACACACATTCTCAAATCATTTTTTCCCCCTGCCTTACAGCAAATGCAAGGCATTCTCCTGTTTCTCTTCATGGTGCTGTTCATGAACATCCTCAGTGTTCCCACTCTCTTTCATTTCCAATACCCATTATTATTTGAAATAACTCCACACCCCTTCTGAGCCATTCTGGGGGAGGCACTAGGCCTTGTAGTCTCCTCTGAATGAGCTGTAGTGTGAGAGATGCTACTCCTTTTCTGTCTTGACTCTCCCAGATGATGGGTTTGAAATGATGATAGAAATAATGCCAAAACTAACAGAGTTCTCATTTTAATTTCTTTGGAAAAACAAGAGTAGAGAAAGCCTTAAAATATGTTTTATGCTTTATCATTCTTCCTGACTGTTAAAAGCAGTCAAAGAATTGAGAAGATCTGAAAATACCACAAGGAGCCTGTTAATATAAACAAAATGTTTGTAGATAATCGTAATGTCTTATGACCTATCTGCAAGAGCAGCATTTGTGTAGCTAAAAAAATAATTTTGCTTTAAAAATAGATGTTGACTACACACGTAAAACTGTTCTGTGTTGCTGAGTGTCCCCAACCCCCACTGAGGTGGTATCATGTCATTTCAGAGAATGTAGAACAATCAGCTATCCTACAAATACTGTTATTTTTTTGTGGATTATACCTTTTCATTTTTCTCACTGATTTTCTCAGGAAAAATATCACATTATTCTAATATGACAATATAGGGAAATAACCCATTAGCCTGCGCTTTTTGCTTATGTTTCTTTGCTGAATTCTGATTGATTGATTGATTGATTGATTGATTGATTGATTGATTTTCCCAAAACTTACAATGAATGATCCAAGTGGCACTTATGGCAAGACTCTAACTTAGTAAACAACTTAGTATCCCAACAAAGTAAACTATTTAGTTTTTTTTTTTTAAGTTCTTGCATTCATCCGATGGAGAATTCAGTGTCAGACACATCATGGTGGCTTTTGAGCAAGCCTCCCCGTTACTCTCCTGATGAGCTACAACATTTTAAACAGAAGTGCCTTCTTTACATCTCTTTTCCCAACTTTCAACTTTCTCACATCCTCTGCTTATCATGTTTCTATCATGAATCCCATGACTTGACATATTTATTTACACAGCTAACATCTGCTTGTATGTTTGGGCTGACTGGCTCAGCACAGTCAAACAGCCTTCTCTCTACTTCATTGTTTGACACACAAGAGAAGTTCAATAAGATTCAATAAATCAACCAACCAGTATTATATTTTGTTGTCATATTTTAGGCCCCATAAGAACCTCATAACCAAACTGTGAGAGAGAGAGAGAGTTTAAGCCTTGAACTGTTGGCTTACTACCTTAATTGTCTGGATAGTTACATCATTGACCAAAAAAGAAAACAAAGAGCAAAAGCAGATAAGAGAAGCTATAGAAATAGGAAGAATTTTTGGACATGTTAGGATATTTTGGAATCTCTGTATAGAAAATCCTAAGTCCACGAAGAAAAGAAAGGAAGACAGATTTATAAGATGTGCACAGAACATGGAGCAATCAGCTATGTATTTTCATGTATTCAAAAGAAATGGCAATGGTGAAGCATGTTCACATGCCATCTTCTGTGGAAGATATTAATGAATGAAATAAAGTATGCGTTTTTATAATAACAAGAACTAATTGATAAAGTTACTAAATGTAGAATGAAATTTTTTAAATTGTTTTAAAAAGTTAATTATATAACTTATCACAATTTATTCACTTGGTATCCCTGCTGCTCCAGCTCCCTCATCTCCTCCCAATCCCGCCCTCCTCCCTCTTCTTCCCCTATGCCCCTCCCCTAGTACACTGATAGGGGAGGTCCTCCTCCCTTTCATTTGACCCTAGCCTGTCAGGTCTCATCAGGAATGGCTGCACTGTCTTCCTCTATGGCCTGGTAAGGCTGCACCCCCCCCCCCCCCGCCAAAGTGTGGTGACCAAAGAGCCAGTCATTGAGTTCATGCCAGAGACAGACCCTGCTTCCTTTACTAGGAAACCCACTTGGAGACTGAGTCTGTGGGCTACATCTGAGCAGAGGTTTTCAGTCCTCTCCATGCATGGTCCTTGGATGGGGAAATATTTGTTGTTTTTAAAGAGAGCAAGTCCGGAGTAAAGGAATAGCTTCTTGGAATTTAGCTCAAGCAGAGTTTATAAGAGATATGTGAATAGCTCAAAAAGCAACAACAGTCTTTGGTGCTGATTCTGTGTTATGCCACTTTTCACTAACCTTGGCTGCAGCAAACATCAGCCATCCTGATTCCCTCAGGCTGTCTACTGAGTCCTGAGCACATGGAGACTGGTGGTAGATCCTAAGGTACAGTCCTGGCTCAATTTAAGTTTATGCTTTGATTGAAGAGAGGAAATACACTTATGAACAAAGACAAGGCAAGGTAGTGCCATGAGTGTGGCCTTATGTAACCTATGTTATTTAATTGGGTTTTGCTTGTTTTGTTTTTTGTTGTTGTTGTTGTGAGATACTCAGTATCAGGGTTCTATTTCATTTGTCAAACTCTAACTGCTACTGTTCCAATCTATTACTTGGTTTGGATAAAGTGTATTAAACAAACTATTGTTGAACACAATATTTGGAAGGCAAAAGGCAAATATCTTACTCTTGTGCTATTACCTAACTATTACAGTGATTAAAATTTGAACTGAAAAGTAACTTTTAATTTGACTCTTATAACTATATTTATGATTTACTGTGTGTTCATATCTTAGAACATGTATTCCAGAACCATAAAAGATAGTGTGTACACTCAGTTACCAACCTACTAAGACTTAAATTTTTGACGCATTATAGTATTTTAACCCCTGGGTGGCAGTAGATAAAGATGGCTTTATACGCTTTATGTTTTGTTTTCTTGTTTGCTGTTTGTTTGTGTTGGCCTCCTTCTTTTGATTGGGAATGTAAATCTAAGACACTCTCATACTTTCCAAAAGTAGTTCTTCACAAGAAGAGCAACAGAACCAAAAAATCTGGGCCCAGGGGTCTTTTCTGAGACTGATATTCCAACCAAGGACCATTCATGGAGATAACCTAGAACCCCTGGTCAGATGTACCCCATGGCAGCTCAGTGTTCAAGTGGGTTCAGTAAGGGGAACATTAAGTAAGGGGAACAGTAGTAAGAGGAATAGGAGCTGTCTCTGACCTGAACTCACCTCCCCCTGATGGGGCCAGCCCTACCAGGCCACAGAGGAAGACAGTGCAGCCAGTCCTATGAGAACTGACAGGCTAGGGTCAGATGGAAGGGGAGGAGGACCTCCCCTACTAGTGGACTATGGGAAAGGAATAGGAGGGAGTGAAGGTGGGATTGGGAGAGGATGAGGGAGGGGGCCATAGCTGGGATACAAAGTGAATAAATTGTAATAAATAAAAATAAATACATAAAAAATCAAAAATCAAAATCAAGAGCAATGTGAATATACCACTCATATAAAACTCGGTTCTGTATACTATTGAATAAATTTGAGGTGTGATAAAACATGTTGAAATAGTTTAGATAAGTTACTAACTCTTTGTGTTCTTTTTTTTTATTTTTTAATTTTTACTTTATTTTCATTAATTACAGTTTATTCACTTTGTATCCCAGCTGTAGCCCCCTCCCCCATCCCCTCCCAATCCCACCTTCCCTCCCTCTTCCTCTCCTATACCCCTCCCCCAGTCCAATGATAGGGGAGGTCCTCCTCCCCTTCCATCTGACCCTAGACTATCAGGTCTCATTAGGACTGGCTTCTTTGTCTTCCTCTGTGGCCTGGTAAGGCTGCTCCACCCTCAGGTGGAGGTGATCAAAAAACCAACCACTGAGTTCCTGTCAGAGATGGTCCCTGCTCCTATTACTAGGGAACCCTCTTGGACACTGAGCTGCCATGGGCTACATCTGCATGCTTTAAAATAAGCACATCATTACATATTAAACATTTAGAACTTATTCACATTGCATAACTATAGAGAGCTGCATGTGCCGCGCCTTAAAGATGGAGATGGTTTCCGCCTTCCACCACCCTGACCGCGAGTGCTCTTGTGATAAACAACTCCTTATTTGGCTGTGCTATGTCTGATGATACGCCTTCTCAGTGTCTGTAGTTATGTCCCCCTTTTCATTTCTGATTTTGCTGATTTGGACCGTTTCTCTCTGCCTTTTTGTTAGTTTGGCTAGGGGCTTGTCTATCTTGTTGATTTTCTCAAAGAACCAGCTCTTGGTTTCATTGATTCTTTGAATAGTTTTATTCGTTTCTAATTGATTGATTTCAGCCCTGAGTTTGATTATTTCCAGCTGTCTGCTCCTCTTGGGTGTATCTGCTTCTTTTTTTTCTAGAGCTTTCAGTTGGGCCATTAAGTTGCTTGTATGAGATGTTTCAAATTTCTTCTTGAAGGCACTTAGTGCTATGAACTTTCCTCTTAGCACTGCCTTCATTGTTTCCCATAAGTTTGGGTATGTTGTGCCTTCATTTTCATTGAATTCTAGGAAGTCTTTAATTTCCTTCTTAATTTCTTCCCTAACCAAGCTGTCCTTGAGTAGCAAGTTGTTCAGTTTCCATGTATGTGCAGGCCTTTTGCTATTTCTATTGTTGTTGAGGTCCAGCTTTAGACCATGATGGTCCGATAGGATACAAGGGATTATTTCAATCTTCCTGTATCTGCTGAGGCTTGCTTTGTGACCAACTATATGGTCTATTTTGGAG
>CM053747.1:5155481-5247610 GCA_028658305.1 Pachyuromys duprasi
CAGCGATCGGTGAGCACCTGCCATATACCCGTGGGTTGGAGCAGAACCTGGGTGCAGTGTGCGCTCGCAGTGTGCAGGTCAATGAAAACGGTACCCGGTTCCTCCTCAGACTGCCTGCGAGACTGTGTGATCCAGTCTATTATGGTGGGTGCGGGCGCCCAGCGCGGCTGCTCGTTCAGATCAGAGCTGTGTGCCGTTGGTCACCCGGAGATTTTTCTGGGTAATAACTGGGTGTCCCTAGGGTTTTCCCACTTGATTTTCTCACCGTAGGAGTTCCGCTCACCTGGCAATCACAAATGCTGGCGTTTTAGGTCCCAGAGTTGGGTCTCCTGGTCACTGCATTGTTTCTGCTGTCCTACTCCTCAGACACAGTGTCCTCTCGTGGCAGCCGTCTTGGATCTCCCCAACTCTTTGTGTTCTTAACACAGCCAATTAGTATGTCTGTGTAAAGTTCACTGATATCTAATTTAGTAACTTTGATGAGCTGGAGATTTTAATTTTCAAAAGAGTGAGTGCATTTGAACAGCCACTGGTTGGCAGATCCTTGGACACAAAGGCAGTGAGCTGGCCACCTTCCTCTTCTTGGCATGTCAATGTTATTTTATTTAAAAAAAAGTACCTTGGGGGACAAAAGTATTTTAATGACATGAGAAATGATAACTCATCCTCATAGAATGCCACAGCCTCTGATATCCAATGTACACATGGTTAGACAGACTGAGAACATCAAGGTTGTCTGTAGTTCACCTCTGGGATATGGTGATCAGTGATCAACGCAGGTAAATGACAGCACATAAATGTACATTAAGTCACTGTGCATCATACAGGTGTAAGATAAAGTTTAAGGTCATATAAACATCTGCTCAGAATTTTAATAGCTTAGAGCAGGTTGGAAAACCACATAGTAAGGTATGCACGAGGCCGGATATGACCCAAATTATCCATACCCTAATGGTATAATTGGTAAATGTTACCCCACATGGCAAGCTTTGTAGATGTGATTGCACTAAGCATCTTGAGCTGAGGCAATTGTCCTTGTGTTATTTTGAAGGACTCCTGATATAGAGAAGAGGAACAATGGATATTAGCTCATTAGAACACAAAGTATAATGATGTAAAATGTATTTGTGTTAATCACATTCACACACTCATTCAAATGCATACAAAATGTACCTGCACTAAGTGCTGGGAACAAAGAAGAGACAGATCTAGAAGAGATATTTGCACATATGTACACATACATATACGCTTACATGTGTGTATATACATACATGAAATAGACATAAAATTTAAGATGTAATTTAAAAAGAACTGGTGACTGGAGTTGCAAAACAGAAGAATGTTGAACATTCTAGTTGGGTTTTGGGGCTCAGGACACTTCGCTGACTTTGAATTGTCATTGCCATACTGAATCATCATTGTCTAGGACAAAAATGATAGTGTGAACGAACTTTATTAACCTAAGTAAAGAAAAGAAGTAATGTGGGAAATTCATTCAAAATTTTTTTTGTATTTAATCCAGTATATATGGAAACACTATTTTGTATGAAGAAATTTTTAAAAAAATTATTGTGATTTCTTTTGGAATGATTTTGGCGATACTAAGTCTTCCAAGTCTACTGTGTCGTTTGTACTTTTAGCAACTGCAGACCAGCCACCCATGGAACATCCAGTGCTGCTAGTGCTGGGTCATTACCAAGGTCAGCAAAGCTGCTGAGGTCGTTTTCTTAAACAAACACAGGTTAGCCTTGCTTCATTCCCAACAACAACAACAACAAAAGCATCAAGTTGTGAGTCTCTTCGTGATTCTCTGTATTGACACCACCTGAAGAGAGTTATATTCTCACGGGCAGGGCTCTAAGGACAACATTAACTAGACAGTAAATGATAAATATGGATTTACAGAGTTTAATGACTTAAATAATCTTCAGTTAGTAACTCGGCAAGCATGTGATTTCTGTGGGTTATATTTTGTTGCATTAAGTCGGCCATTATCCTTAAAATTAACACCTGACCCTCTCCGGATAAACTCACAGTTCCAGATGACGCTGTGTCATGCCAGATGCCCAGGTTAAGATATTTGGGATTTTTCTCATGAAAACAGCAGCTGCACATCCTCATGTCACTGCTGGCATTGCTTTTCATTCCTGATTTAATCTGATGTTGGCAACGATAGCACTGCCCCTTATTATTTGACTAGTTTTAGTAATTACTCTTTTCTGCTAACCAGTAATAGATTTATGAAAAAGAAAATCCTGCTGTCTGTTTGGGGGATCTAACCATTATGTTTGACAGAGCTTTTTAGGAAGTAGACCATAGCTTCTGGGATTCAGAGGCTTTGGGCAACATGCATTCCTAGCGTGTCATTTTTAGAATGAATGTCATGAAAACTGTTAAGACTTTAAAATATTCAAATGCCTGCTCACTATATGGCCCCACATTAAAGGCAATTAGTAAAGATCACTACAGAACTAAAATTCATATATCTCTTACTAAGTAATACACATATGCCAAACTTGTGACCATACTTATGTTGGCATGGTCTTAAATATAGTTATGTCTTACAATTTATGCAAATGACAATAGTCTATCACATTAAATTCTTTTTAATGTTTTCTGGTATCTTAATCTTCTTTAACTGACTTTCACAATATCTCTTTGAATTCTCTTTCCCAGAGAATGATATCCTAAGAAATTCACATTGCTGTATGATTCACTTAGTGTATTTATGGAGAACTCAAATAAATTGCCCAGTTTGAAGCCTCATTGCATGCAGGACCAGAGCATAAAACTTGCCAGGTTAGATGGGAAAGTCTTTTTCTAAGCAAGAAACGCCCTCGGGAGCTCAGCATCTCTTAACAGCCTGATGTGTGTCAGGACACAGCAGGGTCCTTGTGTTACTAAGAGCATTTTATTCCAAAGGCTCTTTTTATTTTTCAACAGTAAAGTGAGTTCAAAAACATCCAGTTTTAAAATATGACCCCGTATGAAGTGTGTACCATTCTCGTTTATTTTTACCTGAAATCATTTCATTAATTCATGTTCTGCCTTCCATCGGAAACACTCCACAGTAATGAGGACATTGTGTCTCTTGTTTCTGGGCTCTTGGAGTAGTGGGCCAAAGGAGGCATTCAATGAGCATTTGCTGATTGATTGATTGAATGGCAGCAGAGTTCAATCCAGGGAGCTCAAGAGCAAGACAGAGAGGACTGTGGTTGGCAAAGACAGATTCACTGTCATATTAATAAATCCTAAACTTCAGGCCCCTTGACTGGCCTCACAAGGCCCTATGATTTAGTTTTATTGTCACAATTTGGTGTTCATTTTTCTACAGAGACATCTACACTGTGTAAATCTCAGACTGCAAATCTAGAGCATTCCTTAGTGTAGGGTTACTGTGTTCAGTTGAGGCTTGGCTGAAGCACTACAGAAACAAAATAAAATGTGCTTTAACAAATTAATGCATCAGGGACTTTGTTTCTTTTTTTGTTATTTTTATTTTTTATATATTAATTACAGTTTATTTACTTTGTATCCCAGCTATAGACCTCTCCCTCAACTTTTTTTCCTTAAAATTAGGGTTACCTAAATTATTGTAAAACCTAAATTCGTCTCAGTGACTAATGTCCTCAGCCATAGCCAGACTCTCATGTTACTTCCCTGATGCACACCTTTGTGCTGTCACAGCTATGGTGGCTTTGTACTCAAGTGTATGTTACACAGATGCAGAACTTAGTTAAATATTTTGTGATGCATCAAAATATGAAGGGAATTGAGCTTTGTTTCCATAAATATTGAATTCAAGGTATTTCTTTTTTTTAATAAATTTATTTATTTTTATCTCAATCACAGGTTAGGTACTTTGAATCCCAGGCGTAGCCCCCTCCCCCATTCCCTCCTACCCTCCCACTCCCTCCCTCATCTCCCTCTTCCCTGCCCCCTCCAAGTCCACCATCAGGGGAGGACCTCCTTCCCTTCCATCCAACCCCAGCTTATCCTGTCTCTTCAGGGCTGGCTGCAATGTCCTCCCCTGGGATCTAGCCAGTCTGTTACTCCCCAGCTTGTATGGGGGAGGGTCAAAGAGTCAGCCATCAAGATCATGACTGAAACAGTCCCTGTTTCCCTGAATAGGGTCTTCAGTCCTACACCGAGTTATCATGGGCCCCATCCGTGCGGGGGTTCCAGTCCACATCCGCACGTGGTCCTTGATTGTAGAAACCGTCTCATACAAGACCCCTGTGTCCTATTCAGTTTGGTCTTTGTGGAGCTCTAATTCAAGGTTTTTCTGAACCTAAGTAATGAGTTGCTTAAGTAAAGACAATGGGGCGGTCTGCTTAGAGTGCCTCAACAAAACCTTACCGACTGTGCTTCTTCAACAGCAGCCATTTATTTCCACAGGTCAGCCGAGGTCAAGGTTGGGGAGTTGGCAAGTCTGAGTTTCTGGGGAGGTACTCTTCCTGGCTAGCACAGGGACACCTGCTTGCTGTGCCTTTCTCATGGCCTTTGCTTTTTACTCCTGCAGAGAGAGGGAGCTTCTGAGGCTCCTTTTTGTAAGGACACTTGTTCTAATTTCCAAATGAGAGCATTGTCCTCATCAACCGGCCTAACCTGAGTCACCTCTCCAGAAGTTTTGACTTCACGTACAGTCACCTTGAGGCTCAGGACTTCAGCATGAGAACTGTGCAGTATATGGCTCAGTCTATAATAATTAGGTTTCAGCAAGAAGGATGGTGAAAAGATTCTACAGGAAGAGGGAAAAATGAAAACAAAATAAATTTTGAAAGAGCATAGGGCGCCATTCACACATTGCTTCATCACTGTCTTCCTTCATGTTTTTCTCATCTTTCTAGAGAAGGAGATTGTAATGCATGAGTAAATTATGGATCTACCTTGTGTAAGAATTATTGCAAAGCATTTGTCAGCATGAGCTGTAATCAAAGAACTTTGTACTTAGCCAGAACTCAATGACAAGAGTGCACACATATATTTTAAGTTGAAATAAAAATGCAAAAATTCCCATTTCAACTTGCATTTTCAATTAGCCAATCCAGTAGTCTTTCAATGGCCTTAAATAAGAGGGTTCATTACTGCATACATGGCAGAAAGCAATGTATTAAAGAAATGCATGTATTGTATCATCTGACATTCAATTTCTACCAGTTGAGGTTAATGAAATTCATTAACTTGAAAAGAAAATCTAACCCATGAAGGCTGTACGGAATACTGATTATGGGACGATGAAAAGCCTGCCCCTGCTACTAGCTAGCAATACATTCTTGGGCAGTTGCCTCCACCATCCCCACCTCAGGACACAGAGATTAAACAGCATCAACAGCAAACTCTTGTCTTAGGAAGTGAATGTAAAGATAAAAGTCAGTAAAACACTAAATACAATGAAAGAGAAACAACATACAATCAATACAATGTCATTTAGATATCTGTGGAGTTGCTTATTGAAGAAAGGAGATATCCTCATTTCCACCTTTTTCTGGTAAAATGTCAGCAGTGAAAGTTGTGGCTAAATCTTCAGATAAGTGGGAGTGGTTTCTTTCCTTTGTTTTCATTTGTTTGTTTGTTTGTTTTGTGATGACTCCTTAGACGAAATAAGTGTACTCATTAGAAGGTTGGATAGAGTTAGTCCAGATCATCTCTTTTTTTCACTACTAAACCATGGCATACAGAGATGTCATGATTGGCTAGACTCATACAATGTTTAAAGTTTGATTTTCAGCAGTCTCTTATGTGTAAATTATGAATCTAAATACATTTGAAAGCCAGAAGGAAATCCAACCTTACCTTGCTCCTTTCCAAAGCTTTCCTGGGTGTCTAAAGACAACAGAAATTTATTATACCTCAATTCCAGAACCAGATGTTCATGGTGGGACATTGGTCACAGTGCTTATCATAGGAAAGTTGTACAGGGAATCTGATCTTCAATTTTGCTGACCACTAGCATTTCTTGGGTTTGCCTGCACTACCTTCTTTGTCACACCTCTCTCTCTCTCTCTCTCTCTCTCTCTCTCTCTCTCTCTCCTTCTCCTCCTTCTCCTCCTTCTCCTCATCTTCTTTCTGTATATGCCAAATATCCTTGATCTCCTTGTTTTATAAGGAGTTGAAAAGCATGCAAAGTTCACCTGGAAAACCCACAGTAAACTTCTCCTTTAGATTACAAATTAAATCCCTCTCTACTTCCAACTATGATTCCATCTCTACCACCACCACTTCCTCTTCCTTCTCCTCCTCCTCCAGCGTATGAGAGTAAAATAAAAGAGAAATTTTGACAAAGGTCAAGTTAGAGGGTGTGTCACGGGATGTGAGTCTAGGCTAAGCAGAGATATAGGACAGAAAGGATACAAGTGGTGACAAGAAGAGGGAGTATCACAGAGGAGTACATTCTGTGTGTGATAAAGAGGAGAGAGAGGGGCCCGCAAAGCTATGATAAGCCTGTCTGTTCCATGGAGTGTACTTTCCTCCAGGGAAATGAAGCTGAGCAGAAGGGCGCCAGGGAGAATTAGAATGCCATCTAATAGGAAAGGGTTAGGACAAAAGTGGCAAAGACTCTAGCGCTGTGGTTCTCAACCTTCCTAATGTTGAGGCCCTTTAATACAGTTACTCACGTTGTGGTGTTCCCCCCCCCCCCCACACACACCATAAAATTATTTTCTTTGCTACTCCATGACTCTAATTTTGGTACTGTTATTAATCATAATGTAAATATCCGTGCTTTCTGTGTTTTCTTGGTGGAAGCTTACTGTGAAAAGGGGTCAAAGCCCACAGGTTGAGAACCAGTGCTCTAGAAGATGGGCATGGTTACTAGGCATCAGATGCCAATGTGATATCTGAACTCACAGGAAATGAGGAAGGTAGACTTTCCTCTAGGAAGAACTTGCTGTTGGGTTGGTTGACCACTCTCAATGGTGAGGTGCCAAAAACAAAAGTGATGGGGAAGGAAAGAAAATGTCTTCTACATTTGTACCTTAATGATTCCTTCTTTTAGACGTTGGATGAAGGGGAAAGAGAAATGGAATTCCTCCTTCATTTTGTTCCAGACAGTACATATTTTTCACACTTTCCACACAGAGGGTAATTATAGAATTCTGTTTATTTATAGTACTTTCCCTGGACTAAGAGGTTGCATATAAGCTCAATATTTTTATGCTGTCTCTGCCAAACACTGATACGTGATTCTTCCTATGATACTTTTAATTTTGTGCTACAGTAATTTTCTCTAATTATGACCTTATTGAAGTAACATGGTTATATTTTCTCTTTGTTTTATGGTAATGACTGATAAACAAAATGCTAATTGGCATTACAATTTTGAGCTATATTTATTCTGATATTTAAGTGGTTTAATTAGGATTTAATTTGCACATCAGCCTGAATTGTTGTTTATCCCAATATATCCTTTGGCATTTTGTTGTCATCATTCAGAAAACGTTATTAAGACATGGCAAGAAGTTCTTTGTCACTATGTGTGGTATTCACAGTGGGTTTCAGATAAAAAGAATTTTTAACTAGCAACTGATGCTAATAATCTCATTGTATGGAACTTCTGTTGTTTCAGGTGAGAAAGCACTGAATTAAGCTACACTGTATTCAAAGCTTAGCTTTTGCTTTCAAGTTCTGCATTAGTCTTTAATGTTTGTGATTGGATTTTGTCCCAGGAGGCTGTCTGCTTCAGTTCAGATCTATAAATACTACTGCTTCGCTACCTTATTAGGTAATAATTTTTCCTGCCTGCAGGGTACTAGTCCTTTTCCAATTATTAAATATTACTTGTATCCATTTTACCTCTTGTGTTTCCAGTGGGGGCTGATGCCTCCTTCCTTAAACTCACCTATGAGTATGCTCTGAGGCTCAGTGTTGGACATCAGGTTCTTTCTTACATGAGTAATTAATCCTCCTAAGCTTCCAATCCATTTCTCTGTCTACATAGTCCTTTTGGGTCTTTTGTGAATTGAATAGAATTCTCTAGTATTTTGGGAGCAGAGAATGGAAAAATCATATGGAAATGAATATATATATATGTGTGTGTGTGTGTGTTTAGTTTAAATGTCCTATGTATTTGTCATTTATATTTTAGTCCTTGTTGGGGATTACATGCCTACGTATACTAGTGGAGATAGGAGGACAATTTGTAGAAGTTGGTTTTCTCCCACAGCATGGGTCCCAGAGATTGAATTCCGATTGTCCACATTAGTGGCAAGCATTTTTTTTTCCTCACTGAAACACCTTGCCCACCTTGTGATATGTGATAGTTATTTATTCATTTTAGAGTGAAGTGACACATTCCAACAATAAAGCAAAAAGTGCTGATGGCATTTTCTAAAAGTGGTGTATCCTAAAATTCACTATGCACTCTGGCTTTATTGTTCCACCCTGGAGTGCCCAAAGGGCAGGTTTCCATGCAGGTTGAGCTTGTGTCTAATGAAGTCTCGGATATAGTGTGTGCTTCTCCTGCGTGGATCCCACTTTCTGCTTCTGGGGCACAAGGTAAAAGAGCTTTCCTTAATTCATGGGGTGATGGAGGGAAACATGAGGTTTTTCTTAACTCATTTTGGAGAATCATTTTAAATTGTTATGGAAACAAATGGGCTCTATAAGTGGAATTCTTTCATAAAACATTTCTTCTAAAATAATTAAGTATGGATTTATGTGTTAGTTTTCCTTAAAAGTTGATTATCTAAGGAAAGAAAGAAATGAAGCATAAAATAGTTTGACACATTCTTCTTAGACGCAAGTATGGTAATTGGTGAGTAATAAACTTAATTTTATTTTTCAAATCAAGGAATTGTCACATTATATCATGTGAATTTATATTCATTGCTCTTAATAAGTACTTAAGAAACAAACATGTGTAAGCTGTCCAGTTTGGCCAGGTTGTGAGGAATTTGTTCAAGCAAGTGTGAGACACAAGTCATGGATACAGATAAGCAGGTATGGTGCCTGCATTCTGGAGTTCTTATTCTGCTGGAATGTAGGCTTGTGTGAAAAGAACTACAACCAAGAATTTCTCTGCAGAGAGGCAGCTTTCCTGCCGTATTGCGGGAAGGCTGAGAATGTTATTGGGGAGTGTATCTAAGAAAGTTTGCATTCAGTATGAGGGTGCCCTTATAAAAGTGGTCTCCAAAGGGTGTGTGACAGAAAGGTGGTTGTGTTGGCTATCAAAGCATTTTCATCTGGCTCTTACAAGAGCCCATGGTGAGGGAAGTAGTGACAGACAAGATTCCAAACAGAGAAATCCATATGTCCAGTTTAGAGGAAGGCCTCAACAGATGAGTAGCTACAGAATAACTTTAGATACAATGGAATTTGAAGCAATTTTTCTTAGAATTTGTTTTATAGAAGTCAACCCTATCAGTCAGTAATTTTGTCAATAAGATTATCTGTGGCAATGGACTGATTTCTACACTCAAGTTACTTTATCAAATACGACACATGAAATTCAATGCTCTTGAGCAATGTCATTTTCTCTTCTGTTAATGATACATTTTGCCACATACTTCTGTGATAAGCCAGGTTATCTCGGAAACAGAACTGGTAGAATGTATCCATGTAGGATGAAATGGATTTGTTACATTGCTGTATACCCCACAGGCTAGACTTAAAATCAAGGAGATGATCTGTCCATAAGGTAGGATTTCAGGTGCCCCAGTCAGGCACTGGAAGACTAGAACATTACTATAGAGTCCTTTGTATTCAACTTACACTGAAAGGCTGAAGAAGCTGGAATCAGATGTCAGCAGAGGATAATAACATCAGCAGTGGAGAAAGACCTACTTAGTAAGAATCACTTAGTAAGTCAGTGTAATTCCTATACCTCAGGCCTATCTACACCTCAGATCTGTTTGTACTTCTGAGCTCTCTATACCTCAGACCAATCTATACATCAGATTCTGTATACCTCACACTCTCTATAAATCAGACTATCTATAACTCAGGCCTCTTTATACTTCAAGTCTCTCTATAACTCAGGCCTGTTTATACTTTAGAACTCTTTTGCAGGGTGTAGCCAGGAAAGACTTTCCCCTCTCAGTTAAATCTTTCTGGAAACTGCCTCATAAAATTGCGGAGAACTTTATCACCTAGTTGATTCTAGATCTTGTCACCTTGACAGTCAAGTAACAATCACAATCTCTAACTTATTTTCTTCTAAAAATAACACTGGAAATCATATATCACATGTTTTTTTTTAATCTTAGGTTTTTGCAATATAGTCCAGTTCCATGTGTATGTGTGTGTGTGTACCCACATTTACTTTTTGATTCTTTGTGTGTCTGTTTGTTTAATTATTCTTTCTTCCTTCTAGAATGTATGTTGATAAAAACAACAAGAATCGACTCTCTCCCTAACACTGCTTTGTTCTCAGGAGAGTGCTGGGGCATTTATTTTATTTATGATATCAGCCCATTGTTTAAGGATCTTCTTGTTTTTTTAATTGGTGTTCTAAACATATAAATTTAAAATGCACATACAGTGTCAATACTGTTAATGTCAATATCACAGATATGATTTTGTACAATTGCTTTGCAAGACATTATCATCGGGAACAACTCAGCACAAGTATATAGTAACTCTCTGGGTTATTACCTATAGCTACTTATAAATCTTAAATTGAAAACTCAAATAAAAACTAACAGTACCGCCAATATTTCATGGGCATTATATGGAAGATATAGCAAAGCTGAAGAGGTGCTAGGTAAGTGCAACAACAAGCAGTAAAAAGAGCTAGCGGTTGTTACCCAAGTTTAGCTGCTGGTGAGTAGGTGGACTTCTGGCATGTTCTGTAGTATGGCACTGTGTCTGTGTATTTTCAGAGTGAGGCACTGCACTACTGATGTTTTCAAGACACCCCCCCCCCCATTTCAAAATCTGCAATATAGAATTGTAAAATATTATTTTCAGGTATTTTTATGGAGTTGACCCAAATGATTATTTCTTAACGAGGAGTTGCGTAGCACTCTGTACATTTTGATTTCAGTAAAACATAAGTGCAGTGACAGACTGGGTGGGGGCAGAGAGAAACAGCTGGCAAAGCAAAGAGAGGGGGAAACAGTGCACCGTGACCAGGGCTTTCTGTTGTTTACCATTGGAAAGAGATGACTGTGAAAAGTGCATCCAAACTGAATCTCTCGCTTCATGATGTCATTTTTTTAAATATTTATTTTTTCAAAGTAATATGTACGTATTTTAAAAACAGTAACCATGATCTCTAACCCTTCATAATTCAGAACTATCACCCTTTTAATCTCTTCATAGATATGAGTGCCTATTAACAAAGGACTACATCTTTTTCTTTAATTAGCATTTGTTTTGCTCTTTTTTTTCCATACATGACAGTTCCTTATTTTGCAAACTTAGACATTACACTCAGAGATAATGACTTTTGAGTTTTGTGAGGAAAGGAAGATAAACACATTTATTGCTCCTGCGACACACTGGGAAGCTGCAGTTGTGATATAGAAATGTCTGCTGACTTTTATAGTCTGTATATGACTCTAGCTGGATCATGAAGTCATGTGGCTTTAGCTGTCTTGCCAACCCAGTCTCTGAGGATTGAATCCCCAAGTGGTCGCATGAGCTATGATGTCCTTCCTGTCCCAAGCTCAGCTTTTCAGGGTCAGATCTGTGGAAAACACATGCTAAGAATGTCCTACCAACCCCACCTCACCTGCTTTCCTGGAGTCACTCTCCTTCTCCGTTCAGACTCTAAATCCAGCATTCTTTGTCCTGTGAATTCTTGCGCTGGGCTCTGGAGAGTGAAGGGTTCCAGTTCTATGTTTCTGTCACTGTTGGGATCTGCTTTCATAATCTCCTTAACTCTCTGCCTCTTGTCTTGGCCCGTCTCTTGAATTCAGATCACTACATTTCACATCCCCTATATAAATCTCATAACTCTTTTCAGGCACCTCAAATTTGTTGAATATAGAACCAAGTTCACCCTCATCTTTCTTAAGTAGATAGCTCTTCAGTATAGTGAATGCCACTCTTATGGAATTCTTAGTTCTTACAGTAACCCATTTACTTGGTCTACAATGCTGTCAACTTTACCAAGCAGATGAGACAGCGAGCAGAGCATTCTTCCTTCTAAAATTTCCAGTTTCACCAAATCATCATATAAGTAGTCCCAAGGTCTCACTCTTTCAAACTCTCCCAAAGGTATGTGGCTTAAGCTTTACACAGACATATACTCTGAGCTCTGGTTTTAGCTAGTCACTTGGCATTTCTGGAAAATATTATGTTATGTCTCAATCTGGAGTTCCATATTACTTTTGGGGTACTCTTTTCCCTCCCTCCTACACAGTGAATCCTTCCCTGTGCAGTTCTTCTTCATCTTTCTAGATGTCCTTAAAATAGATCTAAATGTCCCAGCAGTGACTGGCCCAGGCTTTGGACTTAGTGTTTGCTATAGCACCTACCACTGTGTGATGTGTTACCCACTCTCAGGTTTACTATTATTTATTTAGGGTTATTTTCTCCTTTCACTGTCATTTCTAAAATACTAAGTCATCCAAGTGTGATTTCCAACTTAATTACTAATAGAATAGACATAGTAGTCCATTTGTTCCTTCATGTCCATGGGTATTCTTCTCAGAAAACAGTGGATTGTCTGAACCCATTATCCAAACTTTGACAAAGACAGACATTTCTTAGATTGGATTGAGCAATTTAATACTCAAGATTGTTCTCATATATGTCTTAAACGTATGGACATAAAGGAAGACCACTTCAATTTAAAAGTTTATTTGAACCAAAACAAAACGTTCTAGAACTGGTCTGTATTTCAGACCAAAGCTGTTCTTCAAATGCAGACCATATCATCATGGGTGAGATACTATTGTAAACAAAAAGAAGATGGAAAATAACATACAAAGATTAACCAATTGTTGCAGTGTGCCTTTGGTGTTAACTGGAAATAATGTGGCCGACTTCAGCCTAGGACTGACTGAGAGAGAGGTGAGCCTGTTATTGGCTGATGCTTCTGCTAAAATATCATAGCATACTCTTAGGTTTGGTTACAGTATTGTTGTACATGAAGACAGGTTTTAGTTAATGATCAATAGAGACCCATTTTTGCTCAATTCACAGTTCAAGTAAAGAGGCAGATGTATTAGTTATTAGTTATTCAGGAGACTCTAGTATAGGAAGTCAGTGAAGATTAAACCAGGAGAAATACTATTTTCCATTTGGGGTAGCCAGTAGCAAACACCAATTGAGAAAACCAAAGGAAAGGCTATCTGCTGATCATGATATCTGGAAAGGTAAAATGTAGACCTTTGTTTTATATTTTCATGACTAAACTTCAAGTCCTTTTGAAGTCAAACTAAATAAACATAGCCTCAGGGTCCAGGGAGCACTTCTGGTCTGGTCCTTGTACTCACTTTAAATGAGTAAGTTCTGTTGCTTGAAAGAAAATAGTTCTTGGTTAAGATGGTGGTCATAAACAAAATACGGACTGAGAGTTTATTGAGCACATAGAGAATGAGCTCTTGGAGCTTAGCTCACAGCCTGATACACGAGAGTTTTTTAATGGTTGGGTGACTGTGAGTGGTTGAAGTAATCTAGCTTGTGGGCTTGACACCTTCCAATCCTCAAAATGAGTGTGGCTTCTACCCAGCGTTCCTGGGATGTGTAGCTTAAATTATTTGAGATTTTGGGGAGCCATGTTATTCTAGTTTGGGATTACACTTTTTGTATGTGATAGTACTTCTAATCTAACAAAATTCTTTATTTAAGAATGTTATATAAGGAAACTATCACTTTGATCATTACAGATACTTAGTATCTGGAAAGAAATAAAGCTGCTTGGTACTGCTCATGAGCCACACGATAATGTACCTGATTTTCAGTCATCCCCTTGTACGCAGCACTGCAGAGGTGTTATTACTTGTGTCTGAGTATAGATGCATCTGAGTTGTGTGTGTAAAACACAGAAATATACACACAGCTGGTGTTATAGCTATAAAGGGTAAAGAAAAAGCAACGGCCACATGTCTGCCTATCTATTTCAGGGGTATCGGATAGGAATGGTGAATGGGGTATCAGAGTTCTTAGGTAGAAGAAGAAATGAACCTGAGTGTGAGCTGCACACATGTCTGCTCTGGCATGCACCCACTCCGGTCACTAAGAGGTGGCTGTTAGGTATTTTCCAGTTTACCAGATCATATCCCTGGACAATAAGGTGCATTGACCCTGGATGCAAGACATGTCAGGATTTGTAGCTCTGCCTCATAATGGCATGTTATACATACCTTACTTTCTTGTCCTTCTGGTTTTAAAATTGTAGATAGAATTGAACTTGTACCCTAGCATTTGTTCTAAGAATGCCTCATATATTGTACAACAATTAGCAGCATCACAATCAATTCTAGTGCTTACAACTTCTATTGAACTCAAAGAATGATATTTAGTTGTGAGTCAAAATATGTATGCACATAGTGAAACATGGCAATAACACTCTAAAAATAAGTACAGCACTCCCCACAAACATGATGTCACACCTGATCATTTGCAGTGATGCCGATAACTTCAGGGGTTATCTTTGCTGTGGGCATCTTTGCTGTGTATTCTGCCACATAGAATCTGGAAACAGAATGAAAGATTTAAAACTTTGTTAAGCTCTGTGACATTTAAAACACAGTCATAAAAAAATGTTAGCTACATGAGCTCCCCTAGTTTTTAAGAAGTGCATGGACTTATTAGCTTAGAAAATTGTGCTGAAATCTTGGTGAAATTATCTGAATTTCTGTTTCATTATACGTTACTTATGATTTTTCAGATTAAAGGTATTAATCAAAAATGGAGTATGCCACTGTTGGCTTCTACCTTATTAAATGCTGACAGTTACTAAATCTTCCTTTTAATGAGAATATACTTGAATGCCCACCATGGTGACAGGCATTGGACTAGGCTCTTGATATACAGATATGGCCAATGGAGACCAAGTTCTATGGGACCACCTTTTTTTGTATAAAGAGAAGTAAAGGATGCTATTAAATGATAGGGATGGCTTCCAGAAGTTAAATGTGCTATGGAGAATTAAAACTAAGATTAAAATTGAGCTGTGACAGTGACCATGGTAGAGACAGGAATGATAAGTGAGTGAGAAAATATAAACCCACAAGGTGATATATGAAAGCAGACCTGGGTGAAGCTAATGAAGAGGCTTTCAGGAGACCAGAAGGAAGCTTGAAGGGAGCAAATGCAAATGCCTCAGGGTCAAAGAGTGAAGATTGGCTCTC
This sequence comes from Pachyuromys duprasi, assembly GCA_028658305.1. NCBI lineage: Eukaryota > Metazoa > Chordata > Mammalia > Rodentia > Muridae > Pachyuromys > Pachyuromys duprasi. Next base: position 5,170,727 of record CM053747.1, read on the forward strand.
TGGAACTGGTAGCGCAGTGCACCAAGGTGGTCTTATATCAAACAAGCTGTGATTGGGTCTTACTTCATGAAACCCATGCAGGACCTTATAAATTATATGTGTTTCATCGTCGTAACCTACTCTAGCTAGTGGGCAATAGCAGAAGAGAAAGCTATCAATTCCTGACTTATAAAGAGACACTATGCGCTTCCACAGGCCTCTTACTCTATTGAAGCAGCATAGGGTGTCCCCAGAAAAGGTATAAAGAGGTGCCCCAAACAGCTATAAATTATAGGAAAGCAATCAACTCCAGAGATAGGCAACTGCCATGCTAAGGTTATTTTGTTATCTCAGCCTAGCAAATCTTATACTGAGAAATACAGTCACCACTAGACAGGCAGAATGCTCACTTGTTAGTTCCTAGGATACCACAGAGAGGGACGTTTAGAACTGGGGGTATGGCAGCTAATTGTGCTGATGCAATGCTGTGTAAGACTAATCGTGGGGCCAATGGGAGAAATGAGGTCTGCATCACTGTGTGAAGTTTAAAGAATTGAAACGGAGTCAGGCAGACGCTCAGATGAAAATGCGCTAGCTGCACAAGCTGTTTCAGAGGACTCACAACCTCCCGTACCTCCAGTTTCCTGGGATCAAACTCTCTTCTGGCCTCCAGAAGCAGCTACATACACACTTTCACACCACACATAGACACACACACACATGTATGCAAGTAAGAATAAAATGAATAAATCTGAATTTTAAAAACCTAAGTGTGGTCATCCATACCTGTAAGACTAGTTCTGAGACCCCAGAAATGGGTGAATCTCCAGAGCTCTCTGTCCCGCTAAACCACTGCTGGGAGAACCTGGGTACAGTGTGAGGCCGTGTCTCAAAACACAAGATGCTGGGCAGGGGCAGGGTGGAGAGGAGACTTAGCATTTCAGAGTACCTGCTCTTCTTCCAGAGGACCAGAGTTTGATTCTCAGCATCCATGTTGGATGCCTCACGACTCCTGTAACTTCAGCGACAGGATCCAATGTCTGCCTTCTGTGAGCACTCACATGTGCATGACATTCTCTCTCTCATATACACACACACAGACACACATGTACATGCCATCATGCTTTCTCCCTCACACACACAATTTTTTTAAAACATCTTTTTAAAAAGATGAGGTGGGAAATGATTGAGGAAAACAGTGTTCGTTGACCTCTGACCTATACATACTCATACTTGTGCGCATCCCAATACACATCCCAATACACAGCAAATGAAAAGTTTAAATAAAGAAATATATTTTCTTTATTAACTAGTGGAAGTGGCTATTTTGTCAGCTGGCTTTCCCCATGTTATATATTTAAACAGCAGAGGGGAACTGAGAAGACAAAATAGTGGAGGTAGGAAGGGAACTTCAGAGAAAGGGAACGCAACAAGGTGGCATCCTGAAGTCTCTGAGCAGGAAAGTGGGTTAGTATACGGTTAGCATCCTGTAAGGACCCACTGGCTGCCTAGAGCACAGTAGGTACTCAAAAATATTGATTCAGGAAGGAAGATTTGCTCCCTGTCATGGCGGGGCTTGTACCCTGCAGAGTAGCCTAAGATGAAGCAACGACTGTGAATGCAGTTTCTGCATCAACTCCGCCACGTGGCTATTCTGACTGAACAACTGTGTCTACAGCATTGGCTGCTGCCGGGAAGAATAAATGCTTTCTACTAATCTCTTAGACCGAGACCCCTCCCCCGTGTCCCCTTAAATATCTTAGACGACATTAAACTAACAAAATCGGGAGCTTGGTGATCTGTTCTGAGATGGGATAGGTTCTTGGCTGAAATTCTCATTTGTACAAGCCTGCCAGAGTGGCGACAAAGCTGTCAGGGACACCACAGTGGGTGCGATGGTAAGAAATAAAGACAGAATAATCTCAGAGTAATGTCTGAGATTTACCTGGCACATACATGAGAACTCTATGCTATTTGGGAAGATTTTTTTTTTTTTTTGAAAAATCCATGGATTTAATTGGTTTTCATTAGAACTCATTGATCTATTAAGGAAAATTGTCGCTGGCTATTAATGAAAGGGAAACAGGGAATTCTGAATGAAAATAATAATAATAATAATAATAAATGAATAATTTAAGCTAACTTCATAGAGCTAGATTTTTAAAAAATGAACATCTTACCTGAAGCTAACTAGGTTGCTGACACTCTCTTGTCTTTTGCCATGATTACTGTGCCAGCTAGTTTTATGTCTCTGTGCCTTCTGAGGCTCATGAGGACAGCATGCCTGTTACCTAGGCTTCTCGGGCACAGACATCTGAACATCCACTGATGACACTGTCAGCTTTATCTCTACTCTGCCAAGCTTCCGCAAATGAGAATTCTAGCCTAGAGGTTATCTCATCCCAGAACAGATCACCAAGCATGTTGAGTGTTCACAGTTCATTGTCAACTAGGATATTTAAAGAAAAACATCGAGACAATGTCTCTAGAGAGATTAGATAGCATCCCTCCTTATTGAGGGCAGCCAACCTTCAAGGAACAATTTCTAGATCAGAACAGCCACTTACTGGAAGCTGACAGCGGAGGTTCACTTAGAGTTGGTACATCTTACATGACTCTGGATGGTAAAGAACAGCTGTAGGGCAAGTGCAGGTCAGTCTCAGAACAGCTTTCTTTGAAGTTTACCATGTTATTGGTTCCTGAGATATTAGACAAGATCTCTGCTCTTAAAGATTTTTATATGGTAATGTTGGAGGAATACACTGGCAAACATGTAATCAGTGGCTTGCCTCAATGGCTCTAACTGACACACCTTTGCATTTTTGCTAAATTAAGCCAGATGCTGCTTACAGTTGAAGGTGTCATCCTCACTGATGGCCCGATGGCCTAACAGATGAGACTGAACAGCTGCTTCCTGCTTCAGTCTAAACTTGTTCAAAGAGGAGTCTTGTTAGCAAAGGTTGAGTTTAATTGCCATTTATACTATTTTTTCTGGAGTTTATACTGTAATTTAACATTAGTACAAAAAGTTTTACTGCAGAGGAGAAAGAATTAGAACAGTGGAATGCAATTTTATAATAATGAAATTGATACTCATTTTTGAGATAATACTTGACTGTAATTTCATGTTTTACTGCAAAACAGGAAATGGCATATTGTTTCTATTTTCTTATTAGTTTTTCATTGCATTGACATATGACCAAATTACTACATGAGTCTAAAAGAACTGTTGATTAAATATACAATCACAATTCAAACTGGTAAAGAAAATAAAATGTTATAATTTGACAGTATATAATTTGACTAGGATTGTATAAAGTAATGATAACCTTTATAGTAACAGCTTTTTATATCCAACGTAATGTATTTAATGAGCCAAACTAACAGAGATGTGAAAGATGAAAAGGAGATTGAGAAGAGCCTGGAGGTGGAGAAGAGGGAACCTTATGCAGACTGTCTGAGGACTTTCTTGAAAAGGTTTGGGCCAAAGATGAAATGACATAACATGAGCCATAGCCCAAAGGAATGCTCAAGAGGTAAAACAGAAGAGATGCACAAGGCCCTGAGGGAGCATGGAAGAGCTCCCTAGGCTCTTCCCTAGTGCAGGGAAGAGCAATGAAGTGCTATTTCCCACCTTTGTTATGTGTTCTAACAGTACAAGATGCTAACTTGTATAACTCTGATACTGCCTTTTCCGTTTTCAAGGTCACCTCTCAGGCCATTTACAGAAGAGGGGCGCTAATCGCGTGCCTACCTTGAACTCTGTCTGCTGTTCTATGTACCTTGCTTAAGCACTGTTGTGGCCACAATCATTCATTTGAAAACAGGCCACCATCTAGAGACACACATATTGGCATCCATAATGTGTTTAGATCATGTTGGAACCTGTCTCACAAGGAAGAAAACTTTGGCTTCACTCTAAGTTTTGGTTTGAAAAGGCATTTGAAATGTTCTTGGATCACAAGGGGTAATTCTCCCTCTCAGAGCCTTCATATACCCCAGAGATTCTGCATAAGGCAGCACCCTGTGAGATATCTATGTCTCTGTCTCCGTCTCTCCCTGTCTCTCCTTGCTCCTCTGTTTTTCACCCTTTCATTTTCTTTTTCGAATTCTAGCTTCTGTGTCTTACCTTCCACTTCCAGGAAACAGTCCCAGGTTCAGAGGTTCCTTGATGGAGTTGTGTACTATCTTACTTTTATTTCTGGAACTCCAACAAGTACCATTACATAAAAATAACAAAGGAAAGAAAAAGACATATTTGACTTAGAACTTGAATTTCAGTTCATCATTTTGGGGGAAATCAATGCAGGACCTCAGCAGCTAGTCTCATCATATGTGCATAGAACATACAGAACACATGCATCATTTCTTGCTCTTATCTAGGTTTCTTCTATCTTACATAGTTTAAGGCCCAGTGCCTCAGGAATACTCTTGTGTGCAATAGACAGAGTCTTCCTACACCAATCCACAACCAAGACAGTCTCCCATAAATATACTCACAGCTCACCTTGATAGAGATAATGTCTCATGAATGTTCTTCCCACATGATTATTGGTTATACCAAGTTAACAACAAAAAACCTAATCGTCACATGTACCAAAAAATCTATAATAAGTTAGAAATATACTAACACTATTCATTTTAAATTACCTTCTTAAACCAGAGAACACTATTGCTTACCCTAGCCTGTATTAAGCATTTTCACAACACTGATATTAGCCTACATCTGGGCAAATTTATACAACCCAAAACTTACTGTGTCCTATGGTGCCGGCTGAATGTCCTGTACTCTAAGGCACAGTAGCAGTTGTTGGGATGTAAAACATGACAATGTGGGTGCAGGAGCTTTAACCCATTTCCGCTGCCTGCTGAACACGAGCTGAAGTGCCAGATCTCAGCCCACTAGGGGAAGAATGAAAATGCAAAGCTCCTGCTGCCAGATACCTGCGCTTTTTTTGTGCCTCATATATGTGTTCATACATGTGTGGATTTCCAGGGTGTTCCCAAGAGTCCTGAACTCCTTTGCGGAAGTTCTGCATGTGGCCACAGGATGAATCCAGAAACTCTGATGGACCGAGGGATGTACAAAGTTGACATTTTTAGGTCACTGTGAGAATTATATATTTCTGGATGCCAGTATCATAGTTAATAGCTACAATCCACAATAAGAATAGAAGCAGAGAAAATAACAACCACTGACATCCACTGATGACTTCTATGTATAGGATAATGCTGGGAAATTCATGGGTATTCTCAATGCAGTTTATTACATTTTGTCTGCAGAATAAGCCTGCCAAGGAAAGACAAGCTTTGCCCTCACTTTAGACTTTACACATTGACACCTTGTGCATTAAAATAAATATGAGGAGCTAGAATTTCATGTGAAATTTTTGTTACCATGGAACAAGATTGATATTGTCTCTTCTGGTGTTTTTTTTTAAATAATAAATATTTGTAGTTCATTGTTTGTGAGATGCCTATAAAAGAAAAAGCTAGGAGAAAGACACATATGGTATATTCTCACTTATTTAGACCTATAAGACATGATAAACATACTGAAATCTATACACCTAAAGAAGATAAACAAAAAAGAGGACCCAAGGTAAGATGATCAATCCTTACTTAGAAGGACAAATGGGATGTAGGAGAAAACAAGTAATAGGACAGGGTCCTACCACAGAGGACCTCTGAAAGACTCCACCTAGCAGTGTATCAAAGCAGAAACTGAGACTCATAACCAAACCTTCGGCAGATGGCAGGGAATCATATGAAAGAAGGGGGAGTTACTATGATCTGGAGAAGACAGGAGCTCCACAAGGACCAAATATATCTGGGCACAGGGGTCCTATATGAGACTGTTTCTCCAACCACGGACCGTGGGTGGATATAACCTAGAACCTCTGCTTGCCTGTAGCCCTTGGTAGCTCAGTATTCAAGTGGGTACCCTAGCAAGGGAAACAGGGACTATTTCTGACATGAACTAAATGGCCGACTCTTTGACCTCCCCACCCAGCAAGAGAGGAGCAGCCCTCCTAGGCCACAGAGTACTTTGCAGCCAGTCCTGAAGAGACCTGATAAACCAGGGCCAGATGAAAGGTGAGGAGATTCTCCCCTATCAGTGGACTTGGAAAGGGGCAGGGAGGAGATGAGGGATGGAGGGTGGGATTGGGAGGGAATGAGGGAGTGGGATTTACCTGGGATACAGAGTTAATAAAATGTAACTAATAATAAAAAATAAAAATAATAATAATAAAAGAAAAAGCTGCACAGAGTTATGCATGGGTCATCTCATTTGTGCCAGCTGTTGACCTATCCTGAGACTCTAGAGGTGGTCCTGCCCCTCAGAAGTGGTTGGAAGCATGAGAAATACTCTGGATGCCATGTTCGTTACTTTTCCTTTGGCTATGAAGAAGTACCATGACTTAAGTAAACGAAGGTAGAAGAGTTTGTCTGGGCTGATAATTCTTGAGGGTTGCAGCCCACAGAAGCAGGCAGTCTGCTAGTTATGTGGCATCAAGTCACTTTTCTGGACAAGGAGGAATCCAGATGATCTTGTGGCCATAACTTAGCCCCCCCACCCCTTTCTCTGTCTTCCTTTCCTGCCCTCCCTCTCTTCTCCTAAGCCGAGAAACCTATTTCAAAACCGCACACACACTGCTGTACAGGCACTCTATCACTGATCCATGTCATGGCCCCAACAAGTTACTTTTGACATAAATGAGCAGGGAGAAGCTGAGCACCTGATACTGTAAAAGCCTCTAGGAGTACAAGGAAACCTCAGTGTGGATGGTTCCTGGTCCCTCCATCACCACATGACACCAAGCCAGTCTGTAGTGCTGGCCTGTTTGTGTGTGAGCTTTTGTCTTCATTGATCCTTGCTTGCTATGTATGAGGTAACAAACTATTTTTTATAGGGGCTTCGCTAGCCCAGTGAGTGTATTAAAATGAGCTCCTTAAATTTAAATGTGTCAAGAAAACATGCCGTTGGTTATAGTCTTAAACAGATTTATCCACCACCTGTCTGGAGCCTCAGGGTTGTGTTCCCCTCCCCCACCTACCACACACACTGTCTACATATATTATAGGTGTTTTTTTTTATTTTTGTTTTGCAAATAAAATCATAAGAATAGCATTGGCTTTGCCAAGACAAAGTGCTAAAATCTTGGAAGATGCAACATGTAATGTAGGACTATATCAATAGTCTGTAAACAATGACTTTTAAGGTAGTACCAGGTAGCTTCATTTGAATCTCAGTCTGACTATATAATCACTGATTATACTGAAGAATAAACATTACCTGGCCATTTTCCTTTAACCAGTGTGGAAGTCTGAACAGAGAATCTCTTACTTTATCTCAGTAATAATTCTTTGAACGTATAACACAGGAGTGAAAACAAATGTAAATGAGCATGAGTATCTTGTTGGCTATGTGAAGTTCATGTGTTAAAAAAGATCCCTTTGTTTACTTGTTCTCTGATCTAAAACCAGAACTGGAGGACATGCATATTTAATCTGTTATCAGAGAAAGATGTGAAGATTTACAGAGGGAGGGTCAGCAGCTTGGTCAAGGTCAAGTAGCTTAAGGAAGCAGGAAAGGCAGCCTCTCCCTCTAAGTTGTGTCAGGATCCTTAGCTAAACCAGTATTAAGAATACTTGCTTTCCATACTCACTGTTTTCTTCCTTTCTTCCTTCCTTCCTTTTTTTCTTCTTCCCTTCCTTCCTCCCTAGCTTCCTCCTACCCTTCCTTCCTTTCTTCCTTCTTTGATTTGTTTTTCTCTCTTTCAGAGACAGAATCTTACACTTTAACTACATGAACCTCATTATGTAGCCCAAGCTGGCCTTGAACTCATGGTGATTCCGCTTGCCTTAAGCTCTCAAATACTAGGATTGTAAGTTAGGTGGCACATGCCTGGTTTTAGTCCACTATTCTTTGTTAACTCATGTGAGTCAAAAAAAAATCTGTGATAAACCAAAAATCATTTCTATAGTGGAATCATTCTACAAACTGTTACTTGCAAAAACAAACCTCAAAAAGCTAGCTACAAAGGCAGGAGAAACAAAAGCAACAACCTGTTATTCCTATGGCTATCTTTCTTTTGTTCTTTTTATTATTACCCAAAGGAATAAAATATCAAGTTCTGAATGTTCCTGAAACTCAGCCTAAGGATGACTGTGGAATGCTTTACAGGCAACAGCAAACTTACTGATAAAGACCATATGAGCCAAGTTGCTTATTGATTTTAGCAATAAAAATGTCAAACCTAAACATTAATATTTCTTATTCTTTCAATCTTAAAGAAATTATATTTAAATGATCATTTTTGTTGCACTCAACTGGAAATATATGTCCCCTCACTGACTAATCTGGACAGTTTCAGGCCTCTCATATGAATACTGCAGCATCTTGTGTGATCATGAGGCTCCCTGTGACCTGCAAATTAACCAGATCTCGATTTTCCAGAGCCCTCAGGACATAGCGTAGTTTGGACTAGATACAATTCTGAAAATTGTTTATCAAGTTATTACATCTGCCTCTCGAAACTTTGCCTTGATATAAACTCATATAAATTTTATAGCCAGTTTGATAAATAAAACCAATTTTATGAGCTTCTCTGAGTAAGGGGAAACACATGAACACAGCTGCTTTAATGCATGTGATCATTTTCGGTGTTTACACTTAGTGAGGATAAAACCCGGAGGGATCTGGGAGTGTGCTACTGTAGCAGATGCTGATACATCGCAGGAGATAGAGTATCGTTTTACAGCCTGTTCAACTGTTACCTTAACTGCCCAAAGGTCTTCTCATGTCTTACAGTAGAGTCTACAGCTTGAAACTGTCCACAGAATGCCCTGATTTTTGTTTCAACAGCTGCATATATGAAGCAAAACTTTCCTCCCTTCTGTCTGACATCTCTTAAAAATCTTCTGGCATTTGTTTTGCTCTTTGACCTTGATCTTTGTTATATTTGCGCACAGGGAGACTGGCACAGAGGTTCTGTGCAGCTTTGACATGGTAGTGGGAGGGGAAGAAAGTGAAGATCTTGTTTGGCTTGAGCATGCAAAACAACCTGTAACTCCAGAACTGGAGTTTGGGGTGGTCTGCTGCCCTCTCACAGGTATTGTAAACACAAGCCAGGAAGGGCTTTAAGGTCGCTGTTTTCACCTTTTGGCTTAGCTTCTCCTCATTCAGCATGCTTCCTGCAGGCACAGCCTTAGAACCTGTTTCCTGTGCTTCCATTCATGAGTCTCTCCTCTGCCATTCTTTCATCACTAGCCTCCTTCGAGACAGCTGTATATCTACAGTTCACAGATTTTGTATACATTTTGCCACGCAATGTCAACTCAATGTAAAAATAATATTTTTCCAAGCCAAGTAAGCTTTTCTTTATGTGTCCCAAACCCTAATGAGTATTGACAGAATGACTAGGACTTTCCTGATTAGAAATAATATGTTATTACTTGTGTCTCTTATCCAGAGACAGTACCCAATGACTACAGTAGATACTAAAACAAAAGCAAGACAAAAGTCATATTACAGAAATATAAAATCCCAGGAGAAATTCATTTCAAAGGAGTACAGGTGTTATGTACAAAACAAATGGAATTTGAAAGATATTTAAGAGTCAGCATTAAAATTGTAACCTGCGCTAGCAAATTATTTATTTTGCATTTGAATTCATGAATAAAGACAAAAGAATGTCATTTGAGCATATTTAATTAATAGAACTCATGGCTTCAGGAAAATATTGACTCAGAGTTCACTGGGTTTAAAAATTAATAGAATGCTTATTAATAATAGATGCTTGTACTCATTATTTACCATCCACTAGGCAGACATACACAGAGTAATAAAACCATGATTTAAGACAATTAACTAGACATTGCAGGAACTTTTCCCTGGAGTAGTCTGGTTGCCTTAGTGTCCTGTTTGCTTTTACTACTCAGACAAAGAAGTAGAACATAAAGTTGTCTCTTCTAGAGAGCACATGAGAGAGAAGATGACATCCTTACTCAAAAGCAACCTTCCAGCCAAAGGCACAGTACTGTTTGTCACTTGTTTCAAGTTTTGGATTTACTCTTAAAAATAAATAAATTACTTTCCACAGATATAATGTCTAATAAATATTTCCTACTATGGATGTTCCCAGGAACTGACAAAACTTCCCATACCGTCTAATTACTATTGACAGAGGAAAAGTGAAATGTCAATACAGCTCTGCAAGGTGGGAAATATACCCATGCCATTGCAGTCACTCAGCTGGTCCCTAGCTATCATATCCGTGATTGTTTTGGACCAATATTGATTATTTCTTCTTGTATCAGCATTTATTCTCTCCCTCTTTCTCTCTCTCTCTCTCCCTCCCCTTCCCTCCTTCCCTCCATCCCTTTCTTTCTATGTGCATACAAAATCATCAAAACCAAAGCAAGCTGAACTACTCAATCATTTATTTTTCCTTTCAATATACATTTGATTGAGTAAAGAACTAAATTTTATACAATGAATGAATTAGTCTAAGAATTTCTTGTAGGCTAGAATAAAGATTCATGCTTATTTTCAGGTGTATTACTACATTGTCTGGCTATGATATTTTATGAGCTTATATTTTTGGACTACAGTATAAGATACTGTTTATTCAAAAGGGATGTTTTGAATACTAGAAGAAGTAATGTATTTGAAGAGTCTAGATCAATGCTTGGTACATAGAGCTCAAGATAAATCAGACATTTCTGAGTCTCCCTGCTCATCTGTAAAATGTGGAGATGGTATCAGGCCTGCTTCTGTGTATTTTGTGAACTAGTAATGAACCATGAACTAACTCATCCATGATGAGTAATGGGGAGTGTGAGAAAAATAATTTAAAGTAATTTTCTAAAATAATTTTATATCTGGTGACTTTGGTTTAAAATGGGGCTCTACCCTCCTGTATACAGAAGACAAATAGGCTGAGAAAGAAATCAGGAAAACAACACCCTTTACAATAGCCACAAATAACATAAAGTACCTTGGTGTGACTCTAACCAAGCAAGTGAAGGACTTGTATGAAAAGAACTTCAAGTCTCTGAAGAAGAAATTGAAGAAGATATCAGAAAATGGAAATATCTCCCATGCTTATGGATTGGTAGGATTAACATAGTGAAAATGGCCATCCTACCAAAAGCAATCTACAGATTCAATGAAATTCCCATCAAAATACCAACATGATTTTTTTACAGACCTTGAAAGAAAAATTCTCAATTTCTTATGGAAAAACAAAAAAACTCAGAATTGCTAAAACAACTCTGTACAATAAATGATCTTCTAGCAGTATCTCCATCCCTGATCTCAAGCTGTACAATAGAGCAATAGTAATAAAAACTGCATGGTACTGACATAGAAACAGAATGCTATATCAAAAAAAAATCAAATAGAAGACCTAGAAATAAACCCACACACCTGCGGATACTGCATTTTTAACAAAGAAGCCAAAACCGTATGGAAAAAAAAAAGATAGCATGTTCGACAATGGTGCTGGTCTAACTGGATGTCTACATGTAGAAAAACGCAAATAGATCCATATTCATCACCCTGCACAAAACTAAAGTCTAAGTGGATTAAAGACCTCAACATAAAACCAGACACACTAAACTTTTTAGAAGAAAAAGTAAGGAAGAGCCTTGACCTCATTGGCACAGGAGACAACTTCCTGAACAGGACCCCAACAGTACAGGCTCTAAGATCAACAATCGATAAATGGGACCTCATGAAACTGAAATGCTTCTGTAAAGCAAAGGACACTGCCCTCAGAACAAAATGACAGCCTACAGATTGGGAAAGGATCTTCACCAACTCTATATCTGACAGAAGGCTAATATCCAGAATATATAAAGAACTCAAGAAGTGAAACACCAACAAACCAGGTAATCCAATTAAAAAATGGGTTAAAGAGCTAAACAGAGAATTACATATGAGGAATATCAAATGGCAGAGAAGTACTTAAACAAATGCTCAAAGTCCTTAGTCATCAGGGAGATGCAAATCAAAACGACCCTGAGATTTCACCTTACACCCATCAGAATGGCTAAGATCAAAAACTCAAGTGACAATACATGCTGGAGAGGATGTGGAGAAAGGAGAACCCTCCTGCATTGCTGATGAGAATGTCAATTTGTACAACCATTTTAGAAATCAATCTGGCACTTTCTCAGAAAATTAGAAATAGTGCTACCTCAAGATCCAGCTATACCACTCCTAGGCATATATGCTCAACTATACAGCAAAGACAGTTATTTGCTCAACCATGTGCATAGCAGCTCTATTTGTAATATCCAGAAGCTGGAAATAACCCAGATACCCCTAAGTAGAGGAATGGATACAGAAATTGTGGTACATTTATACAATGTTACACTACTCAGCTATTAAAAACAAGGAAATCATGAAATGTGCAGGCAAATGGTAGGAACTAGAAAAGATCATCCTGAGTGAGGTAACACAGAAGCAGAAAGACACACAAGGTATATATTCACTCATAAGTGGATGTTAGCCATATAATATAGGATAAATATATTAAAATCTACAGTCCTAACGAAGCTGAGCGACATGGAGGACCCTACGGAAGATGCTCATTCCTCATTCAGCAGGACAAACGTGTAGTCATCGGAAGCAGGGGAATACAGGGAACAGGACAGGAGCCTTCCACAGAGAGCCTCTGAAGGACTGTACTGATGGAGGTCCTGAAGCAGAGGCTGAGACTCATGGCCAAACTTTGGCCAGAGTGCAGGGAATCTTATAAAAGAAGGGGGAGACAGAAGACCTGGAGGGGACAGGAGCTCCAAAAGGGGACCAACAGAGCCAAAAACCTGAGCCCTGGGAGCACTGAAGAGAATGATGCCCCAACCAAGAACAATACATGCAGAGGACCAAAACCTGTCTCAGATGTCGGCCATAGACTCTTTCTCCATGTGGGTCCCTAGTAAGGGGAGCAGGGGCCTTCTATGACATGAACTCAGTGGCAGGCTCTCTGATCACCTCCCCCTGGGGGGTGGGGGCTCAGCCTTGCCAGGCTACAGAGGAAGACAATAAAGCCTGTCCTGCTGAGTCATGAAAGTCCAGGACCAAATAGAAGAGGAGGAGGACCTCCCATATCAGTGGACTGGGGGAGGGGCTTAAGGAAAGAAGAAAGAGGGTGGGTGGGATTGGGAGGAGATGGGGGTGTGCCACAGCCAGGATACAAATTGAATAAATTGTAATAAATGATAATAATAAAACATTTTAAAAATTGCCTTCTATTTATACAGGTTTTATATTTTAGTCGTTTTGTTCTGTAGCAATTCAGAAGATTGCAAATAACCCCAGTAAATAAGTAATAAATAAAAGCATGCCCTGTTCAAAGCAACATATATTAGTTACTTTTCTGTTCCTGTCCTAGAACACTAAGGCGACTTACAGAAAAGAGACTTTTCTTGGGTTTACACATCCAGAGGGTTAGAGGACATGATGGCACAATGAAGGCATTTCGGCAGAAACAGGAAGTTGAGAGGTCACATCTTGAAAAATGCATAGGAAACACGGGCAAACTAGAAAAGTATGAGGCTTTAAATGTTCAAAGCCCATGCCCAGTGACACACTTCCTCAAATAAGGATATTCTCCTAAGCCCTACCACACAGCGCCATCAACTGGGCACCAAATATTTAAATGCCTAAGACTGTGGAGGACATTTCATTCAGGCCACCATTTGTACTTAGTAATAACGGACCAGATGATTTCTAAGATATTTTTCTAGCTTCAAATTTATGTAATTATGAAGATGCTGAACAGTTTTTCTTTTTCAAAGCAATATGAAATATACTCAGCAGATAGACATTGGGGGTAATATTGCCTTTACTATTTATATTAAATATTACTGTAATATTTACATTTATTATTGAAATTCTGAGTATGTTCACCTTAGTATTTATTGATATTGTCACTTGGGTTAACAAGGATTCTATAGGGGCCTACAGAAAACTATGCATTGCATTGTTGAAAAATCAAATTAAACTTTCATTTTGTTATTGAAAATCTAATATATTTAGATTGAAGATCTGTTGTTCGCAAAAAGTTCCAGAAGATGAAAAATGATGATGAGATGTGCTGTCACTTCCCATCTTCAGTCAGTTCGGTTGGCATAAAGGGAAAACATCCTCTTCTCTAAGACAGCACTCCATGTCATTTATATGTAGCTACGGTGGCTGAGCAAGTTAACAAGTGCAGTTTACCACAGGCTGACATACAGATGCCCTCCCTTTGCACTTGAGCTGCAGGAAACAGAGAGAACCCACTGGTCCCTTCTTTCAGATGATCTGTCTTGGAAGTAAGGCATGTGCACTCAGAAAGAAATCATGATAGCTGGCACCTTGTGAGATGGCTTCAGTAAAAGTTAAAGGAGATACATTCATACACCTCAGCTTAACTTCTTTTTTAAAATTTAATATGCTTTTAAGTTTTTCTTTGTCTTTTTTGTCATAGCTATCTATATATTTTCCCTGTAATAATGACCTATTGTCTGGATGCTATCAGTTTATCTGTATTTTCACTCAGTGACAAATATCTTTGTTACCTCTGTGTCTTGGTAAATAAAAGAGCTGGTAACGGTGTGCAGATTTTTGTGGACACAGCTTTCAACTCTTTGGAGAAAACCTTAATGAACAAGAGTGCTATGCCCTAGTTCTGTAGGGAAGATTATACATTTGTGAGAAAAATCTGTCTTTCAAAGTGACTGTATCACTTTGTATTCCTACCAGCATTTAAAGAGTTCTCACTGCTCTGCATTCTTGCCAAGATTTGGTCTCAACTGTCTTCTGCACCTTGGCCATGTAGTAGGTACAGAGTTGTATCCCAGTATCAATTTAATTTGTGTCCTTCTAATAACATGCTATGGTAAAGACATCTTTTGCGTGCCTCTTTGTCATCTGTATATCCTTCTGATGGGGGAGGGGTTGTTTGATGTGAATGTGAAATGTCTACCATGGGTTGTTGGTACTGATTTGGGAAATTGTGGAACCTTTGAGACATGGGGTCTAAAACGCGAGGAATGGGTCTTGGGGTCACATCCACCTGTGGTTCTCTTCTGTGTTCTATGCATCTTGATCCTCAACACACAAATATGTGGCTGCTGGGTACTCCAAGGCTACATAGCTGCTAGTTCTTGTTCCAGAATGTCTTAACTCTGGTAGTGGAGAGTTTTAAGAAAAGGACCATGTGATAAGTTTAAACGCAGTGAATTTCATCTTTTCCGTTGAATGCTGTTTGATGATGGTTAATGTACTGAGCTGCTCTTTCAGTGTAACAAGTTACCACATGTTTAGCAACTCTAAGCAGCACTTGTTATTGCCTGAGTTTCAGAAGCTCCACTGCCCAGGCATGCTGCAGCAAGAGTCCTCTAGATGCAGATCTGATGTCAGGATTGTAGTCTCACTGAAATCTGGATTCCTGCTGTCATGCTTGGAATTCAGCGCTGTGGCAATTCTGGATTTAATAAGAAATGTACCTCATAGGCTAAATTATTTGACTACTTGTTCACTCCTGGTGGTTTTGGGGAGGGTTGTGGAACATTCAGGAGACAGAGCCTCAGTAGGAGAAGTAGGTAATCAAGGATGGGTTATATGGCTCACCACCAATTCCTTTCAGCTTCTGCTTCATGCCATGCCCTTTACCATCATGCTAGGCTCTTTCCATTCAAACTGTGTCGTTAATCCTGAGATTTGCCAGAGAAAACCCATTTCCACCATTTTGGGCCAAATTTGAAGCAGGCTTTATTAAATATGAAATACTGACAAAGAGATAGACTTTGATCAGGATCTCAGGATCACTCCCTGGAATTTCCCAGCTCAGTGGCCCTGAGACATTTGTTGCAGGGGTTTATAAAGATAAACCTATGGGCCACTGTACTTTCCCATGAGGTTTTGTTTTGTTTTGTTTTGTTTTTATTCCAAAACTACAACTCTCAGCATCCTAGAAAGTTACCTGGTCCGTGGGCATGTGAGATTTATAAGGTAATTTTTTGGCATTCCAGTGACCCCCCCCCCCAAAAGCACTTTCTCTGTTAATCTGATTTCTATTATTTATTTTTTTCTTGTACCTATTCATGGCCAGTAGTCCATTTTCTCTCTATCTTTCTTTTACTGAAAATAGATTTTTTTCATATAACATATTATGATTATGATTTCCCCTCCCCTGTCTCCTCCAGATCACACCCACTCCCTAACTCATTCAGATCCACACCCATTATGTCTCTCATTCAAAAACAAACAGGCATCTAAATAACAAAATAAAAACAAGCAAACTGAATAGGGCCAAACAACAAGAACAAAAAAAAAAAAAGAAGAAGAAAAGAGAAAGACAAAGGAAAAACACAAGAAACACATCCCATTTAAGTCTGACTGTTCTAAGGTCTCTTACTCTCTGCATAATGTCTAGCTGTGGGCTCAGTATTTATTCCCATCTACTGCAGGAGGAAGCTTCTCTGATGACTTATGGGTATGGAGATTGTCCTTGGGAGTCATTTTATTGTTACGTTCCTTTAGTAGAGTAATATTTGCTTTACCCCTAAGTCTCTTACCTATCTAGACTCAGATTCTTGGCCACTTGAGCGACACTGGAGGTAGGTCCCATTTAAGGTGCACCTTAAATCCAATCAATCAGCTGTTGTTTGGTTAGTCTCATAGTTTTGTGTCACTATTGCATGATCATATCTTGCAGGCAGGACACAACTGTAGATCAAAGCGTTTGTAGCAGGGTTGGTGTATACCTTTCACCTTTGGTAGTATGTAGACTGTCTTTTCATACTGTGAGCACTGGTTCATAGGAAGTTATACGTGGGTAATAACTTGACTTCTCTATGTTTAGTGAGTTGTGTAGGTGTCTTCAGCAATGGAGACATAGTTCCAGGTTTCTACCAGATTGTCTTTTGGGAGATAATCCCCCTTGAAGAACTTACCTATTCAACTCTCTGGGGACTTTTAATAAAATTGAAAAATTTAAAAGCTTTATCCCATTTTGTAACATAATTATGAGCATGGTCTCATCATCAAACCTGTCCAACCCACAGAAGGGGATCATATGAATCCATGAGTCATTTGCAGTCATCAGAGTGTGTTGGTATATATTCTTGTGGAATGTATTCAATTTACCCTTTTTTATTCAAATGCTGATTTCTCTACCCCACTATCTGGTTTCAATGAGGACATTGCATTGTGATGCTTATTCTAAGTATCACCTGTCTCAAGTTTGTGTAAACATACCACCATTTGTTCTCTGTATATCAATAAAACAACCAGCCAGTGCTGTGCAATGGAGAGAATAGGATGGGACATCCTGGTCTGGTCTGGAGGAGAGCAGAAGGAAGCAAGTGGGAGTAGGAGAGTAGAGATCAGCAGGAGAAGACTTGGAACCAGAAGGAAAGATGAAGTGGACCTAAGATATGACTGAAAGCAAGTATAATGGTAAAATCTGAATGGTAGGAAACTATGCGGGCTTGGAGGTTTAGGATGGAATAACTGTTGCCCAGGATTGTGCTCTAGGTTAATTAAATAAATCCTAGGCTCTGTGTGGTGATTTGGGTACTTAGCTGGTTTAGGAATAAACGCTGCTTAAATAAAAGATAAATCAACAGTAAATCTTAGTAACCCACAACAAGAGTGTTTTGACTATCTCAGTTGATAGGGAAGACTTGCTTTCTCCGTTCTTCTGTGTCTCAAGGTCATGAAAGACCAAAAACTGTTGTCACCCACCCCCTTCAACAGCTGTACACAGCACCTCATCTTGACCTTTCACCTAGGCAACAGTATTTGCTGAATGGCGAAGTGAGTGTGGCCTTTTATGCCCTGTATGTCAATTTCAACCTCTCACCCAGAGTTCATATTGGGATATAGTTGATATTAGCATCAACAATGCCTATTTATAGAAAGAGAAACAGAGGGCTGTGGGATCCCCAGTGGAACGCGGGCTGGAGCAGGGCTGGTGATTGTGCGTCTGTGGAAGGAGCAATAAAAACCATTTGTTAGAAGTTTGGCTGCACTTCTTGATGATTACACACATTCTTCAGAGCTAAAAAATGTAAGCATGTGCTATCAGTTAATGGGCTCGTGAATAACTCTGCAAATAAATAGTACTGAGGACTGAAAATTTGGCATTACCTCATCTTGTTTACAACTCGCCTGGCTGAAGACTAGGACTTACAGGACTTACCAAGGCACAGTCCCAGGATGCTTTCACATTGCTGCCAGTGGTTTATCTGAAACCGGGACGAATTCTGAACTTCTACTGCATGTATGATTCGAGTTTCCTGTAGTGCTGTTTAATCTTTTATGTTTTAATCCTATTTCTGAAATAACTCTTGTTGTACACAGCTCACATACCTTGCCTCATCATAATTTTCAAGGAAAAATAATAAAATAAAAGAAAGCAAAGACAAATAAGTCAGATTTTTATAACAAGATGCATAGCAAAAATTTCTGTCAGCCAGATATAACTCTTTGTACTTGTTTATAGCTCTGTCTCAAATTCAAGCAATTTTTTTCCCGTTTTATAATACTAACTCCAGGGCAACCAATTTAGGAGTTTAATTTTCTCTTAGGAATACAATGTCTTCTCCAGTGAAACTCAAGACTTTCCGAGAATTCTTACACAGGGTACATTTTGTATTTTCTCTGCCTTTACTGTCCACCTCCTGTGTTTTCTACAGATATTGCTTTGTTTTACTGTCATTTTGTAAATTGTGGGCTTTCACCGCTGGATTTTGTGAGCCATCACCTTTATACAGAATATCACTGGCTCTGCATGGGGACAAATGGCATGGAAACCCGAATCAACATTAGGAAACACGGAGAAACTCCCAGCTAGGCAGCTTGAATGACTGAAGTCATGGCTATTCTCTTGGTCCTTTCCTTTATAGATGGTTTTAGGTGAGCTAGACAGAGAACTAGCCAGATAGTTCCCTTTATTCATGTAAGCTTGGTTTATTTCATTTTTCCCCCAGTTTGTTCCCAGTCATGTTCCTTGAGTCTAAGCAAGGTTACCTTATCCCTCAGGCAGTTTTTAAGGGCCCATGACTTGCAGTAAACTCCTGTCACTTGAGATAGCTCCTAACCAACATAACATCAAGGACAGTAGATTATAGTAATCATGTAAGTTTAAGGGCTGTTTTAGCTCAGTCCCTCTGTGGTTCTTACTATGTATAAAGATTAGTCTCCCATGCAAAGACTTAGGTTCAAATGCTCTGCCAGCTGATAACTGTGTGTGATCCAGACAAGTCACTGGGGCTAGTCTTGACCCATTTGTTCACACTGCAGCATGCCAATACTGAAGCTCTTCTTCAGGAGGCTGAGACGTGGCTTGTATGGGGCCTCTGTGGACAGTGCTTAAGAGAGTGACTGGCATCTCAAGTATTATCATGTGTTATCTTTCATATTGGATTTATGATAGTAGAACATATGGTGAACTGCAAGAGCTAGGTCATTGTGAAAACTTGAAAACTTCTAAAGTCCTGATGTCACCTTCCACCTCAGATAGTACATAAAAATTAAATTTTTTCCTTGATCATGTATCTTTTTATTTTTGATTTCTTAAGACAGGGTTTCTCTGTGTAGCCTTCACTGTCTTGGACTTGCTTTATAGACCAGGCTGGCCTCAAATGCACAGAGATCTGTCTGCCTCTGCCTCTCCAAGTGCTGGGATTACAGGCGTGCACTACCATGCCAGGTTTAATAATAATTTTTTAAGATTATGGACAGTTGGATAAGATTTAGAGATTTGATTAGGAATGATACTCCTAGGCTATTAAAATGGGTACTTGTTTCCAAGCTTGAATGCCTGAATGTGGTTACCAGAACTCACAGGACTCCCCTACAACACACAGACACACATACACACACACACACACACACACACACACACCACGTTAAAGAAACACAGTCTTTCCCATTGTCAGCCTGTGTGTATTGATCTTTGATTCTGCTGCAATACTCAGGATCACTTAGCTTCTTATCTATGCTCAAAACATTTCACATTCAAGGTGATTTCTGATTTGGGATGTTTTTATTAGGAAATCGCTGTTTCATCAGTTTTTAAATGGGGAAAGTAACATTACTTTCCTTCTAGAGTCAAAGCATCTATACGGATGTCTAACACTTAGCACAGTTGAAGGGCACCATGACTGCCCTTCCAATACAGTCATTTATTATTTATTTTTTATGACATCTCAGCACAATTTATCTGCAGTTTTAGCATTGATGACATATTTGTATCCTGGATGCTAACCATTTTCTAAGCACTGTGCAGTTGCAAACATGATTTCAAAGTCTGTGCTTTTTTTCTTCAGCAACCCAAAATTGGAAGTGTTGTTCACTCCTGCCAAAGGTGGACTGTGAGAAAGGAATGCCACACTGTTTCTAGTTAATGTGGAAACCATTCATGTCTGACTGCTGTATTACAAGAATAGAAATCTCCACAAATGTGAAAGATGTTTTCTTGAAAGGTGAAACTACAGCTTTCTGCTTGCTGTGACTGCTGCACTGATATGGAAGCACTCAAGTAACTGTCTCAGTGCACATGGAGGCTGTGTTAAGGTGTACAGCTCATGACTCACTTGAAACTACTGAAGCTTATCCACTGAACGCTGAAGATAGAGCTAGCAGCTCTGTTGGATGTGTAGCTTCTGCCAAGGTCTGACAAGCTCCATGGCCTCATTTACAACAGGAAAGATGGCTTGCAGAGTCCTTTAAGATCTGACTGACTGAAAAACAAACCATCATCCTGAAAAACTTTGTTGTGATGACAGAAATAAATGCTGATCTCACTAGACCCATGTGTTTAGGCGAGCCTCACCCATGTGTTTTATCTCTGTTGACCAGTCTGTTGCTATCTAAGAAGTCGGAGGACACTGGATAAAATGGTTGCTTTACCCAACCATTGTCCGTCCCACGCAGAGTTTTGTGTTTGTTTTAACAATATTTTGAATTGTGTTCAGATTATTAAAGTTTGTCCATTCAGGAATAAGGTAACCCAAGTAACCTCTAACAAACATGGCCTTGCCATTGGGACAGAACTCGTATGTATAGTTGAGTACATGGAGTACACCTTGAACCCCAAAAGCTGACTCCCTTGTTCAGACTTTCCAACCCCAAGGCTGCTGTCATACGTTGCATAGTCTCCATATGTTTTCTAGAAAAGGAAATGAAGGTTGGGGACTATGGATAATGATAATTTGTTCGTTACTTCTTTAATACATTCTAAAATGTAATTCTGAAGCCGAACAGACAATTTAGGATTTAAGAACACATGATGCTCCTGCATAAGACCCAGGGTTGATTCTCAGTGCCCACACTGGATGCCTCACAACTGCCTCTGACTTTAGCTCCAGGGGATTTGACATGCTCTCTGGTGCATGAACCAGTGCGCATACACGTAAATACACATGGGTTAGGGGAGAAAGAAGGCGACATCAAGAAGTGAGGACAATAAAATAGCTTGAACTTGAGTGGAACACAGGCACTATACCAATCTCTTATTTTTGCATTGTCCTCTGACAACATAAATTACAACAGTATTTTAGAGCTTATTTGCCATTTTCCACCTGTCCCTGATATTTCAACCCATTTACTGTAGTAGTTATAGGCAAGAGAGCTGTTGGGTTTTTTTTTTCCCAACTCTGCAACAGTTTTTTTTTTTTTTAAATCAGGAAACATTTTTAAAAAGCTATTAGAAATGTAGATTTTTGAGCAATGAACTGCTATAAGTCAAGTCAAATTGTAGCTCACTTAATAAACTTCAATTGGTATATTCAGATTGAAATGATTTTACAAGTGACATACTGCAGAAGATTTCACTATCATAACAACCGGAGATTTAGAACTAAATGCATACTGCCTAAGTGATTCCCTGGAGGATAGCTTCGGCACGTCTACAGATTATATTAATTCTTTCAAGCCCCTGGGGGAGTCCATAATGAGTTATGGTTTCCATGTCAGGTCTGTGGCGTGAACTGCCTGAGAACTAATAGGCCCAACTCACACTTTGATCTCCTTGTACATTGGTACCGTGGATTTCAATTCTGCTCTGAAATTATGCTGGAGCTGGATTATGCTGGAGTGTGTAGGAGGCTTCCTAGTAGAGATTGGAGATCTTTGGCCTTTCTAAACACTAACAGTAATAAGGACTGCATATGCAAGTGTTCATTACAGAAATGATTGCCTTCCCTGTGAAGTGCTTTATAGAGAAAAACCTTAAAGGAAAGTGAAGAGGATATTTCTTACATATCAAGTGTGCTTTGACTGCAGAAATTAAATTTCTAACTTTCTTTTTTTCCTCTTCCTTCTCATTTTCTTTTCTGTCCCAAAAGTATTAAAAAGGGTATTTGAAAAAAATCAGATTAAAAAAAAAAGTCCCCAAATCATAATGGGGCTTTTAGGTATGAATGTCAGAACTTTAATGTGGCTGAAAACAGAAACTCATAAATTGCTTCCATACAGCCCAGATGACAGCCCACTTTAGTAGGATGAGTATTTTTAAGTCATATTTCATTTCATTTATTAATTTACACCTAACTTTGGGGTATATGTTGGGTTCACTGTGCATATGGCTGAATATAACATACTGAACACATACAGATTCTTACCAAAGGCTTGTACTTTAGATGAGCAACACAGAAGAGTGAGGAGGGATCGGATTTAAAAAATGAATCAGTTGCGAGGAAAACACTGAGGATTCTACTGAGGTCATATCAGTAGTCAAAGAAGGTGCCTGAAGGCATCCAGCTTCAACTAGGATTGAAAGCATCAGCAAAGGAGGCTGAGGCTAGGAGGAGAGGAGAGAGTGATGTTAGGCATTAGTAAGGCTAGGAGGAGAGGCAGATTTCCAAACAGAGAAACCTACAGTAACAAGAATGATCAGACAGGTGGTAACCTGATACTCCTGGACAGCTGGAAGGAGATCAGGCTGGCTGATGTAAGCCAGCTGCCAGGAGGGCTGCAGACTTAAGAGCTACAACGTCCTAAAAATTTGTCGGTTCTCCTTAGAAATTTTAATTTTTCTCCTTTGTAGAAAGACATTAAAAAAGAGAAAATCTTTAAAAACAGTGTCAGGGTAAAGACCTGATGTGTGTATTAGAAGAATAGTGCTGGGCATTGTTGGCTAGATGGGTAAAAGGTAGGTGGGGCTCTCATATTTGCTAATGTGAGAGAGGAAGACCTAGCAGTTTGGCTGCTGCAGGGATAAAAAGTGAATATATGTATAAATAAAATTAAATTGAAAAGAATTTGTGCACATGTAAAAAATAGAAAAAGTAGATAATCAGTGTGGTGTGGTGTGTGTGTGTGTGTGTGTGTGTGTGTGTGTGTTGGGGAGTTATAGATATATAGACAAAGAAGCAGGTAGTGGCTCGTAGAAACAGCGCGACTTGGCAAAGGATTAGAAAAGGTTGGTTAGAGAGAAGTCTCAAAGGTGAACCCTAGCTCCTTGTTTTCAGCAGGGCAGTAGTCTGAATGAGAAATGCCCTCAATAGATCCATGCATTTGAAACCATGGTCCTCAGCGGCTGCTGCTGGTTGGGATGTTGTGGATCTATTAGGAAGCGGAGCCTTGTTGGAAGTGTGCCAATGGGAGTAGGCTTTGAGGAATGTAGCCTTACTCTATTTCCTGCTCATTCTCTCAGATTTCTGTGTGTAGATTAAATGTGATCAGCAGTTTCCTGCTCCTGAATTCTTATGCTCTGGAACCATAGACTAACTAACATCCAACCTTTGTTTTTGAAGTTAATTTGATGGTGATTTTTCTAGCATAGCAGCAGAGAAGAAACTCATACAAGCAGCCTAGTTGACAATAAGTCCATTTGCTGAAGAGAGTAAAGCTTTTCAGGAGATGATAAAGAGTTTAATTTAAAAAAAAAGTTTGTAATCCATGCATTTCAAGTAGGTGTTTAGGCATATAATTTTGTTACTTACAGGTAAATTTTTGAAGTGTGGCTGTCATGTTGTTTCATTTATAAACAACCAAGTGTGTTTACTCAGAGGTGAAGAATGGGTCAGAACCTGTCCCCAATGAGTTTATTGTTCACACATTTGGATTAAAGAAAGAAGTGCAAGGAGATGCTACCGGAAGACTGTGTGTGGGAAGCCAGGAAAGCCTGTGTTGATGACTACCAAGAAAGTGATGCTAACAGCCAGAGGGGATGGCTAATTGCCATGTGGTGATGAGAAGGCTGTTAATTTAGCAACCAGAGCATATCCAACCTCATCTAATAACATATTCTTGATGAGAAGAGTTCACATGTGGTGGGAGCTGAAAAAAGACTTCAGTGAAGAGTGAATGGGGACTTCAGACTTCAGACAGGATGACTATTCTCCAACTTAAGAAGCTGGAAAAAAAAGCTAGAAGAGTGAGATTAATAAGATTTTTTAAGATTTAAATATTTTGATATTTAATAGATTTTTGCAAGGTGGCAGATTCTGGACAAAATGTAGAAGAAAGAAGCAAAGTCATTGTCTGAAAGAGAAGGAATGGAGACATTGGAAGGTTTGATATGTTTGAAAAGAAAAACCATCAAGAAGATATCATGGTCAGTCACTCTGTTGTGCTTTTGATAACCCCTCACAGACCCTTGACCAATCAAAGAAGAAGAGTAAGGATAAAGATGAAAAGATCTCAGGCCTTTCCAGTTTTTTAATATGCTTCTGGAGTAACCTCAGAAGAACCCATTCAACATCAAGACACTCAGTTTAAAAACATAGAAACACATAGAGAGTTGGCTTCATGGTCAAGACGCTTGTTTGTGCAGAAGACCTGGCTTCTACCCATAACACCCGCATGGTGGCTCATGATTATGCTCAATTCCACCCCAGGGTATCAATGCCATCTTCTGACATCCATGAGCACCAGGCACACATGTGCTGCATGCATATATATGTATATACATGTATATATGCAAGCAAAACCGTTATAGACATGAAATAATAAAGTAAATTTTAAAAGGAATACCTAACTGCAGAAAATGTGCCTGTCTTCTCCACAGGGACTCATTTCTGAGGGTGTGATTGTGTCTGAATATACTCTCCAGTCATGCCAAATCTTCCAAGGCTGGCCTTAGATCTTCTCTAGCTCTTTCCTGTCATACAGATAAAATTGTATCAATAAAATGTACCTTTTTTTTTCTTTCCATTATCCAGTATTCTTAGTGAAGTCAAGTCTTTTCAGGGGGGCTATTGTAAGTTTTACATGCATGTGAAATTCAGCTGGCAGAAAGCAAAATGGATATCTGTGTCAGGACCCCAGGGAGCACAGGGCAGACAATGCCTATACTTAAAACCATGTGGGCAAAGGGCCACAGAAACCCCATCTATTTCATAATTTTGTAGTATATTGAGTTTGCTCTTTAC
This sequence comes from Pachyuromys duprasi, assembly GCA_028658305.1. Classification (NCBI taxonomy): domain Eukaryota; kingdom Metazoa; phylum Chordata; class Mammalia; order Rodentia; family Muridae; genus Pachyuromys; species Pachyuromys duprasi. The sequence goes on from CM053747.1 coordinate 5,196,092, forward strand.
CCAGCCTTTGTGTAATGTCACAGGGATGTGCCAGAGGCATTCTCAGCCCATCTGGAGGGAGACTTATTCTTTCCTTGGGTCAGTCATAAAAGCACCAGTGAATAAGAATAGAAAGCAAAGTTTTAAAGACTCAAGGATATTATTTCATTTCCACACTTCTTGTACTAATATAGCTTTCTTATGATGCTGAAAACTGACTTTGAAATCACAAAAGCCAACTGTGTAAATTTGTATTTTTGTACAGAGGATATTTTTGAAAATTGTAATTTCTTGTCTATGTGCCATTGACAATGGTGCAATGTCACATGCAGTAGTTACTTGAAAGACGCTAAGATTTACAACATTCCCCCCACTGGAGATATGCTTAAGTATAAAAAAAAATTGCCTTTGACCAAGATATGTCTAAATTTTGCAAAGAGCCATAATGTTCAGAACACTATTCAAGTTGATTTTTTTTCTATTTTTTTCATTTTTTTAATTTTTATTTTTATTAATTACAATTTATTCACTTTGTATCCCCCTGTAGCTCCATTCCTCTTCCCCTCCCAACCCTACCCTCCCTCCCTCTTCCCCATCCATGCCCCTCCCCCAGTCCAATGATAAGGGAGGTCCTCCTACCCTTCCATTTGATCCTAGTCTATCAGGTCTCATCAGGAGTGGCTGCATTGTCTTCCTCTGTGGCCTGGTAAGGATGCACCCCACCCAGCTACCTAAGGGAAGGGTGATCAAAGAGCAGGCCAATCAGTTCATGTCAGAGACAGTCCCTGTTCCCATTACTAGGGGACCCACTTGGACACTGAGCTGCCATGGGCTACATCTGTGCAGGGGTTCTAGGTTATCTCCATGAATGGTCCTTGGCTGGAGGATCACCAACCAAGAAAACACCTCTGTGTCCAGATTTTTTTGGTTCTGTTGCTCTCCTTTAAACTTGGTTCTTGGTCAGTGTTCAACTCCTGTCAAGAGGCACCATGACCACGGCAACTTTGTACAAAAGAAAACATTAATTGGTGCTAGCTTACAGTTTCAGAGGTTTAGTTCATTATCATCATGGCAGAATAGTGGCAGCAACCAGCCATGGTGCTGGGGAAGGAGCTGAGAGTTCTATATCCAGATCTTCAGGCAGCAGGAAAAGAGAGACACTGGGCCTGGCTTGGGCTTTGAAACTCCAAATCCACCGCCAGTGACATACTTCCTCCAGCAAGCCACACTTCCTTCCTGTCCAGTCTGCTAACCCTGGCTCTGTTTTGCTATCTTTACATCCAGGAACTGTGGAGGCTCTGAGTGGATTCTCAGTTGTTCTGATTTTAGTGAAAATAGGGACATTACTGTCTTCTTCCTTAAAGCATCAAAATTCTTTCTTCAGGGGGCCCTCACTATTGTAGACAGACTCACAGCTTATGAAAGTTCTGAGGGTGACTGTGGAGTGCTCAGTCTAAATGGGGTGTTTATATCAACCCTCCAACCTAAGGAAGAAGAGCGACAATGGAAAGACCGGAGGATGGCGAGGAGTGCTGTGAACTGTTGTTTTCTTGGCGCGACCTGGCTGTTGGGAGCATGAACATATAGCAGTGGTGACTTTGCAAAACTGAGAGATGGAAGTAGGAGAGGGGCTGGTTGAGATAAGGAAGGGACACAGTAGAAATGGAGTAGAGTGAGAGTAATGGAGGGGAAATATGTTCAGAATGCATTGTGTACACATATGAAACTGATAAAATAAATGTAATGGAATGAGCTCTTTCATGAGCTGTTGTTTGGTAAGAGCTAAATTAGAGGCCAGGATAAGCATGGAGAAGCTAAAGAACCAAGGGAGAGGCCACACATAGCCATTACAGAAACCATTTTATTTGTAGTTAGATACCCAGAGGTCTAGATTGTGGAATAGCTATGTGATCTTAGGAGGTCATCTGGCTCTCTGAGACATGACTTGATCTTTAGAATGTGGAATTATACCTCTTTTTTTTTTTTTTTACAGATGGAAGACTTCTCATTCTGCCTTTTATCTTTTTATTTATTTATTTATTTATTTAATTTATTTTATTTTTATCTCAATCACAGGTTAGGTACTTTGAATCCCAAGCATAGCCCCCTCCCCCATTCCCTCCTACCCTCCCACTCCCTCCCTCATCTCCCTCTTCCCCGCCCCCTCCAAGTCCACCAACAGGGGAGGACCTCCTTCCCTTCCATCCAACCCCAGCTTATCCTGTCTCCTCAGGGCTGGCTGCAAAGTCCTCCCCTGGGAGGAATTATACCTCTTTTCTACACTTCAATCTCTTCTTAATCTTTGGACAAAAATATTCATCTTTATTTTATAGGGCTGGTGTCATTACATGATATTTTTACATGATGATCTTATATATAAAGTAAGCATGGGTAAAGGCATATGTAAGGTTTGCTGGTATCATTATATCAATTTGTTGTATTGTTAGAGACAATTATATAACACTAATTTCTTTTTTATTGTCAGCCAGGTTTATCTCCACCATGACAGATATCACTTGCAATTTCAACTAACAGCTTACTCAATCCTCCACGGTCTGTTTTACCCACAACTCCCTGGATATTAGGTCATCTTCTCAATATGGTGTTGACTTCAGAATAAGTCAAGGTCAAGATTATGAAGTCATTGGTTATATAATGGGTATTACAATTATTTATTGTATAAGTACTTTTGGCTTTGCTACTCCTGGAAAGACATCATCAGTGAACCTTTAGCAAGCTGTGAAAACTGCTTCATTAGAGGCAGACTGTCAGTCTTTCTCCACAAGCAGAGTGAAGATAATCAGTCTTTGGCTGCAGTGAAATAGCAGTCAGTCTGGGAACATTCAACCTCCCTTCATGCTGTCAATACTGTTAGCCCAGCCACGATTTCTCAGGCATTTTTCTGCAGCACTAATCCTGGGTGGTCCATGAAGAAGTGGGGAAGGCCTAAAGGGCTGAAACACATCCTGACATACAACTTATGGGCTTTATTATTCCTATCCCATAAAAGATAAAAAGGTATTTCACAATGAGAGGCTGTATTGCTAAACATCTAATTATTTAATTGAGGAGAAGTGCGTTCTCGATATGATTTTAATTTTTAAATACTTCCAAGTGAAAAGATAGTTGTCCTTTTTTTTTTTAACACATAGAAAAGAGTGGGCCTGAGGCCAACAGAGCTTGTTTTAATCCACAGCATCTCTCTTCTTCCACACCTAAGCAATCAGCTGCTGTGCTGGATGAATTCAGATTTTGCCCTGGGGAGTGCTTTGAGACCTCAGTGCTGGGTCTGTAGCATGTATGAGGAGCTTTGAAGGGACAGTTTCCTGCCCAGTTCTACATCTGTTGCAGAGCCATAACAGAAACTGCATCATAGTGCATGCACTGCCTTCTGCCACATCTGTGCACCTTGAGACCCCGCAGTCAGTAACGACATGTTCCAGGCAGAACAGAAGGGGTACAGCTCTTAGCATCGGGTCAGCCAGAAAGAAACAGTTGTTCCTTTTCTCTAACTTCTTCCATGGCAGGCAAATATTTGGGGGTGGGTGACATGGTTTTGTTATTTGTTTGCTTTTCATTCTTTTTTTTTTTTTTGGTCTCTTTTGAAACAGGGTTTTTCTGTGTAGCCCTGGCTGTACTGGAAATCGCTCTGTAGACTAGGATGACCTTGAATTTATAGAGATGGCTGTTTCTGCCTCCTGAGAGCTGGGAGTAAAGGTGTGTGCCACTATCACCGGGCTGTTCTTCCCTACCCCCCACTCCAGAAGTCCCGAGTTTCTTTCATTTTTCAGTCAGTGGCATTATTTTTCCCAACAAATGCACTCTCTATTTCAATGACTCTTTCTATTGAGAGTAGATTCAATATAAATTCAACAATTCAACTTGTTTCTAGGAAGCCCAAATCTATAAACCTTACTGTTCATTTCTAGAGGCGAAAACAAGGGTCTGTAGATGCTTCCAAAAACTGTGGACAAATGGCTTGGTTTTGGGTGCACTGTGATTACAAGATATTTTAGATGTAGGCTTTTGTTTTGTTAAGAATTCATATCAAATATATCAAAAAGATGAGACTTATAATGAATGGAGTGGTGGTAACTGCATTGGAAATCAAAACCCAGCAACCCTGCTTTTGTGTTTATAATTTATTCTTGGGGCCTTAGACATAGTCTTCCCAGTCACTTAAGTGTGTTAGGAAACATTATTTGACATACTTGAGACAGTGTGACTATGTATTGCTTAATCTGATGCAAGTCTGATTATGTCTGTCTCTAATGTGTACCTTGGCTTTCACTTCAGTTTAAATCTTGTTTACATAGCATCCCTGAAAGGAATGGAGCAAGACAAATAGCTAATAAAAAGTGAGTGGTGCCATTGATTGAGTGGTCTGTTGTTAGTATCTTTTTATCTGAAGTCTACCATATTTAAACAATGTTAGTTTCTAAGATACAAAGTACAGAGAGAAAAAGTAGAATTGTCTATTAAACACTTATGTGTCCCTACATAGAAAATCCTTTTATATAATTTTTAGTGATAGACTAATTTTTGTTTTTTACTATATTGGGATAGTAAAGACAATTTCTTAAATAGTAAACATCATTGATCATAATTGGCCAATATTAATAATAGCCTTGGAAGAGGCTAAAGAATATATACCTTATGAGCTAACTTATCTATTTTGTCCAGTTTGCTCTGCATTTGGCTACTGCTATGGTAAAGCTTCTACACACCAAAACCCAGGTGTAAAAAATGTTATCAAAATAACTTGATAAACCGATTGTATCTTTTCTTTTCTTCATTTCCTACATTTTCATTAACCACTGACAATTCAGACTCTACTTACCAAAACCATGTTGTCTTCACTCTGGCCCATTTACCGAAAGACTATTCTGTTCCTAGGCCGGCACCATAGACATTTACTACTGCTCCTGTTCCTCTGTTACAGTCCATTATTCTCACCTTCACCCTAGACATTCATGGTGCCCGAGAAATTCAGAGAAATTGCCAGTGAAAGATGTAAATCAAATTAGAATATCGGCTTAAGACTCACAGTAGTTTATCTTTCTCTTAAGATCATAACTATTTATTATCTAAGAACTCAGGGATACTCCGGGGGAGGGGTGTCCTTCATACCTATGTACATTGTTGTACAAGGCCATACCTTTTATAATATTTCTAAAGCAATATTTAATACTTCCCCTTCCTTCTTTAATCAGTGTTCAGCAAGTTCCTCAAAGGTCAAGTGACATGTAATATCCAAACACAATGAATGCAGAAAATGTGAGAATTGTTTCTTAGGCCAGACACTAAATTAATGTGTAAACACAAAAAAGTAATGCCATTCTTTTCCCCAATTGCTTTCATATATATAATATATAAAGACACATATATAATATATGTGTATATACATACATATGTACTGTAATAAATACATATATATGTGCATAGTATGTATATGAATTAATAAACATAGTATTTGTATGTTTGAAGAGATGGCCACTGGGAAAAGTATTTACTTTGCAAGTATGAGTATCTGAACTCAGATCCCTAGTTGCATATACATAAAAGCCAGATGCAATGGCGTCCCTCTGTGACCCCAGTGTAGAAGCTGAAGAGGAGTTTAGGATCTTGGGGTCTGGTTGGCCAGAAAGTCTAACTGAATCAATGAGCTACAGGTTTTGTAAGAAAACCTCCTTAAAACATAAGATGGAGAGAAAAAGCAGAAGATAGCTGACATTGACCTCTAACCTCTGTGCATACATGTGCACACACACGTGCAATATACTACACATACAGACATTCGTACATACACATGCACACACACATTGGTATTTGTAATGAGGTTAGCAAATTCTGGTATTTTTAAGATTTTTTTTATTTTAGTATTCCAGCATGATAAACATTGCTTTCTATAAAATGCACACAAAGATATTTGGAGAGATGACAGAACTGCCCTGAAGCAGATGCATGGATAAACAAACTAGTGCACGCATACCCGGGGCATTGCTTGGCAGTTAGACAAAATGAACTGCTTGAAAGCCACAGAAGATTGCCAGCATCTCAAGTGACATGTGCTGATTGAAAGAGTAACTCTGTTACATGGGCAATAGTTTCTTTTCTGTGGATATGATAAAATTCCATGGTCAAAATCAGCTTCCAGGAAAAAAAAAAAAAGAGTTTATTTTCACTTACAGTTTGAGCGTGCAGTCCATGATGCTGCAGAAGGCATAGCATAGAAGCTGGAGAAGAAAGCTGGCTGATCACATTTTGTCACACAGGAAGCCAAGCGAGTAAACTGAAGATGAGGCAAGGCTATATACACTTTCAAAGCCCACCTTCAATAACATTTTCCTCCTGCAAGACTACAGGTCATGCAAGTTACCTCCCCAAATAACAGCAGCAACGTGGGACCAAGTATGTTCTTACTCAGGCATCTCTATTCAAACTTGACTGTTTTGTGGTAGGTGTCTTTTTGTTTTGTTCTGTTTTGGTTTCGGTACATAAATGTTTAAGTTATCTCTTGTTTAGAAATGTGAATAGGCACATCCCAATGCTGTTATGTCACCAGGAAGGAACTCCCTGGTCACCCTTTAACAGTTTTCTCTTGTTGAGAAGGGAGGTGGCCTCAACCGGGATATAAAATGAATAAATTGTTAAAAAAATAAAATTAAAAAAGAGCTAGGTGAATTCTCTTATCCTTCCATATTCTTCTTCCTTGTCAGATCAGCCTACTTCTCAGGAACTCTGCGGCTGAAAGAGGCAGTTTTCAGTTGTATGGCTGACTTTACGAACTGTGATATCTGAGTTGCTCTGGCCCGTGCAGAACGTGCAGTGGGCTTCTGTGTTGCTCATTCTCTGAAATTCAAATTTAACTGGATGTTCTGTATTTTATCAGGAAAGATTTCCCATAAAAGAGTACATTATCTTTACACTAATCAGTAATTTTTTTCAGGATAAATGTTGCTCTCCTTGTGGAGCTCCTGTGCCCTTCAGGTCTTTCTATCTCCCCCTTCTTTCATAAGATTCCCTGCACTCTGCCCAAAGTTTGGCTATGAGTCTCAGCATCTGCCTCGATGCCCTGTTGGGTAGAGTCTACTCTTAGGTAATAACAGGATGTGCATAATCACAGGGGACTTGGGTCATTCCTGTCACTCTTTAAGCCAATAGGACCTGAACAACTTGCTTTCCTGTTAAGAGACACTGTCTTGCTACAGGCCAACCAACTGTGGACTAAAATCTAGAAAATGGTTTGCCAATGTTAATTATTTTGTTTTGTGGATGGTGATCTCTGTTATTTTGTTACAGTAATGGAAATTTGTCTTAAGCACTTACATGCAGGCACTAATAAAATCCATATTCTCCCTTTGGAATAAAGCCATATTTTGTTTTGTTTGTTGTTGTTTTGAAACCTTGGACTACAGCTATATTTTCGGTGTATTAGTACTTGAAATTTTTAACTTGGGCTATCAGGATGCATAGTAATACCAGGACAAGCAATTGAGTGAACATGGTCAAAGCTTAGGAAAACAATAACAGATAGGGACTCTGCTTGCTTTGGGATGTGTCACTTTTTAATATGTCCTGGAAATCTTTGCAGCACTTTTCTACATAATTTTATCTCTTATAAACCATATGGTTTGACTTTCCTATTAATCTTTTTCCTCTGTAACATTTTTTCCCATCTTTGGCTGGTTCAGATGTTTTGTTTGCAACTAGCATCTAGAGATTTTCCTTAGGCATGATATGAATATGAGATTAAACTAGTACAAAATATGAGTGATTTACAGCAGCCTGAAACATAGTGTTGTAACTGGTGAGTACCTTAAATAGTTTTATAATATATCTGATATTATAAAAATTGTTAATAAATTTGATATTATAAATTTTGTCCTGAGTAGTAAAAACCAAACAAAAATATTCTTTAAGAAATATGCATTTTAAATTGGGTGTGGTGGTGCATACCTGTAATCCAGCACTCAGGGAGGCAGAAGCAGGCATATCTCTGTGAGTTCAAGGCCAGCCTTGTGTACAAAGTGAGTCCAGGACAACCAAGGCTACACAGAGAAACCATGTCTCAAGAAAAACAAAAGAAGAAATGAAATATGCATTTTAATGAGCTCTCAAATGGTGGGACCTGGAAATGATCATCCTGAGTGAGGTATCCCAAAAGCAGAAAGACACACGTGGCATATACTTACTTATATAGACCTATACGATAGGATAAGCATACTAAAATCTATACACCTAAAGAAGATAAGCAAGAAAGAGGACCCGGAGTAAAATGATCAGTAAAATGATAGACGAATGCGATGGACATTGAATGTAGGAGAAAACAAGCAACAGGACAGGAGCCTACCACAGAGGGCCTCTGAAAGACTCTACCTAGCAGTGTATCAAAGCAGATATTAAGACTCACAACCAAACCTTCAGCAGAGTGCAGAGAATCATATGAAAGAAGGGGGAGTTAGTAAGACTTGGAGAGGACAAGAGCTCCACAAAGACCAAATAGATCAGGGCACAGGGCTCTTTTATGAGACTGTTTCTCCAGCCAAGGACCATGTATACATATAACCTAGAAGCCCTGCTCGAATATAGCCAATGGTAGCTCAGTATCCAACTGGGTACCCTAGTAAGGGGAACAGGGACTATTTCTGTCATGAACTCAATGGCTGGCTCTTCAACCCTCCCCCCAGCCCCTGAGGGAGGAGCAGCCTTGCTAGACCCCAGAAGAGGACATTGCAGCCAGCCCTGAAGAGACATGATAAGCTAGGGTTAGATGGAAGGGGAGGAGGTCCTCCCCTATCAGTGGACTTGGAAAGGGGCAGGGAGGAGATGAGGGAGCAATGGGGAGAGTGGGAGGGAATGAGAGAGGGGGCTACATCTGGGATACAAAGCATATAACCTGTGATTAATATAAAAATAAACAAATTATTAAAAAAATAATACCCATCACTACCTTTTTGTACTGGCCTTTCAGAAGGACAATGCAAAAATTTCAGTATGCAAATTTTGTTGGAGGTCACTAGAAATGTAATATCTACAAGAAAAATGTCAATACTAAAATCTACAGGGTAAAAATTACAAGCAAACCTAGAAAAGATTCTTGTTTGAAAAAATTTAAAGGCCAATCTTAGAATGCCTTGTAAGCAAGGACTTTTTGAAACCCAAAGACAGAGCTGGAACTCTTCAGAGTCAGTCCATCAGAGTAGAAGTCGCTTGTGGTGGTGAGTTTTGACTCTCATCTTCATGTGATTTGGGATAATCTAGGAGATACCCGGGAGCTTGCCTCTGAATGTTTCCTGAAAGTTTTGACTGAGTAGGAAAACTCTACCCTGAATGTTGGAAGCACCACTCATGGAATGGACTCCTACATTAATAAGCTTAGCACCACAATCATCACTCTCTGTTCCTTGATGGTAGATACAATACGACTGGATTTCTCCGACTCCTGCCACCATGCTCTTCCCCATCAATGAACAGTGCTCCTGAACTGTGAGAGAACAAATGCTCCCTTCTTTAAGTTGCTTGTTGACAGTCAGGTATAACCACTTCACCTACTGTATCCAATGCCATCAGACAAGGGTACCCAGCAACTGGCTAAGATCTGGAGCTCTTGCTCATGTGTCTGTGAGGTAAGGCAGGTCAAAGTCAACACTTGTTCTTTGCATGTCAACAACAGCGAGGATAATGCATTAAAATTTCTTTTCTTGTCTTTATAACAAAGTCCCGTTAGGAAACAACTTAAGGAAGAAAAATTTTCATTTTGTTGTGTTGTTTCCAAAGGACTTCAGTCCATGAAGGCAGAAAAAGGCCTCCATACCTAGGTACTTCACGGGGATCCAGCTTGGAAGCAGAAAGCAAGCACGGACTAGAATTGGACAGAGGTTTAACTTTCTGACTCCTGTCCCTCCTAGCCTACTTCTGCCAGCAAGACACCCCAGGCTTCAGAATAGTGCCAAAAAGATAATTACTAACATGAACCTAAAGGGACAATTCAGAATTGAACCAAAACAGATACTTTAAACTTCATACACTCTGATTGCTAAGCAACTGAGAAAATGGTTATGTGAAGATCAAAATATTAAACCTGGATGGGTAGGCATGCTTATCATTCTAGAACTTGAATGGTAGGACAGGAGGACTGTCTCTCTGAATCCAGCCTTGACTAAATAGGAGGTATCCTTAAAAACAAAACAAACAAAACAAAACAGGCGGGGCTGGAGAGTTGGTTCAGCTATGCAAAGCATGCTCTTCTCTCAGAGACCTGAATTCAATTCTCAGTATCCACAGCAGGTGGTTCCTATATACATGTGGCTCCAGCCCTGGAGATCTGATAGTCTTGTTTGGCATCTAAAGGTACTTGCACTCATGTGCACATACACATACATACATATATACACATATGCACATAATTGAAACTAAAATAGAAAAATTAAAAACAAGTCAAAAAACAAAGAATTAAAAGTAGTAACAATCATTGGGCATCTTTCATATATATGCCCAGTAGTGGTATAGCTGGATCTTGAGCTAGCACCACTCCTAATTTTCTGAAAAATCACGAGATTGTTTTCCTCAACTATGTTCAAAGCAGCTTTATTCGTAATAGCCAGAATCTGGAAACAACCTAGAGGTCCCTCAACTGAAGAATGGATACGGAAGTTGTGGTACATTTACACAATGGAATACTACTCAGCAATTAAAAAACAAGGAAGTCATGACATTTTCGGGCAAATGGATGGAACAAGAAAGCATCATCCTGAGTGAGGATATGGTTTAAAGACAGAAAGAAGCAGGAAGACACCCACATGGTATATACTCACTTATAAGTAAATACTAGCCATGCAATGTAGGATAAATATATTTAAATCTATAGTCAAAGAGAAGCTAAACAACAAGGAGGATCCTAGGGAAGATGCTTAATCTTCATTCAGAAGGGCAAACAGGATAGACACTGGAAGTAGGAGAAGACAGGGAACAGGACAGGAGCCTTCCACACAGGCCTCTGAAAGAATCTATGCATCAAGGTATCGAAGGAGATGCTGAGACTCATAGTCAAACTTTGGGCAGGGTGTAGGGACTCCTATGGAAGAAAGGGGAGACAGAAAGACCTGGAGGGAATAGGAGCTCCACAAGGAGAGCAATAGAGCCAAAATATCTGGGCTCAGCTGATCCTGCAGAAGCTGATGAATTAACCAAGGACCATGTATGAAGAGGACCTAAGACACCCTTGCTCAGATATAGCCCACAGGCAGCTCAGACTCCAAGTGGGTTCCCTAGAAAGAGGAATAGGGACTGTCTCTGACATGAACTCAGTGGCTGGCTCTTTGATCACTTCCTTCTGAGGGGAAGCAACCTTACCAGGCCACAGAGGAAGACAGTGCAGGGAGTCCTGATGAGACCTGATAGGCTAGGGTCAGCTGGAAGGGGAGGAGGTCCTCCTGAATCAGTGGACTGGGGGAGGGACATAGAGAGAGGGTGAGACTGGGAGGAGATGAGAGAGGAGGCTACAGCTGGGATACAAAGTGAATACATTGTAATAAATAATAATAATTGTAAAGAAAAAATTTAGAATATCAATAACAATAGTAACAAAATAAATAAATATATTTGTGCATTAAATCCATTGCCATCACTAAGGTGTGTTTGACTTAAAAATTTACTGTGGTGTTCTTTGTATGTTCAGTGGGACTTCTGTCAATATAAAAGTTTTATGAAATTGGTTGTTTTAAATGTCACCAATTTAAAAATAATTTTAATAATTTTAAAATGGACTTAAGAAGTTCGTGAATATGGTGTTCGAACCTGGATAACAATTGAATTTTTTGGAAAGTAAAATGCAGACAATTATGATGGAAAGCAAAGACTTGTGTAAACAGCTGCTCTCACTGTCCTTGTAAACACGGTTTACTCTGGAGAATTTTTATAGCTGAATATTCTTATTCACTGCTGCAATTGCAAAATTGAACTGTTCTTCATTGTTTATGCCACCATAACTACAACGAAAGTGCAATTTTATGGTTTAGATGAAGAGAGTTGATCATACAGACTGTATATTCTTTGTGGTTCTTAGTTCATTTGGCATTTGATAGGAATTATAGGTTTTCTGATGAAAGAAAAATAACATTTGATGGCTCATTTTTTTCAAAACATTAAATAACACGCTGAACATGCATTCTGAGAGGTTTTCAATCTGTCACATAAAACAGGCAACTTTGCCTCTCTCTAAGAATATTAGCAATGAATTTTTCTATCAACAGCCTGAAGATAGATTCCATCAGCATTTTGCTGGGCTTATGCACAATGCTTTTTTAGGTATTTCCTTTTCAGAGTTCATAAATAAATGAAAACCAATTTCTCTTCTGAATCCACTAACATATCATTTAAATACTGAACACAACGATCTATTCTTAAAGTAACTGATTGAAGCAAAAGCACAGACCCTTTGGCAATTAGAAAAACGGAGTTGAATAAAATTCATGTCCATGCAAAAACTCTGGCATGAATGTTTAGCAGCTTTTTTTTCATACTTAGCCAAGTGTGGAAGCCACCAAGATGACCTTCAGTAGGTGAACAGATAAATAAGTTGAAGCCCACAGCCACACAGTGCCTTTTAGTTGATATTGTTATAACATGAAGTAACCTGCCAGTTCTGGAATAGACACAGCCCTCAAACACTTTACCCAGTGGGCTGTTTCCCTAGTGCCTGGGAATATATTTTAATCTAACACATTAAGAATAAAGTATCTCTGATATGTTTTAAGCTACGTGTTAATAAGGCATCATTGGTAAGTTTCAATCCACTTTCAGAAAAAGTTTTAAAAATATATTTAGGTCACTCAGACAACTGAAGAGGAAATTCTAGGTACTGATTGGAGAAGATTTAGGAAACATCTTCCTTTAGAAAATTTGGATATTTAATCTGAAGGTGAATCCAAAGTCATTACTATTATTATTTAATTGTGTGTGTATGTATGTATGTATGTATGTATGGCTAACTGCTTCCATATTTCAAAACCTGCTTTGATCCTTTCCATAGGGCTTTTACCACTTCCTCTTCCTGAATCTTCCACCTGTGGTGCGATCATGGGTGCAGGGTAGATGGATGGGTGTGGAAAGAGGTGCCTATTAATGTGTTAGCAATAATAATAGGTTTGCTGAGTGTCCCGCAATATCTACTCTTTCATCTTTTCTCCATTTGTCATTGATACCATCACACATGAAAAAGCTCAGTGAGGAGTGTTTAAATGATGATGGATAAAACGTGTTCTTAGCAAGTAACATACAAAGTTGTGTTGTTAATGTGGTAAGGTATAAAGGGAAAGGCAGGCTTGTGTTTTCATGTCCTTGTGTTTTCTATATTCTCTCTGAGGGAAGGAAGAACTTGCAATATAATGCTCAGCTCTGCAATTTGTCATCCATTGATCTGAGTTTAGATTGTAATTGGTTTTAATACATTAAAGATTTGCTACTTTGGTTCTTCATTCTCATATAATTCTTGGCATTATTACTTTTATTGACAAAAATATTAGTCATACTGGTATACTTATTATGAACAAAGAGCACAGTGATTGTTCTTTCCATCATTTCCTTCAGGGCTTTACTGCCTGTCCTACCTATTTAACAGTTAAATTGAATCCTGCCTTGGATAATTCTTGGTTTCCTAATTAAACAATAAAATGTTGTAAGATAAGCTTTTTTAAAGATTTTGCATGGTCCAATACAAGATTTTATGGCTTAATTTTATTGCACATACCATAAATGTAAAAGTAGTTTATTTCTGATATTTAATAAGCATGTTTTTATTTTTATTTTGACTTTAACCAAAGTACCTTTCCTTTTCTCTCTCATCTCTCCCTCCCTCCTTTTCTTTCTCCTTTCTACTCTCTCTCTCCCTTCTTTCCTTCCTTAGAGTGAACAATTTATGTTTTTAACCCTCCGCCCTTTTTAGCACAGAACTTGCATCAGTTTTGAAAGCCCACTAATTTGTAAAAGCAGGACTAATAAGAACCTGTCTTATATAAACAAACACTGTGCTCTGCTCAATTTTATATTGCTAGCATCCAATACAGCATCTGAATAGAGAAGAAGTTTAAATGTGATTCTTCAGGGTATGAATGAGTTGGCACATGTGTGGAAACTGAATTACTTATGCTGCATGCTATGAGAGGGTTTCTAAATGTATTCTAGCCTCTGGAAACAAATGGAATGGTGGCTCTTATTAAAACATTCTTTAGAAGTTACTATCCACATTTATTGGTGTGTATAATATGTTATATCTTATCTATTATCATATACTATAGGCTATATGTGCTTGTAATGTCAGTCTATAGGGTTAAGAGGCAAAACACACATAAATTAGTCTCTAGAAATCCTACCTTGAGATGAGGCAAGTTCACTTTTCTAGCTAGTTTTATGCCAGCCTGACACACAAGCTAGAGATATCTGGAAGAAAGAAAGCACAGTTACGAAAATGCCTCCATAGCATCTAGACGTAAGGCATTTTGTCAATTACTTATTGATGGGAGAATGTCCAGCCAATTGTGTGTGGAGTCACCTCTGGGCTGGTAGTCTTGGGTTCTATAAGAAAGCACAGTGAACAGACCATGGAAAGCAAGCCAGTAAACTCTATTCCTTCGTGGCCTTTGCATCAGCTCCTGGCTCTAGGTTTCTGCCCTTTTTGAATTCCTACCGAAGTTGCTTTTTGGTTATGGTGTTTTGATGTAGCAATAATAACCATAAGTAGGGGATTCACTATAGATTTTCATGAATTTTGTCTCTACCGAAGGCACACTGTTGCTATTTTCTTTTCACTTTAACAATATTTGTCATCGATTCTGAGTAGCACATATGGGGTTTGTGACATATTTATATGTATCAGCAATAAAAATGTCAGCACCATTACTTTTTAGTTCAAAGATTGTGGCCTATCCTCAGAATCATGTTCAACACAGACAAACATGTTGGAGGCACATGGTTCCACTTAGAAGTGTTCTCGTGTGCATGAGTTCCATGAAATCACAGTTTCAGCTTGTTTTTTTTTCATCTTTGCCATGGTAATGTCTGTATGCTAATATAAACTTCTTAGAATGCAAAGACTCTGCTGTTACAGATATAAATAATAACTGGGGTGTAGAAAGATGGCAAATAACAAATGTTTACTACTACTGCAAAGAGCTGGAATTTTTCCATCACCCATATTGTGTAGCTCACAACCACCTGTAACTCCAGATCGAGAGGGTCCAAAACACTCTGAAGGCCTCCGCAAGTGCCCATACACGACTGGCATGTGCTCATATCTGCATCCATAAATGAAATAAGTAATTTGAAGAGTAAACGTTTGGAACAAGTGTGGTCTTTAAACTAGAATTGGCATCGAAGTTCAGGAAACTCAGGAGTCCGGGTTATAACACTTTAGATTGTCTTAGGAGGAGGGTGAGATGTCCTGTCACAGTTGTATGTGTATGACTTGAGTCACACCATTTCCTGCACTCCAGGCTGAGGTATCTAAGGCATAATGGTAGCCTTCTCTTGCTTATCTGGACAGTGGAACCTGAGTTGTTTAGCTGATATGTCCACAATGGTTTGAATCATCACATGAGCTTCTTTTAGCGTTTTCAATCTATTCTAGGTTTTGTCAAAACTCGAGAAGATATAATGATACTCTTTGTTTTTAAGAAGACAGAAATTCAGCCAATTATTTTAAAAATGACATCCAGGGACTGGAGAGATGGATCTGTATTTAAGAAGACTTGCTGCTCTTTTGGAGGACCTCAGATGAATGCCCACACTGGACCACAAGTACCTGCAACTGTAGTTCCAGAGTATTTGGTGCCGTCTGTGGGTGTCTGTAGTCTCCTGAACGTATGTGCACCTACACTCTCTCATTCTCCCTCACCAACATATGCAACAATAGTAAGAATTAAAATTAAAATAAGAAAGAAATAGCCTCTACTAGAGAAAGAGCATCCGGATCCTGACAATCCGGCAGTAGCTTGTTTCCTTACAGCATGCAGCACGCGTGTACGTCTTCCTTTTGGAAAGACTGTCTTTACAATTAGTAGCATGGTCTGACCCATAACAGCAAAACTGGCACATTCCTTCTGACAAGCCCCATAAACTTCATATTAGCTAATAACTGGGGAAAAGAGGGGTGGATATATCTCCTAGAATTAGAGGTAGTTTTTAAAGCTAAAAAAAAAAATTCAAATGGTGAATTCAAATAGACAATGTGTATTTTTGTAAAAATATTTGTACTTATGGAGCTAAACACTGCCAATGGTTCTTTTTAGCAATGAATGATGTTTGTGAACTTGTTAATAACATGTTTAATTTAATTATTTGTCTGAGAGACAGCAATGGCTATGTTAGGTTTTGTTGTTATTGTTGTTAGTATTTTGTTTTTGGGAGGGAGGAAATGGGGGGAATTGGTATTTCTAGACAGGCTCTGTCTGTATTGCCTTGGCTGTCATGGAAATATACTGTTTTGTTTTTTGTTGTTGTTTTGTTTTGTTTTTATTTTTGTTTGTTTGGTTTTGGTTTTTTGTTTTGTTTTATACAGAAAACCAAAGGTCTTTCTTGTTCTTCGTGGTCATTATTTTTATAACTTAGGGATTACAACTTCTATCTCTGAGGATCTATACCAAAATATAAAAATAAACTGAAAAATACTGGGAGAAAAATCCCAACTGTATTGAAATTTTTTTGAGATTATAAGGTAATTACATTTATCCCTTCTCTTTCTCCGAAGTCTTTCCATATATTCCTTCTCTCTCTCTTTCAAATTCATGGCCCCTTTATTCATTATTATTGCATGCACAGATGTATATGCACATATATATGTACGTGTACATATATGTATGTCACTTGTTAGATAAATTATAATTATAATAATTATGGGTTGACAGAATTAGCAAATCTCTGCTCATGAACCAAAATTTCTATAATTGGGCTGGTAAGTGACATTAGTGGATTTTTAAAGAAATGAATATAAATTTAAGTAAAAAAATTATATTGTCTCAGAATACCCTGCAGTAAGATATATATTAATGCAAATGGCATTATGCTAACTTTGAGGGGGGAAATCTGACTGAACAGCATACTGAAGAATAACATTATTAGTTATGAGTCTGAAAGACACTATACCCTTTATCACATTTAATCAATTCCATCCACCAATTCAAGCAGTGCTTCTATACCATTCTTGCCCAAAATATATAAAGTAAATCACATCTAAACCATCTAACATACAGACCTACATGGTCAGAGTAGTTCTATGAAACAATTAACTTATAATCTTCAGAATGTGTGATGAGAGGAGAATGCGGAAAAACTGTCAGAGGAAAGGGTGCATATGTGACGAGACAGATGAGCATCCGAAACAGACTAAAGTCAGAGTTTTACACACTGGTGATATCAGGGTGGGGTTTTTGTCACTACCGTCTGATATTTGCTTAACAGTATACCTGAAGTACCCTTAGCATTCCTCTATGTGAAATTTAAGCTGCAATAGGCAGGCATCCATTTCTCCAAATACTTCTTTACACTGAGTTACCTATGAGTGTTAGATCAAGCCTACTATGTATTATAAAAGGAAAGTTTCTCTTAGGTTTATTATTAGGAATATTTCTCTAGGTTTATGCCACAATGATGAATAATTCACTGCAATTCTCTCTCCAGATTTTACATCCGTGAGACTAAAGTCAACACAGATTTCTGAATTTTCCCATTTGCTTTCATTTATTCACTGAAGTATCAGGTCATTTGTAACCTCTGTATATCACTCTTTCTAATCCAATACAGTTAGAATTTTCCTCCTAATATTTTCCAGTTTATTTTATATTTTGGTACAGATCCTCAGAGATATGAGTTCTAATCCTGAAAGATCAAGGTTGTGTTGTTGTCAGGGGATATATAGAACTGTGGAAGGTGAATTGGACCTGGCATTGTTAAAAGTCAGTCATCCACTCTCCAAAACAGCAGCCATGTTGCTGTTTTTATTTTCAACTTGATATATTGCCAGATTGTAAGAGTCTGTTACATATGACAACAAGTTTTTCAAATACTTACTCAAATACTGTACATAATCAGGATTTTGTTATTGTTATTTGAAGTGCTTAGAACAATCCGTGTATTTGTACTTTGTTTGTTTTTTCAAAACAAGGTTTCTCTGTGTAGCCTTGGCTGTCCTGAACTCACTTTCTAGACCAGGCTGGCCTCGAACTCACAGCCATCCTCTTGCCTCTGCCTCCTGAGTCTGAGAGTGAAGGCATGTACCACCACGATGCCGCTTTTGTACTTCTATTTTATTGGTTGCTTGGCTTGTTTCTGTGACAAGATATCTGAAACATCGGGTCATTATGGTTCGTGGTCTGAGGGTACAGTCTGTCCTAGTGGTGCAGGTATGGCAGCAAGGGCGAGGCAGCTGATGACACTATGTCCATGGTTAAGAAGCGGAGAAGTGAGTCCCACTGCCATTGTAACCTGGGTAAGTCTTTCCTCTTCAGTTCAGCTACTCTGGAAACACCATCACAGACACCCCCAGAGACGCAGCCCAGGTGACTAACTTTTCATCCCAGAAGTTGAGAGCAAAGATTAATGATCACACCCTCCTTTGTCTACTGGTGAAAGTGATTCATCTTTCTCATTTCCACACCACATATTAAGTATATGCTAGTACTGAACAGTGTCCTCACATTTTAACAAAAATGTGCCTTTGCAGATTCCTCAGTCCAAATTTCTAGGAACGTCACCATTTTGTGTGTTTGAAGCACCTGATCCATTATAAACATAATAAAGAAGGCAGAACAGAGAATTACACGTACAGTCTATGAGGTGACTCAGAGGGTAAAGGGGACCACTGCCAAAGCTGATAGCCTGGTTTTGATTCACAGGACCCACAAAGTGAAAAGATTAACTGATCCTGCAAGTCCTGTGACCTCCATGTGCATGCCATGTCATGTAAACCCCACACACGCACATACACACACATGCACACATGTGCACACACACATGGACACGCACACACACACACAAATACATTTTAATGTAATTTTAAATAGCCCTTTTCAAAAGTTCTACTTTTCACATTTAATACTCTATGTAATTTGACTAATGGGTTGGAATAGGCATTTTCTACTTCCAGTCAAGTTTTAGATGAATTCTTCACAATTACATTCTGTGAAGCTTTATTTGCTATTATTTTGAATTTCTTCACCAATTCCTCACACGCCAATGCAAGAAGTAGATATTTGTTTATAATTAGTTTAAATTATAAGGACAATCAGTGCATCTTTCAAAACTCAGTGAATATGTTTACCAAATGACAGCTGAGGTTACGGCCCCAGAGAGAGCTTTGGGTGATCCCTTTGAAGTTAATCCGGAAGGAAAGTCTATAAAGGAGCCACTGTGAGAGCACACACATGAAATTAAGTGTGCAAGGAATATTTGGGATGCTGTGAAGGCCATTTTTTATTATGTCATTGAGTCCTTGTGGAAGAGTAAAAACTAATGCATATGTGGGTAGCTTCAGTAGGTTCAGAGTGAAGATCCCAAATCCCTATCATACCAGGAAAAGAGCAGGATTGAGAACTCACAGAGCTAGTGACCATAAGGAAAAAAAAAGCCTCTTCGTAAGTTATTTGTTCAAGGTCACTTACATAGAGCTATATTAGAATTTGATGGGACTGAATTTAGTGATTTGGAAAAGAATGCATTTAATTATTTTTTATATTTTTTATTTTTCTTTTTATATTCATTACAGTTTATTTACCTTGTATCACAGCTGTAGACCCCTCCATCATTCCCTCCCAATCCCACCCCCCCTCCCTCATCTCTTGCCTGCCCCTCTCTAAGTCCACTGATAGGGGAGGTCCTCCTCCCCTTCCATCTGACCCTAGCTTATCAGGCCTCACCAGGACGGGTTGCAATGTCCTCTTCTGTGGCCTAGCAAGGGTGCTTCTCCCACAGGGGGGTGGGGAGGTCAAAGAGCTAGCCACAGAGTTCATGCCAGAGACAGTCCCTGTTCCCCTTACTAGGGTACCCACTTGGATACTGAGCTGCCCTGGGCTACGTCCAAGTAGGGGTTCTAGGTTATATCCATAGCATGGTCCCTGTTTGGAGAATCAGTCCCAGACAAGCCCTTGTTCCCAGGTATATTTGGTCCTTGTGGAGCTCCTGTTCTCTCCAGGTCTTACTAACTCTCTCTTCTTTCATATGATTCCCTGTACTCTGCCCAAAGTTTGGCCATGAGTCTTAGCATCTGCTTTGATACATTGCTATGTAGAGTCTTTCAGAGGCCCTCTATGGTAGGCTCCTCTCCTGCTTCTCGTTTTCTCCAGCTTCAATGTCCATGTCATTTGTCTTTCTAAGTGAGTAATGATCATCTTACCCTGGAACCTCTTCTTGTTTAGCTTCTTTAGGTGTACAGATTTTAATCTTTTATCTTACAGGTCTAGGATCCACTTATGAGTGAGTATATACCGTGTGTCTTTCTGCTTCTGGGATACCTCACTCAGTATGATCTTTCCTAGATCCCACCATTTACCTGCAAATTTCATGATTTCCTTGTTTTAATTGCTGAGTAGTATCCCATTGTGTAAATGAACCACAATTTCTGTATCCATTCTTCAATTGAGGAACATCTGGGTTGTTTCCAGCTTCTGGCTATTATGATTAAAGCTGCTACAAACATGGTCGACTAACTGACTTTGTTGTATACTTCAGCATCTTTTGGATATATGCCTAGGAGTGGTATAGCTGGATCTTGAGGTAGCACTATTCCTAATTGTCTGAAAAAGCGCCAGATAAATTTCCAAAGTGGTTGTACAAGTATACATTCCCACCAGCAATGAAAGAGGATTCTCCTTTTTCTACATCCTCTCCAGCATGTGTTGTCACTAGAGTTTTTGATCTTAGCCATTCTGACAGGTGTAAGGTGAAATCTCAGGGTTCTTTGATTTGCATCTCCCTAATGGCTAAGGACGTTGAGCATTTCTTTAAGTGTTTTTCTGCCATTCTACAGTTCTCTACAGAGAGTTCTCTGTCTAGCCCCATACCCCATTTTTAATTGGATTACTTGATTTGTTGCTTTTTAACTTCATTAGTTCTTTATATATTCTGGATATCAGCCCTCTGTCAGATATAGGGTTGGTGAAGATCCTTTCCCAGTCTGTAGGCTGTTGTTTTGTTCTGATTACAGTGTCTTTTGCTTTACAGAAGTTTTTTTTAGTTTCATGAGGTCCCATTCATTGACTGTTGATCTTAGAGCCTGTGCTGTTGGTGTTCTGTTCAGGAACCTGTCTCCTGTGCCATTGAGGTCAAGGCTCTTCCCCAATTTTTCTTCTAACGGATTTAGTGTGTTTGGTTTTATGTTGAGGTCTTTGATCTACTTGGACTTTAGTTTTGTGTACGTGATAAATATGGATCTATTTGCATTTTTCTACATGTAGACACTCAGTTAGACCCCTGATACTCTAACTAAGGGCCATGCATGTATATAACCAGATGTATCCCATGGCAGCTCATTACCCAAGAGGGTTCCCTAGTAAGGGTTACAGAGGCTGTCTCTGACATGAATTCAGTGGCTGGCTCTTTGACCACCTCCCCCTGATAGAGGAGCAGCCTTACCAGGCCACAAAGGATGACAATGGAACCAGACCTGATGAGACCTGATAGGCTAGGGTCAGATGAAAGGGAAGGAGGATGTCCCCTATCAGTGGACTTGGAAAGGGGTATGGGAGGAGATGAGGGAAGGAAGATGGGATTGGGAGGAAATGAAGGAGGGGGCTACAGCTGGGATACAAAGTGAATAAGCTGTAATTAATATAAAAATAATAAAAGTATTTAAATTACTTCAAAGTATTCATGTTCAAAATTAGATTTTTTTTCATTAATGTTCAGAATAAGCAGGTAGTCAGAAAGGTCCATATGGAAGATAAAATTGTAAACAATGACAGACTCTATGTTTCTATTGCTAAATAAGGCTGCAGATCTGATACCAAAGTGTATCTATTGTGGGTAGCAGTGATTAATCCCTTTAAAGATGTTTTTTTTTCTCCTTTCATGAGAACTTCCAAGCATCTCATCACCAGGAAGTAGTTCTGGAAAACCCCTCTATCATGTCTTTTCGGCTGCACACATAGGTAGAGTTTCTACAGTGATCTCTCTTGAAATGTCAGTTTGCAGTTGGCTTGTGCTGCAACAAATGGAGGATGTGAGTGAGCAGATGCGCATATTGAATTAACATAAGTGAACACTTCCGAGATGTCCTAGGGTAGTGAGCGGTCACCTGGCTGCTTTTTCAGTCTAAGAAATTAATTTAATTTCAAACTTCAGTGGGCCATTTTGCAAGTGATAGATAAGCTTTAGCTGTGTGGTTTCACTTGCTTCATTTGAATTCTGAAAACTAGATCTTTGTGTTAGATGAACTCAGGACAGTGCGCAAAGAGTCAGGTTGTGAGGCGGGTCAGGAAGGCAGAAAATTTGGGGAACTGAATGCTTCTGGAGTGCAGGGATGAGAACTAACCAGGAAAAACTAGCCTACAGTTGTAACTGGACCTCTGTAAGAATGAAGTACTGGGAGCCTGCCGAGGAACCAGGGAGCTGATCAGTGTTCACCATGGAGACTATAGTGATAGTTCTCCCTCCTGTCAAGATCCAAGTAAATGTCCTGGAAAAGCCATCCTGGTATTCACACACAATAGTGTGAATGCATCCGTCATCACTTAATTGTATTTTGAAATGGTTTAAATGCTAAATTCTATGTCTTAATTTTTTTTTACCACACAAATTGTTGTGAAAACCTAGTGAATTATATATAGCAAATGAGTGAATTATTTTAATTAATTAATTGATTTATATATTCACTTTACATCCTGGTCTTAGCCCCATCCCTCCTCACCGCCCAGTACCCCCCTCTCTTCCCTTACCCCTTACCCTCCCTTATTCCTCAGCAAAGGGAAGCTCCCCACACACACTTCCCATCTAGCCCAGTTCATCAAGTCATATCACAGCTGAATGCGTCCTCTTCCCCTGTGGTCTGGCAAGGCAGTCCCTCCAGAGGGAAGTAATTGAAAACCTGTCAAGAGAGCGTTTAAGTTATAAATAACACCATAAAACTGTGTTTAATGAGAACACAGAAAGAAGTCACTGGAGGAGGTTTGGTATATATGTAGGTTTATTTCCTCATTACATAATTAGACATGGGCGTTTTTTGCACTGCCTATGTGCTCAACATGCAGACGTGTGTACAAGAATCTCTTACTGATGAGGCAGTTGGGATGCCATGGGATGCCACTCTCAGCAGAATTTAAGCATCAACTCTGAATGAGTGACACAGAGGTGACCTAACAGCCATCCCTCACTCCTTGTATTGAAAGCGAAGGTGATAACTGCTGTATGCTTAGCCCATTATCTGGGTTGGTACCCAGGCACAGTGTAACTGTGCTTCAGGATTCTCAGAAGCTGCCTGGTGTACGGGCCATGGTGCTCCTCTGGTATAAAGATGGGTGGAGCACAGTCCAGGAGTGAGGAATCCATGGAGTCAGAATGTCTCTAGTCTGTGTGTATACGTTATACGTGGGACCTCTGAAGTGCTGATCTGAGTGAAACCCAAACCTGAGTACTTCAGGACACAGAATGTGATTCTTAGCAAAGTAAATCTGTGCAGCTCCTAAGCCACGTGTTTCTGATGCAGACCCACATTAGCTGGGCTTTTGGGATAATAAAATGTCATGTTTTTTTTTTAATCTGCAAACATCCAATTAAGATATAGTGTTTTATCCTTCATGTGCCATGTCACTGTCATGCTTGTTTATCTGCAAGCATCAAATTAAGATAGAGTGTATGGTCCTTCATATACAACTTCATCCTGACATTTCTCCTTGAGCCATCACCATGTAAAGCCAGTAAGTCACAGAAACTAAATCTCCCACATAGTGCTACGGTAGCTGATCTTCTATAGGATTTTCTTCCTAAGCTAACCTGTATTTAGAACCTTGTAAGGGTGTGGCTCTTTGCAAAGGGTTCAAAATCTACAGGTGCTTAAGGTAAAACAACCATTCTCATGTTAGGACAAGAGACCAATGAATGCAGTGCACTGTCCTGGAAAGGGGTGACATTGCACAAGGCACAAGTAAGAGCACCCAGTGAGTCAGGGCTCTAGAATGGCAGAGCTTCCAGCGAGGAGAAATGCCAGCTGTTCTGAAGGGGTAGTAAATGTCCTTATACACAGAGCTTTGAAAAGGAGAAGGAGAACATAGGAGAGAAGGTACAGCATGCGAGCAGTGTGTTTCTACGCAGAAGTTTTCATAGCCCAGCTGTGAAAGGGTGAACTGAAGAACTGAACATTAAATAACTGATCTTATAAAAAACTCTATATAAAACTTATAAGTCTAGAGCTGAAAGGTTTACCTGGGAAAGTACGGGCTCACACACTGAGATGCTTCACACTTTCCTATTAAATAGTTAATGCTAACTGTGTAGAACACAGATGTATGAGACTGAATGCTAAAGAGAAGAAAACTGTGATTTTCAGATATATAAATTGTGTAAGTGTTTAGGGTAAACATTACCCCAGAAATCCTGAAGGACATGTCTATGCAAACAGACTATGGATAAGGTCCTATGATTGATACCCTATATTTAAACAGAAAAATGAAACTTCAGAAGGAAGAATACTATTTTATATTTTGTAGCTACACTGAAGCAGCTCCGAATTCTCCTTTTCCATCATTTCTTTACAGACACATTAAGGTGTAATTTATACAAAACACAGTGCACTGTTTTGACATGTATATTCGAGTCCTATCTAACAAGAGCCATTGTGTAGCTCGGCTCTGAACCTTCATTGCTGGGCCTGAGAAGTCTTTTTGTTTTGATTGTTTTTATAAGCAAGATGTTGATAACTCTGCTCTCCTTTGGAGACTCTTCGGAAGTGGTTATACCCCCCCCCCCCAAGCTTCCCACCCTCCTTGGATTGTGGCAATCTTCCACATTTATATCCATCTGCATATGAACATGCAGCCCTGGGTCGCATCTTCTTTCTCCTTAAAGACAACAGTCATTGGATTTAGATCTCAATGTAAATTCAGAATTATCTGTTTTCAAGATCTTTAACTTAAGTATTTCTACAAAGCCCATGTTTGTATCAAAACAAAGATATGTCAGCAATTAAGACTTGACCATCCCATCCATGGGTCTGCCCAGCCAGGCCACAGGGAGAGGACATGCTCAGTCCTGATGCAACCTGATGAGCTCCAGTGGATGGGAAAGGAAGCTTGCCTCTTCTGAGGAATAGGCAAGGGTGGAGGGGGAGAAAGGAAGGGTGCGACTGAGAGAGGAAGAGGAATGGGACTACACCCAGGATGTAAAGTGAATTAAAAAATACATTTTAAAAAAGACTTGGCCATTTTTGTATGAGGAAGAAGGATACCCTCCAATTGCTTGCCATATTTAGAGAATGGGTGACTGAAAATAAAGACACGGGCTTCTTGTTAAATTTTTTGTTTGTTTCAGTAAAGGAGGATAAATGGCTTGGATGTTTGGATACATTTGTTTCTGAATGCAATCTGTCATACATGTCATTGCTTTTGCTTTCTCTCTCCTACCCCTGCATTTGAAAATCATTCAAGTCTGACAGATTTTTAAATAAATGAAAGTAGCTGTAGGTTCTGTGGTTAGAGTATTTCTAGCAATTTTAAGTCACATTATAAATTAACATTTTAATTCTCAGCTTGGGGTGAATATTCTGGCTTTGCTGATTGACATCTGGTTTACTTCAGTAGGTAAATTCATTCTAAAAAAGAAGAAATACTTAAATGGAAAATAAGATAATTTAGTCAGTGTTGCATATGTATTTGTGCGTGTACACATGTATTTGTGTGTGTACATACATAGTGTGTTCTTATGTAAGTGTCTCTGTGTACATGAGCATGCCTATTTTTGTGTGTGCGTGTATTCACATATATGTGTACGTTTGTATATTTGTCCATGTGCCTCCATGTTTGTTTGTTTGTATGTATGTGTGTATGTTTGGTTTTGCGACCCTTACTTGAAGGAAGCATATTTAATAATTAGAGGAGAGCATCAGAAGACCATTGCTATGACAACAATTTTACCGCGCTTGTTCTTTGGTATTGATTCCCCACCGCAAGATGGATGGCTAGAGTGAGCATCTGCAAGAGAAGCAAACTGGAAGGCGACACCTGAGTATCTGTTATGTAACACTGTCACAAATCCTGGGGAAAATTTTCCAAGAAAAAAAATGCTGTCAGTTGACCCCAGATTTGAACAATCATAAAGTTATTACACTTGCAACATTTCTCGTTACCTTTTTTTTTTTTTTGCCTATCTCTACCTGAGTGATGCTGCACACTATGCAGAGCCAGTGAAGGGCAGGGTGAGCTGGACCACTGCTTCCGTCTTTCTATTTCTTCTACTGCAGCTGTGTCTCAGCTATCAGTAGTCCCATAAGGAAAGCAAAGCACAGGAATTTAAGAACATTTTTGCTTATTGTTCTCATTTCATAAATACTCATTATTCCAGACACTATGCTATCAGGCATATAGCAGTGAACAAGGCTGACCTAGCAACAAACTTCGCCAGAATTCGAGCTCTGTCTCCAAGACTCTGAACTCAGTGTTCTTTCCAGTAAACACTCTGCTGACTCTCACTCTGTTTGTCAGACTGTCGGCTCCTTATAAATGAGTCATTTGAAGTGAGCTTGTATTTTGTGGCACAACAGAAAAGCACACCCTAGTCTTTGCCAGAAGATTGGTTTTTTTGTTTGTTTGTGTGTTTGCTTGTTTCGTTTAGGTTCTGGTGACTGAACTCACTCGTGCGCAGCGCAGCACTCTTTCCTAAGATGCACTTCTTGCTATTTTAGAAATGATGCACATAACAGCTATTATATGAAAAAGGTTTATTGGGGGGGGTGGGAAGGAGACATAATAGGGGGAAGGGGCAACCCCCTCCCCCCACAGAGAAAGGGGGAGACCAGAAGAGAGGGATAAGAGTAAGACAGCAAGAGAGCAATAGTGCAAGAGAGAGAGGTAAGAGGAAGGGGTCCTTTTATCCCAGGCCCCTGTGGGCAGAGAACAATGATGCCATCATAGGTTACTAGGCAACCGAGAAGCAGGCTGCCTAAATACTAAAACTGCCCAAGCTTGGGAACTTGATTTCAACATCCAGGACCCCAGTAAGATCCACCTAAGGAAGAGCTCCGCCATATATTGGAAGATAAATTAAAACTTTATATACCACATATCATTTATTGAACTATTTTTAAAATGATAGGTGCTGTTACTCTTAGTTTAAAAGGAACAGATTATGTTCAGAAACAAAGAGCTAGCTCCCTGTCCACCGTCTCCGAAACACTGACCCTGTTTTGTCTAAAATTGGCCCTGCCTCGCGTATGAGACAGATCGCTCCCACCTGTGCTGTTGCCCCCGCCATAATGCCCCAGGATTTTCACTTTGTCATTACCCTAATCCATCAGTCTCTTGCTTGTCTGGCTTCATTTAGATGCTTCTTTTTTGGCATCTCAATTGCGCAGGGATCTGCCATCTAACAGGGGGCACCCTTTACCCTTCTTCCCCCACCCCTTGCAGCTGGTGCTGTGCTTCTCTTCCTCTGAAACAACAGAATTTGAAAGCAGCCTCTGCATGCTGGCATTCCTCTCTCCTCACCTGTTAATTATCCACTACTTTCATCTTACCTCTTTCTACTGTCTGTTTTCAAAAGACTCTGCCAACCTGATGCTGGAAATGACAAAACTCTGCTCCATGTTGATTTTATTTCTAATCCTACCGAATGCCTCTGCATTCCCAGCCATGTCTAATATGTTTGTTTTTACTGCTTGTTAAGTATTTAGCCAATTTGTTTGTTGTCAATTTGGTGAAAAAATCAAATTGTTTCCTCACTGAGAAGCAATGGAGAGGACGCAGCAATGATTCCCTGGTTGCCAGTAAAGGTCAATTGTACAGTGTAGCTGAGAACAGCAGCAGCTGAACAAGGAGGGACACCAGGACACCGTGTGCCCATTCAGCTTTCATTTTCCCAGCAGAACCAAGCTTGCCTTGTGTGCACACACTGCTTCCCTTCAATCCAAATCAGTTATAAAGTGAGAATGTACCCATGTTCTACCAGTGTTCATCACTGCAGCCGTTGAGGACACACCATTGGGCTGAAATCCTATGTGCTGTGAACCATCAGCAAGTTTATCTTTTAAAATAAAATACTTCCTCTTTCGCGTTCTTTATACTTGTTGAAACTTGTACTTTTGAAAGGTTCACATTTTGCTGAATTAGAAATCTCTTTCATATCCATTATTTGGCAAAGTAGCATCATATCAAGACTGTCCTGACCCCAGAGAAGCCTCAGGAGCTGGGGGAATTATTCCATCCATTTTATAGACTCATCAAATTTTATAGTGAACATGTGCCGTTTTGTGGTTCTGCCTTGCATCTGACTAGATCTCTCTGGTTTATGCATGTGTTTATGCATTCTGCTCTGTTGAGGATGTGTGCTCCTTTGCTCCATGCATCCTGTAATGGATGTAGTTTTCCAAACAGTTGATTTGGCACCCAAGTTGTGAACTGAATTAATTTATTCCTGCTACACCTATATTGGAAATCTCTGTAGGCATGTTATCTATTTACAGCATGTTCCTATTGCTAGTAAAGTAATGCCGCAGACTAAGTGGGCTCATTTTGAAGAAAATCAGGTTAGTTTATTTGGCTCATAATTTTGAAGATGCAAGATTGAGGAACACTCCAGATGGTGACCTCTTTGCTGAGCTATGCAGAACATTACATAATATGAGATAGGGGGCGTGCATGTGAATGTATGCCTCTTCTTGTCTCTTTTTCTTCTGTCAGATTTATCAAGACCTATTCTTGGGTACCATTGGTTTAGGGTATGTGAATTTATCATAAAATAGTAAATAGAGAAGAAATATTTTAAAAAGAATTTTAAAGATAACAATACACTGTTTTTATATTTAAGCTGCTTTGTTTACATACTATATATGAAATATTGGTAGCTATAGTATCTATCCTGTGTTTTTAATAGTAGACATCAGGAATAAGACTATTTGACGGGCCAGAGTAACGGCTTCACATTCGAGCTCTTGCATAGGACCTGCTTCTGGCCCTAGCACCTATGTTGAGCAGCTTATAAGCAACTGTAAATTCACCTCCAAATCTGATTCTGTCCCCTGAAGAACCTGCTTTCAACATACACACAAATACATATATTTAAAAATAAATATTTAGAAAACTACTTACAGTGACCGGGGAGAGGGGGTTGTTTTGTGTTGGGTGTTTGGTTGGTTGGTTTGGGGTTTTTTATTTGATTTTTTTTCCCCAGGAATCACCCTCCTATTGCTAAAGATTTTTCACCTGGTACCCTCTCCATCTGTCTATTATTTCACTATCCAGTCATTTACCTGGATCTGTAACTCTCCCAAGGACCTGTGTACTCATATCAACATAAATGATTACTGTGATGTTAGAAGCTCTCACTTGGAGCACTTCCCAGGGTACAACTGTCTTTGAAAATGCGTTTTCAAGGTGCCAACTAGAAAGGTCACTAAAAGCCAGGCCTACTGCACCCTACTGATCATTTGAATACAACTTGAAACATCAACTTTTAATTGCCCCAACCTGGTCAAGTCATTCTCAGCTTATGTTGGAAGCCTTATGGTCAACGTGGTTAAAATTACTTTTTTCTCTCATTTTATGGTTTTGAGATATTCTCTCAAATACTGATAACATCTGAGACCCAATCTCTCTCTGTTCCTGCTGGAATGATTGCTGGCAGTACCTAGGTGTAATTATTATGACCACTAATGACAATGGTTTCCATGATTGTTTTTTCACTTCAGAATAACCCTGAGCTAGCTCTTTCTTTTCTTGGCTGTCATCTAAAGAGAATTTCACTGCTCATCAGTGCCTCTAAGACCTGAAGAAATGGCAGGGACCTTTCATTTTATCTGTTCATTTTATCTTGATTCCATTCTATCCCTATTCTCAGAGTAACATGTACTAAGAGAAGACGGAGAATTAAAAGTGGATCCAAGGTTTACTCATCACCATAAAGTGGTCTCTAATATGGACCAGGGAGACATTTGTCATGACCATCTGCCTCTGTCCTTCTCAACAGCAATGGGTGCCCATGGAGATTTAGGAGGCATAATTACTTATCCCGCAGATTCTTCCATATACTAAAGAACATTGAACACCCAAATACACAAAACTAAACCCCAGTGTCACTGAGACACCTCACAGTTTCTTTTACCTTAGTCTGTGTTTTACAGTGTCAATCTGTGAAATGGCCATCTCATTTTATTTAAGCAAACTGAATTATAGGGATGTTTGTCGTATTGAATAAAAACACATATCCAGTAAGTGACAAAATCCATGTCAGAACCAATGCTCCCTCACCATAGCTGGTTTCCTTTGTATCTTAAGGCCTAATTGCATATGACTTCCCAGGAATTGTCTGAAATCCAATCGTCTTTTCCTTTCAGTTTCCTGCCTTATGCTCTAAGGGACATTTCGTACCTTCTTGTCATGCTCACTCATTCAGCCTTCCCTTCCCTCTACTCTATGCTTCCTTCACTGAGGAGATCAGGGAGAGAACAGTCTCCTCTTCACACCACTGAAGCCTGCCTTTGCAGCCCAGAATCACACGCAACACCAGTTCTTCCCTCACAAATAATGACTCTATTGCTTGGATTCTCCTTTTCTCCTTCAATTCCCTCCTGCCCCTAACTTGGAGCCATATTGGACAACCATAATAGCCAAAGAAATGCCCTCATACCCTTCCTCTATTGCAGCATTTCTGCCTCCGTAGGACTTGTTCCCGAAAGTCAGTATTGCTCTCCGGTGTCCTATAATCTCACCAATTTCTCAATCCCCCTCACACCAGGGGCTTCTCCAGGCACCATCATTCCTGCATAGCCACTCTTGGAGTTAACAGTAGCTTCCCTTCCTCGTCTGTGCTCAGCTCCACCATGGCCTTCTATCTGAATCTGACATGGTGAATGCACAGTGTCTGTACCCTTCTTTTTGAAATATCCTCATGTGGTGTCTTAGTCCTTTTTACTTCATCATTTCCTCTTCCATAGCTCTAGTTCATCCTCTGCACAACTCAGAGGATGACACCTCAAGGTCCAATCCACAGATTTCTCTTTTTCTTAAAAAAAAAGCATCCATTAAAAAAAAATAACGTAACCTTATTTTCTTAAAACCCAAGTATCTTCACAGAACACTTAGAATAAAGACTACCTTTGTTTTATAACTGCAAACCTTATATAATCCATCCAGCCCCCTCTAAATTACTCCCTCTGCCCACCCTCTTGTCTCCCTTAACACTTCCTGTTTGTTCCAGCTCCTGAGTTTCTTTCTGCTGTAATGCTGCTGGCCCTACTTTTTCTGAATGCCTCCCTCACATCACCTAGGTTTTCTTCAGATAGATCTTCCCTGGGAAGCTGATCCCTGACTCTTGTCTAAAATAGCATCCTCTCCCCCACTGTCTTCTATTCCACTGCAGTCCGTACTTTTATCTAGTGCTTTACCTGGTTCTGTGTTCGTTTGAATTTAAGTACTGTCACTAAGAGGTAACATAATAGAAGGATCAACAGGCACTGTGTACCTGATTCTTGAATACAGCCACTTAGTTATGTGACCTGTGACCATAGACAAAGCACTTACTGTTCCATTCTTCAGTGCCACAATCTTTAAAACAAGGAAGTTACTTATTACTTAGATTGCTACAGATTGAAGTTGGAAAAGGTACCATGTTTGAATACATGCTTCACCTGTTAAGTGTTGAATAAATGGCAGATATTTCTGCTAACTGATTTTTTTTAATCCTTACTGGAAGCTTAAATTCAAGAGAAGAGTGCCTGGATCCTCTTCCTCCATGGCTTGGCAAGTCTTGATGAGACTTGATAAGCTAGGGTCAGCTGGCAGGGGAAAACTCCCCCTTTCAGTGGACTAGGGGAAGGGGGTGGGGGTGGGAGAAGAAGGGAGGATGGGACAGGGAGGAGATGAGGGAGGAGGCTACCATCAGGATATAAAATAAACAAATTTTACAAAATATAAAAAATTTATTAGGAACAGCAATACTTGGTTTTAAAAGAAAAAAAAAAAGAGAAGACTGCATTAGCTTTCATGAGCACTATCATTTAATAGTATGGGTGACGTTGCCCTCAGTATCTAGCTGTAAGGTCATCAAGTGAGTGATGGAAGAAGTTAATATTTTGAGGTACCCCTGTGCTTTATATATAGCCTGTAAACCCTTCTGAGGGTTATAAGATTTAGCCTGTTTGTCAGGAGAGGTGGCTTAGATTACCCGTGAAGTAAAGTACCTGCATCTCCTCCATCAACATGCCTTTGATAACCTTTCTGTTAGCTCAGGTTGTGCTCAGCCCTTCCTGCAAGTTGCCACAGAATGTATGCAATGAACTAGGAGACCACACAGCAATGAGTTCCTAGCACTGGCTTGGTCGTTCATGGAAGACAGCTGAAAGGTAAATGAAAGGCAGGCTTAGCATTGTGGTTTTAATACTTAGCTTTATCTTTTTACTTCTAGAATCTTTTGAATATTCTTGGGAAATATAAATGTTCTTAATGTTTTGTATTTGGAGTTGAATTTTAATTTCTACCTACTTAGAATTGGTTTATGTCAGTAAGTTATCTTCAAACTGAGCACAGTCAGCAGAGGGTGGAGACCTTCAGAGCATCTGAGAAAACTAGTGAAGTGTAACCAGATCTGCAGAGAATGTTCCCATAAGAGGAATCCTCATAGGTAGTCCTCAGTGAGATTTTAGATATGCAGCCAAGTAATCATCCTCTTCAAGTGCATTCTGGGTTTATTTGCATTTTGACAGACAAGCAACAATGGTGACCTCTCCCGACAATTAGAGCCACAGTAGATCTTCCTTAGATATGTGTCATAATCACTCCACCAACATGAAAACGATGTGCTGCGGTTAATCTGATCTATCACATTGGCCCACTCCACAGTGTTGCCACCGAAGGACGCTGATCCTCTGTCTATTCACAGAACTTGTCTTCAGACATCAATTTATCCCTTTTGCTGGTTGCCAAATCTTCGGAATTTTAGAAAACTCTCAAAGGCTACACTGCAGCAGAAGCTTAAACTTGCTAGTATGCTCTGGTAGTCCTGCATCACGCCTGAAATATGCCTGAAGATATCCATGGGAGAAAAATTATTAAAGATATTATCACTGTTCTTTATTGTGGGATTTTTTTAAACAAAGTAATTTAAAGTGAATCAGTGAAACCAGGTAGATGGTAGGGGGAAATATCTGTGATTTTCATAAAATATAAATTGGATACTCACTAAAATAAAAAATAAAAAGGCAAGCCATGTTTTTATTTCTTGTACTCATGAAGACATTTCTACAGCAGTGCCATGGGAGTCGTGGTGTGGTGAGACTTTGACAGCACCAGCCATATGGGGACATAAACTCCTATGGCTATGGAATAGCAATGGGATCATTTCCTGTCAATTTCTGTTCTGAAGCCAAAGTGATGACAGTTGGCAGTGTGTGAACAGAGACCATGTCATCTTTGTTTCACCCTAGCTGCCCATCTGTTGCTTGAACTTTATGTGATTATTTCTGATAGGAGCCCATACCACTAACTCCCTCAAATTTTTGTAAAAATGATTTCATGTCATCTAATGTTAAATCCTAGATAGGCTACACCAGGAACAAAGTTACTCAACAGTGACTTTCACAGTAGGTAACAAATATATTTTGGGTAAGTTTATGGTGTTCCGTTGATGCCATCAATTTATTTCTGCACTGCCCTCCAGTATTGTGAAACTGAGCTTTCTTTCTGTGCTCCTGATTGCAAGGGAATGTCTGGCTCGCCATTGCGCTTTTCTCTGTATTGCCTAGCACACTGCATGTCCTGAGCTGTCCTGCTGCCCTGCTTTTCTTCTACTTCCATGGCAACATGCTAGTCTGGTCACGAGTTCCCCTTGCCAACCAGAACCAGCACTCCGAACCAGGGCTTCTGGCTTCTCACTGTCCTCACCAGTCACCCACCCAGTCTGCAGCTCTGTATGCCAACTTCTGTCAGGATTATCTCTCTCTGTTCATGCCCCATGTGTCTCTTTATCTCTCGCTATGTTCATTCCTACCTGTTCTTTTCATCTAAACCCTCCAAATCCTCATGGCAACTTAACAATTTATGCAACTGCAGAAATTTCTGCTCTTTTTAAAAAAGTATTCCCTTCAAAACCCAAATCTGCAGTGTTTGAGACCAATTCACTCTATCTGCATCAGTCTAGGGAAAAAAATGGTGTAATTTGATTGATGTTTCTCTAGTTTGATCCAAGTTGAGTCATTTAAATGCTGTCTTTAGTTTCTCATGGCCCCATTTTTATTCATGTCCCCTTCCATTCATTTCATGTCCCCTTCTATTCATTCTATTTGTTAGTTGTATAACTATATCCAGTTTTACATAAATTTGATTGAAACTATTTCAGAGAACTTCAATTAAATTATTATTTTATCTTAAATAACCATGTTTTCATAGAACTTTTAAATGATTAACTTTCTCCATTCTAGTAATATTCCACAGATTGATTTCAATCATGTTATTTCTTATCCAAAGCAATAAGGGTATTTTAATTTTGACCTTAGTGGGCACAGAACCTTGCCACTCAGACCTCTTACAGTTTCTTTCAGTTTGGAGATGCACAGCATGACTACAAGCATGAACTTAACATCTACTTTTAGTGCCACTTCCAACTATTCTCCATTGCCTAGGTCAGAGGAGTTAACGGGGTTGAAAGAATATAAGCATTTAAAACAATACATCAGGAAAACGTAATTGGCCACTATAAACACCTATTTTAGCAACCTTAAAAGAACTACTTCAAAACTCCACTAGAATAAAAATTCTTGACGGATGTACATAATGGATTACTGGAATTTAATTATCTTTGCAAATATCAGCAATGTTGTTAACTCAGAATATATTTATTCCAGTTAAGATAATCCTACCCTTGAGTGATTCAGTCACACTGTTGCATATAGGAACAAGTCAAGTTGTACCAAAGCGGTAGATTTTCCAGCACATCTGGTTAGAGTTAACAGTGCCACATCAGCACTGAAAATCAGCCCTGACTGAGGACATTCAGCACCTAAGGCTGTGCCTGTCGTACAGCAAGTGATCATGACAGTTCTGTGGAGCAGATCCTGCCATGCTGTGCCAAGTGACTGAATGCGAAGTGAGGTTCTGTTTCATTTGATTCTACGTTCATGAATCAGCATTGGACTCTCTCTGTATATTTTTTTTAGTATGTCACTTTGCATTTTCTTTTTTTTACTGGTTTTTAATTTTTTTCTTTATTATTATTTATTTGGGCTATTATATTTTCTATACGCTGAGGCAATGTCTTACGTTTTCTTGTCTCTTCTCTTGGCATAAAACAAAGAAAAAAGTCAGAACTACAAATGTGAAACATTGATATTTTTGGACTTAAAAAAGTTATTGTATCCCTAGATACAAGAGGAGCTTGAAGAGAAAAACATGTGACTTGATAGAGTTTTAATTATTCTCTCTGTTAAGGAGTTCTTGTTACAAAGATCTGGCACAGCTGAATTTTATGCTGATGGTCAGGTCATAGGGCAAGAAACTGATGGATCATTGATTATATCTGTGGAGCATATTAATGCTGGTAGCTGCCAACCTTTAATTTAAATTCAACAGCAATGTATCAGTTAGCAATAGAAAAGCAGATAGCCACATCACCTTCATGGACTTCAATACAGAAGAACATCATCTTGAAAATGTTGATAATGCTATACTTAGGCTTACTGATTAGAAACTATGGGCGGGAGAGATGGCTGAGCAGTTACCAATGACTGCCTCTCTCTCAGATTCAGATCCCAGCACTCAGGTCAGGTCACTCACAAATGCCTGTAACCTCAGGTCCAAAGGGTCTGATGGCCCCTTCTGGCTTCTTTGGGTACCTGCACACACACACAAAGTGAAAATAATGTTTAACAAAAATCCACACAACTTGAATTACAAGTCTTCTAAAAGCAGAGAGCTAGAGAGAAAACAGCAAGGGAGTGAGGAAGGAAAGGAAGATGAAAGAGAGAGGGAAGAGGCACTGGTCAGCGTGAGTACACAACTACACACTAAGTGCGGGCAGACCTACCTATGAGTGTCCACCTCAGTAAGAAGAAGGAAAGGAGTGCGCAGCAAGGTTGCAAGCACCGTTCTCATGCTAGACAGATTGTTAGAACTGCTGAAATTCTGACAGGTAGACCCAGGCATTAAAAACAAACAAACAAACAAAAAAGCTGGGGTTCAAAGGCTAGTTTGATTTGGACCATACTATGGACACTGAAAGTATTGTTGTGCTCAGATAAGTTTTCAGTGAAGAATGTTTGGAATGTTGGCAAGTTCCCACTCACAGTATTTAAACCAAGAATCTGTAAAAAATAATAATTAATAATAATAATAATAATCCAGGTGTCTGGGAGAGTTTGTATTGATTTTGTTTTGTGTAGCTCTCTTTCTTCTTCATCTCTCTACCTGTAACATGGCTTCCTTTTTTTAGTACTCCATACAGTTGTTCCCCTGTAAGAGTAATTCGGCCTGTGTTAGCATGGGCTAGTGTATCCCTCATACGCACACACCGTACACACCTTTAACCCCAATGAAAGAGAGGCAAAGGTGGAGTAACAGAGAGGAAATAAACAGGGATACTGGCACTGATGGATACCATTAGCAACAGTTTCCCAGTGTAAACCCCAGCTCCCCAGTCATATACTCAGGGGCTCCTTAGAGATTATTGGAATCAGCTCGTGATTTTCGTAAAATAAATGTGGTGTTCTCTTAACAAAGACAACATTTGGTCCCTGTGGTGATTAGTCCACACATGGAGACATCCATTTATCTTTTTCTTTGGGGTCATGTCACCCTAGAACCTAGAGACATTTTACGAGGAGATATTTAAAGAGCAAGGCTACTATTGTGTGCTGTTTACCCTCGTCAGTCTTCCAGTTTAAACGTATTTTAGCCAGAGTGGAGTTTACTGTAGCCTCAGCAGTGATTTTTGGTTTTGTAAAAATGACCATTTAAGTGGGCATAAGGGAAAACAAATGCCTTGGTGGGCCTTTTAAATAGTTTGTTATTTCGAACAGGCTTGAGTTATTTCATCCTCTGTTCTGATTGTGACTTCTAACAGGAAGGAACAAGGGAAGTTTGGTTTATTCTGGTTTATTCACAGATTGTAAATTGACAGTCGTATATATATACCTGAAGTCTGGACTTGTACCTTATTCATGTCTGTATTGAAAAATCTTGAATAATGCAATTTCATGAACTTTCACTAAATGATTATTGAGTGCATTTTTAATCACTGACCTTCTGTTTTCATTGCTGTCGGTAGAAATGTGGCGGTTTCTGACACATGTGGAGTTAGTTCCAGCTCACTAATCATTTATTCAGTAATTCCTTTTGTTTTATTTTGTTTTGTTGTTGGTGGTGGTTTATTTGTTTGTTTGTTTGTTCGCTTTTGGAACAAGGTCTCTTTATATAGTCCTGGCTGTCCTGATGCTCCATATGTAGACACACACATGAGTACATGAAACAGTTACAATGAAAACTTGAAAATGTAAATTGCTGTGAAAATAAAATATTTTTAAATGATTATCTATGTATATTTGAATGCTTTGAATAATTTTGAGTTTGAAATTTGTTGTTCACAAGGTAAGATTTCTGCTAGTTACTTTGATGTTTTAGACTGAAGATAAATGGTTAGATATTATGCAAAATGCCTCCTGTACTGGCCAATCTAAGAAAACAAGCAAAGGATCTTGTGTTTTCCATAAGTGTGTGTATTCATGTGTAATTAATTGGGCCACTTTCGTATGTTATGAAGGGTTACATAAAGGTTTCACAACACATCCCAGGACCAAACTTTCAAATACTTTTGGATTTATAAGGCAACATTTAAAAGAAAACAATAAAGAAAATTACCAATTATTTAGTTTGCTTTATGGACTTCTTAGGTCATTCTATCAGTTCAACAAAACTGTTTTAATTTATGCATTCACTCAAATTGTATTTTTAAAAGTTAGAACATATCCAAAGAAGCATGAAGATACTTTGAAGCATGCCAACTTGCCCTCTAAGGAGCACTTTAAGAATCTATTAAAAGCTGGTAAAGAATATTATTTAGAGAAGCACTGATTTCATATATAATAATGATTGCCTCATGCCAGAATGCTTAAATCTGTTCTTGACAAAAGAAACATGGAGATCAATTTATTGAACATTATACAGCAAAAATTTTGGATCAACACAGGAAAGAATTATATGTGAAAGTTGTCCTAGAATACAATAGCTGCCCCAGAAGGACGTATCTTGGGAAGACAGATAGGTGTAACCCACTTGGAATGTAAGCTGCCATTTACCTTAAAGATTCTATGAATTTTTAGAATGACTTTTACAGACTAGATAAGTCATTTGATATTGGAATTGATCCCATGTGATATTTTAAATCTAGTATGTTTGGCACAAATGACCTTATGATTAAGGACCATATGGTAAGTCTGAAAAAGATAGAGAAGGATATTGCATATTGTTATCACTGATAGAATCCATGCTTTTCATAGGTATACTGCTTATATTTATAACTTTTATCTTTATTTGTTTTTACATTTAAAAATATCTCCTGGTAGGGATGGTTAATACCACAACTCATATGAGGAATTCAGAGGACAAACCGTAGAAATGAGTTGTCTTTGTCTACCACGTGACTCCCGAGGATATCAGGAAGTTAGACTTGGTGGCAAACACCTTTAACACGAAGCCATCTCACTGGTGTTGAGTTCAAAATCACTGCCCAGGGACCACCACTCACATATGCAATTGGCAGGAATGTTTTATTTCAAGAAAATCTGCATGCAGGGTTCAAACCAGAGACTCGCGGGCCTTTTTATATAAAACCGGGGGAATTCTAGTAAGAGTTAGGTAATGTAAAACCTCATTGGTGGGTGCCAGGGAAGTCACGAGTATAGATTTCAGAATGCCTTGCATCCAGGTGGTCAGTGGGCTGAATTCCTGTGTCAGGAATGTTTAACTATAAGAGGAGATAAGGCTGCCCAGCACAGATGCCCCAGTCTGAGACAAGACATTTTCCAATTTTTGTGGTTATCTCCAGGCTGTTCCTTTGGTAGGGGATTTTATGATCTTGTTCCTGGAATTGGTGACCTCTGGCCTAGTTCTTGGAACTGATGAATTTTCTTTTAACATCAGGCTTGGTCCTAAACTGGAGACAAAATGAAGTTTATGTCATCCTCTCGGCTGGCCCTGGCTCTCTTCTATTTATAACTGTAATTTCTCTTGTGTGCTTATTAGGAACAAAGATAAAAAAGACATCTGTCCATGGATCTGTTTTCAGTTCTTCTGTGTGTGAA
This sequence comes from Pachyuromys duprasi, assembly GCA_028658305.1. Classification (NCBI taxonomy): domain Eukaryota; kingdom Metazoa; phylum Chordata; class Mammalia; order Rodentia; family Muridae; genus Pachyuromys; species Pachyuromys duprasi. The sequence goes on from CM053747.1 coordinate 5,235,546, forward strand.
ACCAGACACAAATGCAGGTAGTATTAGAAACATGGGCATGGGAACCTGGGAGGTATGCTTGTGTCTAGAAGGAAATTATCAGTGTCACCAAGAATCAAGCCAAAGAACAGCAGTGAAATGCAATTATGAGGAGGATTATTTTTTCTTATAACTTTTAGGAACTCTTCAGATCACTTAGCTCTCTTTGGAAAACAAGATCACATTGTGGTGCTGGCAGCCGTAAGCAGCCCTGCCCCTAAAGCAACTCAAGGGCAATGACTGGAGCCCTAGAGTAGACTAAGGAACAACGAGGTATGCTCAGGGCATGCGCTTCTTGACTTAGAATGGATTGATATAATAGCAATATTTTTAGTTTAAAAACTATTGTATATGTATGTGTGTGTCTGTGTGACTATGTGTGTATGTGAGTGGGCACTTGCAGAGTATAGAAGACGGTATTAGGTCCCCTGGAGCTGTATTTACAGTTGGTTGTAAACCACCCTACATAGGTTGTGGGAACTGACATGGATCATCTGGAAGAGCAAAGAGTGCTCTTACCGCAGATCGGTCTCTCCAACCCTCTAATATCAGTCTTAATAACATATTGCCCAGAAATCATTTACACTACATCTGATGGCCTCTGGAAGCTGAAGTGTTATTCTCAGGTGTGTTAGGCTGGAAACCAAAGCAACAGTCTTCTATTTCGCAGCATTAGTCACACTTGCAGGAAACCTTCTCAGATGAATCAAGGGCTGAAAGGCCTAAGCAGATATTTCCAAGACGGACTAACTGAAATCTTTTTTTTTTTTCTTTAAAGGTTTGGCACTTTATTAAGTAAGCTCCAAAATTACGTACAAATCAAAGGAGTAAGAAAAATAGACACTCAGCAAAAAATGCCTCTCAGTCACATCAAGCATTACTGGTTAAAGGGTAGCATAACTGTGACACCATGCTTGCTGTCTCCCTACCCCAGCGGTGGCAGGACAGGGACAGATGTACCCTTTCCACATCGGCTTTCCAAACCAAACTCATCCCTTTCTTTACCACTTAATACACAGAGAAAATACTAATAAATAAGCCAAGAGCTTTATTGGTGCAGTAGACACTTTACAATGAACCCTGTCTTCTCTGAGAAGACAGGACTTCTGTACAAACTCTCAGGCTTTTTCCACTTCAGATTCCAAGCTCTCCTTTTCACCACAGCCCTTGGATTGTCACCTGCCCAAGTAGTCCCTCCCCATTTCAAACAGACAGTGCACAAAGGTACACCAGCCTGACGGTCAAGTGTCAGTTCTGTGTTACTCTGTAGATAAAGGCAGACACTTTGATCCTGCAAAGAAATTAGGAAACAATAAGACAATTTCTCCCTCTGCCTCAAAAGTAAAAATATATTCCAGCAGGTTATGTCCTGAAATCTTGAATGAGATGTCAGAGTCCTAGACGATGGTTTAAGCTTACCTTCCAGGCCCACCACAAAACAAACCGAGAGCTTCCAGAATTAAGATTAAAATGTCTAACTCAGTTTTCATCTTACAACTGCATTTTCTTTAAAGACAAGGAGAAGAATATGCTTGGGGATATAAAACCTCTACATTGAAACATGTCAAAATTTAAGTCTGAAGGTAGACGCTCTAAGTGTGGCTCTAGGGGAATCTGGGGATAGAGGAATTATAAGGTAACATAAAACTGGTGAGCATGTTAAAAGCAGGCATTTAGAAGCAGTAGTCAGCTCAAGAAGAGAGTCGAATCTGGAACATTTGTTGTATCATTCCTGAAGAAAACAAACATGAAAACAGACATACCTATGGGAATGAAAATAACGTGTTCTAGGGTATAACTCAGTTGGTCAAATGCTTTTCTGGCATGAGCAAAGACCTACATCTGCTTGCCAGCATGGCCAAAACTTGGCCTAACAGCATGTTTGTACTACCAGCACTCAGTAAGTGGAAGCAGGAGAATCAGAAATACAAGGTCAACTTTAGCCGTATCTCAAGGCTGCAGCCAGGTTGAGAGTCATGAGGCCCTGTGTGGAGGGTTGACCAGGAGGGACTAAAGATATGACTTAATTAGGAAAATGCCTGTTGCATGAATATTAGGACATAGGTTTCAACTCCAGCACTCAAGTAAAAAACATAGATAAAGTTAATAGATGATTATACTGTAACAACTCTGGGAAGGTTCCAGGTTCTGTTGTTGTGCCCAGACCTTACCGTCCCCAAAGACCACCAGGAGCCCGACGACAGATGCAAGAGCAAAGCGCTTTATTCAGGCTTAAGCTCAGTCACCAACGCAGTGGATCAGAAAGGAGAGCCCCAAGCAACTACATGGCATGGTTTTTATTTGGGGTTTGAGCAAGAACTCAGAATTTCCAGCTTAGCTGGGATTGGCTAACTAACATAACTAACATTGAGCAAGCTATCTATAGACTTCAAGAACATTAGGTCAGTGGGCTGCCCAGCACAGATGCCTACCCTTAGATAAGATACCTTCCCATTCTTCTGATTATCTTCAGGCTATTCCTCCACTGGGGAATTTTATGGTTTTTTGTTTGTTTATTTTTTGTTTTTTACTCCTGAAATTGGTGACCTATGGCCTAGTTCCTGGGACTGATGATTTTTGAAGGAACGGGTCAGACCTAGTCCTTTCACTGTGAAAGAACTTGTCTCAAAAATTAAAGTGGAAAGTGATTAAAAAATATATCCAGCTTTCTCAAGGCACACACCCATCCCCACACCTCCCCCCTTCATGCTCCCCCCCCAACACACACACACACACACACACATAGGGTTGGGGACATAATAGAAAACCATTGCTATTGTTAATGTCAAATGGTTTTGTTTACATGTCTTTTTAGTCTTAAAGAATGGCTTTTTTTTTCCTAGTGACTGGTGCAAAATTAGTAGCCCTTGGCTCGACATGCCACCATGCAATCTGATAGAGGAGACTTATTTTCCTTATATTAGATTGTTGGGAGACAATCTGAAGCTCCAGACCTTCCTGAGGATGAGATTCAGTGATCTGGGAGTGAAGGAATGGACCCACATACATATTCTGATGAATCATTGATGACTTACATAGTCAACTCCCATCTGTGAACTCAGTCACAAGGCAATGCTTGGTTGCTAAGATGTTTTTATTTGATGACATTGCCAGTGAGTTCATGTCTTATAATTTCCTGGGACCTAAGACTTGCTCCCTCGTGGCATGGCTTATACATGGTCTGCTTCAATGCTTTTTTCGTCCTGGACCCTTGACTGGATGTTTGATATTGCCTGCTACTTCCCTGTCTGAAGATTCTTCTTGCATAGTTCCATTCGCCAGCCTAGCACACAAAGGCAACTCTCCTTCAGGAAGGAAGGGTGTCTGCGTGCCAGTAGTGCCAATCACCAGTACATTTTTCTTCAGGTCAATGGAACACTGATGCCTCCTGAGCATATCAAGCCCTAGGAGGATATCCATGGGCTGCTCTTCAAGTATAGAGAAAGAGCACTGTAAGAAATCACCTTCAATCTGAATCTGAGCCAGATGAACGCGACCCATAATCCTCTGTGTGCCTACTCCCTTAGCAACCCCAGACCACCGTTGGTCCATCAGTCTCATGATATTACATCTCACAGCACAAGCTTGGCTCATGATAGTCATCTGAGCACCTGAATCAACAAAAGCCTTTAAAGGATGCCCATTCACTCTGCAGTTAATATAGAGCATAGCCACTTGTCCAAAACTCTCTGGAGCCTCTTCCATAGCTATGTTCATATTTTCTTCAATATTCTGCTGTCGGATTTCTTCTTCTATTTTAGCTTGAGCTTCCTGATCAAATGGGTCAGCAGAATAAAGACGAAACATCTCTTGCTCTCTCAAGGCCCTTTCCCTCTGCTGCTCCATCAGGACCTGAGAAAACGTCTCAAGGTTTCCACTAAGCAGGGCTTCAGCCAAAGCAGGATTCCGTTCCTTCAACAGGGACAGGTCATGGGGATTGGAGAGCAGCATGCTGCGAATCAAGGCAGGGCTATTGAGATCCTGAGAATAGGATATATTTTCTCCAGAGGCCATTCCGTGGATTTGTGTGGATGGTCTGCGTTGCTGGTGGTGGTGATGGTGGTGATGCTGATGCGGGTGTCGGGAACTTGATGTTCCGGGCATGGCCGGCCCGGTGTGGTCTGCTCGAGGATGGCTTGGGTTCCTTCCTGGAGCCTGAGGTCCCATGTTATCCTTCTGAAGTAGTACAACCATATCACCATCTTTGAGGCCATAGGTTCCCAAAGAACAGTGGTCATCTGTGAGGAGCTGTTCCATGTAGATGATCTGTATCTCTTCAGCAGGCACGCCTGCCTCAAGCTCACAGAGGACTCTGAAGTTGCAGAGCTCAAAGTCAGGGCTGACCTGGAGGGAAAAGGTTACCTCTGTGAGGTCCCTACGCACACAATACACAGTGATCTGCATGGTATAAGCTCATAAAGGCCTAGCTGGCAGAAAACATCTGGTGGATCACAGGATGACTGGTGTTGGTTCCTTCTGGTCAATGTTTGGCCTGCCTCTCGCAGCTTGTTGTAAAACTCATTCAAGTCTCAGACAGGCAAAGCCAGTGGCCAGAATAGGGGCTGCCTTCCAGCCCCTGTGCCAGCTAATGGCCCCATGGAGCCTTAAGGCAACAAGCCCATGTGTGTATGTGCTGTTTGGAACTTAGAATTTCTGTTTCCATAGAAATAGTACTCAAAGCCAGTGGGTTCCAAGATTGGCCCTTCAAAACCTACTTAGTACAGGTTATGTAGAACACCTAGATGTTCTTAAACATGTTAATATTCAATCTATTCATTGTATATCTGTACTCCACATATTTTCCATATCTCTGAAAAGTAGGGGTGTGACTTTGATATTTCAAGGGCCTTGTTGCATTCTTAGTAGGACATAGGTGCTTGCATTGGGTGGGTAAAATTTTCTGTATGGGAAGAGGTTAGTCATTTTAGACAAAATGAGAGGCAGAGGAGAAAGGAATAAGAACAAGAATTTGGGATAGGAAGAAAATGGAAAGGAATGAAAAAGATTCAAGATATCGTGATTGCTGGTAAATTAATTTAATGATCATGTAGAAGGGCTTTTTGCAACATATGAAGGATATGAGGTAGCTGCTCAGGAAGCTGAGAGGGAAATATTGCTAGAAACTGAAACCTGAAGTACTATGAAATGAGGAGAGGTAGGTACTCCTGGTTAGATGAATGCCATTTGATATGGGTTACATCAAAGACAATGTTTACATGGATAGCAGTCTCTAAAGTGGGAGACTGGGGAAAACAGGCCATTGCCTTGAGCAGGTGAGTAAAGTACATGGCAACCCGGAAACCAAATACATCTTTTTCTGACCTTGGAGCACAGTTACCCCACCACCCAAAGTAGAGAAGCTAAAGACAAGGCATTTGGGTAGAACTCTTTACTCATTTTCCCCTAGGCATCACAAAGTTTCTGTGCTATAAAGGGGCCACAGGTTCCTTTTTCCTCCCTCACAGGTGTCTAATTATGAATCCAAAAGTAGTCACAGTACTGTACTTGGACCTCATCCATATTTACACATTTTAGCTGTGCCCTACCATACAGAAGCTATTGTGTCTGCTTAAAGAATATTCATTTTTTCCTGTTTCTCTTGTGTTTGCCTCAGATAAAAGACTGTGTATCAATTCTTGCTCTAACTATTTTAACATAGGCATATTTTGTTTTCTTATATTACAAATGGTGATTGATTGCACAATGGGAAGCATTAGTTGAGTTCTTGAGATACAGTCATAAGAATGTGAAATACATGCTGTGTCTTATAGGAACTCATAGTCTAAAAGAGGATGCGTGCAGACATACAAATTGCAGAGGATGGATATGGAGAAGGAACCATGGTAGAATTCTGAACAGCCTGAAGGAAATCACTATCAGGAGAACAGACATGGGAAATGGTGAGGTCTTTTGGGTAGGAAAATTTTCCTGAAAGGAATAGGCTTAGCAAGATGAGGGGTTAACTATGTGGGTATCAGATGCTGGAAAAACAAGTCGGGAGAAAATGGAGGTTGCTTTCATTTACAGAACTTTTAATATGGACAGATATACAAAATTTTAGAAGAAGAGCATAACAGAATTTTCTGGTAAAAAAATATTTAGAGCAATTTTTACTACTTACTGAGATTTGAACAAACATTTGGACCAGCCCTTTGTTGTCATTACATGTGTATGTGTGTGCATGTGAATGTATATGCGTGGATGCACAGGAACACACTGGCCAGAGCTTGCAGCTGGGGCTCTTACTTGGTGACTCGTGTCATAATATTGAAACATGATCTATCACTGGGAGCTAAACTTGCAGACTCAGCTAGCCGGTTTGCCCTGGAATCCCTTGCCTTCACATCTGGGAGCAGGGATCACAGGCTTGGAACCAATCCAGGGGGGCTCAGGATCTGAACTCCTGGCCTCGTCCTTGTGTTACGAGGGCTTTACCCACAGAGCCACTTCCCCAGGTCATTTGATTTCTTCACAGTCTGTTAAACTCTATTAAATTATGAAGATGCTACTAGGATTGTTTGCTTTTTTATTTTTTTAGTAGCAGCTGAAATTATTTGTGTGGGATAAAGGGTATTTTGTGTTACTTTTTTTTTTCTTTTCCTTTGCTTTGCTTTGCTTTGCTTTCCTTTCTTTTGGTTTTGGTGAAGTTGAAGGTTCACATGAAAAGAAACAAAGGTCTATGTAAGTGTTCACATTGCCTAGATACCAAACAGAAATCAGTTTTATGGGAGCTGTTTTCTTATCTTGATGTAATTATTTAGTTTTTGCAGCATTTTTGCATTGAAGTAGGCTTTACTGTTTTACCTTTGGCCCATAAGGAAGCAAAGAGCCTCAAGGTCTGGCCAATTAATTCTTATCACCCCTTAATCACAGCAAGGCAGGCTTGAAGAAAATTATCTGGTGCTACCCCCCCACCCTGCTCTTCAACCTTTTTCACAAAACGGCTGGAATTGCCAAACATAAACACTTTCTCCCCAGGCTGCTTAGTATTCCTGTTTTGTATATTGCTTAATTCACTGAACTAACTTGGCGGTATTGGTATTTTAAATACCATATGTATAATTTTCTTAACTTAAATTTTTAATTAAAAACATCATCTGATTACATGATAATCAGCGCTTATGGAGATTATCAACACTGCCGAACATCAAATGTGCTGTGAACCCCACTGTATGCAGACTGTGGACTGATTGGGTTTGTGAGCTAACTGTGAGCTAACCAGGCATGCTCATGAAGGTCACCTGAGGTTATTGCAGCTTTTTCTCCAGGAACAGTTTAAATGTTCCCTGAATTTTATTTCTTTGCAAGTGTAGCATAAGAGCATAATTGAATCTTTCTTTGATGAGTGAGACTCCTGCAGAGTCTTGGGGCTATCAACCAGAAAAATCAATTCTCATTGTATAGCCTAAATACTCAGAAAATGGAAGAGAGAACACTGGCTTCATAAGACCTAAGAAAAAAAAATGTTTGGTTGGTTGTTTTGCTTTTCCTAGAATAAACTCATGGTAATAGCTTCTATAATTTGCAGTGGTTCTCAGCCTTGCTAATGCTGAGACCATTTAGTACACATCCTCATGTTCTGATGACCCCAACCATAAAATTATTCTTGTTGCTACTTCATAACTGTAAAAAATTGCTACATTATGAATTGTAATGTGAGTATCTGATATGCCGGATATCTGATATGTGATCCTTGCAATGTATATGCAAGAACATTACATACACATGTAATGTTCTTCAAGGGGATCTGGACTCACTTTTTGAGAACAGACAACTTAGTGCAACAATGAAAACGAAAGCTCAGATAACTGAGGGTCCCACAGTCAACGATGTTTAAGATAGTGCATGCTGTTTTACAAAGCAAAATAAATGTGGGGTTTTTTTTGTGAAAAAAATAGAACATCAGATTAAATTTTATGTTTCACATATATAATCATTAAAGCCTGTTCCTTAGTTATATTTGCTTACCTTGCTTAGAATCCTTACCTTTAAAAATCTGCCTGAGGCCTCCGAATGTTCGTTAGTAGCAAAACAGTTGCTTAGCTCTGGGAGGCCCTACTACTCTAGTGTCTTCCCTGGTACTATAAAAGAAAGTAAAGAGCACGTGCTGTGCAGACTTAGGGACCTGAGCTCAGATCCCTAGGGCCAGTGTAAAGCTTGGTCTGGTGGCAGTTGTCTGTAATACCAGCCCTCCCAAACCAAGCTCTCCCAAACAAGAGAATCACTTCAGGCTTGTGGCTAACTAGACTGGCAAATACTCAGAGAAAAACAGCATGAGAACCTATCATAAAGAAGGTGGAGGACAAGGACTGACACTGAAAATTGGTCATGCCACATATACATTCACAGCTATAGCATGCACACATGGATTTCTCTCTCTCTCTCTCTCTCTCTCTCTCTCTCTCTCTCTCTCTCTCAGAAACACAAAACACACACATGAGAGAAAGAGAGAGTAACAAAAAGTGCCTTGCATTACTTTAAAGTGCAGTCAAGAGTGAATAAGAAGTTAAATCATTACTTGAGAGTTTCAATACAACTCAGAAAAGAAGCACTTGTGGATTACGAACTGATTTTTCCACTGTTCCTCCATTTGCTTTACAGTAATGCATAGGCTTTGAGAAGGTGTCATGAGAGAACAATGAGGTCTGAAGGTAAGAACGCCCATTACATCTGTATTGTGCTTTTCCTTTTGGGAATTTTAGCCTTGTTACATTGAAACTATTTTTGAGTTATTTCCACCATTAAATATATCTATATCAGATTCCTTGCCTTGCTCAGCCTTGAATTCTGCAAAATTCTTGTTCATGAAAAGTGTCAGAAAATAGGACTAAATAATAAAATGAACGCAGAGCTACTCAAGGAGAGCAGTCCACTTGACAAAAATGTTTTACTAACATTTTTACTAACCCTTCACCTGCCCACACCTACATCTCCTACAGAACCATGCTAAGTTGCGAAGCATTTCTATTTGTTGGCTATTCTAATTATTTTTGATTCTGGGATTTGTTTTACATGCTCCCCACTCAATTCTTCTAGCAAATAAGTGAAAGGCAATACCATTAATTGAAAGCCTTTTGACTTAGTCCTGTAAAGGGTCCAAAAGTGTGTACACAGAATGAGTGATGGATGTTTCAAATATAAAAGCATTTGTTTTCCACCACTTAGAGACGGTCATATAAATATGTCATTAATTCTTTGTGGTGACTATTTGATAACGACTTTCCATGACCATGAAGTGACATGGGGATATGAGGGCAGGCAGAAGAGAGAGTCCGTGTGCTCTTCCAAACAAGTTGTCTATTCACCGAGATAAGAACCATGCATGCTGAGCTGTGTTATGAAATAAAACCTAATGAGAGCTATGTAAATAAGATGTGGTTACTTAGAGCCAATGTATTTGTGTGTTGAGGCAGTAGACTGGGGTTCGGGGAGTCCAGAGGAGGAGCGGGATAGTTTAGAACCACTGAAGTGGGTCCGTAAGAAGGACTCAGCCATATCTTCACTTAAATTGCGTCCACTTGGGTTCTGACCACACGCCTAAATGTAGCACAGGGTTCCCTTTACCTTTGTTTTGCTTCATGTAAATTGTTCCTATGTTTTTCCTGTCCTTGACTCTATAACCACATCCATGCGTTAAAATGGTGGAATTGGCATAGGATGGATAGTCTAGCTTTCTCAAAAGCAGCCCATCACTCCCACACTAGTGTTCACCGCACACAGAGATCTGAGCACAATGAAAGCCTCTGCTTCCATGTAATTGGTAGAGTTGTCGCTTCATGAACAAACACCCTGAATCAAATCCTGAATGGTTCATTGTCTCAGTTTATCCAATGAGCATCATTCCTTCAGTCTCTGTACTCTTTCAGGCTTTGTACTGCCCATCCATCTTTGCTTCTGGTCTTCTCTAGCAAGTAGGAGTATTTTTATTAGAAAATAGTTAGAGGCTTCACTGGAGATTTTTCTTCCAAAATCTTCGTGGATATTCTACATGTGGATATATATAATTGCTGAATAAAATTTTGAAGCGGATTATGACTGTGTTACATACTAAATAATGAGGGGGGGGGTGTTCAGAAGTAGCCAGTTTTGGTGTTATTGCCAGGCCATCACCTTAGAAGCCTAACCTTTCAGAACAGAGTAATAGCATGCAGTCTGCCCAATCAGCAACTGGTCAGAACACATCAAAAGTTACTATGTGGCAAGTCCCTTCGTTTGTGGTGACATGCCAAGCCTTTGTAGAACAGCTATGTATATTAAAATATGTATATTGTATATTGTCATCCCAGATGCAGACTTTTGGGCATTTTACAAATTGCATGCATAAAAATGGCTGTTTCTGGAACTGTTTCATAGAAGAAAGAATTCACAGAGTGTTTTTATGTGGCTTTCCCATTCTCAATAGCACCTGAGGTTAACAAATTGCTCTGATGATTAGCATGGCTGAAGCCCACCTGATTGTAGAATTTCCTTGTACTTCAACCACAAAAATGAAAAACAAAGCCTGATAAATAAAAGCTTCATTTTTTTTTAAGATGGCAGAAAAAAGATAAATCAGGTCACCTCTTTTCTGTTTTCCCCAGGAAATTGAATTTAGCTGCCTGGACATGATAGTGTTTTCGGAGAACTGGCATGACAGCAGGCCGATGGAATTTCTTGCTGTTAGAAGGGCGGGAGAGCATTCTTGCCTCAGTGGGCTGTGTCTGTTCTGAGGGACGGGGCATAGAGCCTCTTCCGCCATCCTTTTATTTTTATTTAGGATAATATTATTTTTATCCTACTCAAAAATATTCTGTCTGGCATACCCACTAACATGAACTTAACTACTGATGTGTTCTTGTGTACTGAGTATCAGGAAGATACCCCATGCTTTTGCTCACAATATATCTTTGGAGCACTGGAAGTAAGCAGAGTGTTTACGCTGGCTTTCAAACCAGGACTTGGTTTATAATACTCAAAAGAAAGGAGATAAGGACACTGGTTGTTTGGGTTTTTTTTGTTTGTTTGTTTTTGGTTTTTGTTTTTTTTTCCCCCCATTGGAAACTAAATGAAATGAAACAAAATGTTTCAGGCAAGTCGAACAAAACTGTTACTGAGTCCTTTTTTCTGAACTTAAAAAAAGAAAAACTCAAAACACTTGTAACTTAAAGACCCAGCTTTATTTTGAGTACTAACTTCAGTATTTATCTGGAATGTAGAGCTGCAGTGGGTCTGTGGCTAAAAGATTCTGAACGCAATGTTCCGAGGATAGCCACTAATTACTACTTACAAACTCTGCAAAACATACTGACATTAGAATGACATCAAAAAGTGAAGCCCTATTATGGTTCAGAAATCTGATATGAAAATTAGGTCTGAGGCCTCTCTACACAGAATGTTGAAAGCAACATCATCAGTGCTTGGATTTGTAGCAAGCCTGCCAAAGAAATAGATAATGATAAAATCAAAGAAGAATCATAATTGAATTGGTAGTTATGGATATAGAACAAATGTCTTCATAATTAATGTCCAGCCTCTTCCTTGTTAGAATTACAGGGAAGATCAGTTTTTTTTTTAAGGGAGGAGTACTTTTACTTAATATAAGTAGGAATATACTAAATAAAAGATATCTCAATAAGAAGTTAAGTGCTTTGTACTTTCAATGTTACAGGCTCACAGCTTACCACAGAATCTTTAATATCTTTGAAAATATTGACTTGATCTAGTTGTTGTATCTAAAAGCAGTCCGAAAAACGCAAACATTAAAAAATACCTCATATAAAACTGAAGACATGGAGAATGGGGAGGGAAGGTGGGATTGGGAGGAGAGGAGGGAGGGGTTTATGGGGGAATACAAATTGAATAAAGTGTAATTAATAAATTTTTTTTAAAAACTGAAGACATGTCCTACTGTCCCATGAAATAATGTTCTGTATCGGCTGTTGTTGTGAAGAGCAATGCTTTGTATCCAGACACAAACCCTGGAGTCAGAGCAGAGATACAAATGATGTGGAAAGCCTTTGACTCAGAAAAGTTGATACAAAGTTCTCTGGTTCCTTTCTAATTGCCTT
>CM053747.1:5247710-5291704 GCA_028658305.1 Pachyuromys duprasi
AAGGGGAGGAGGTCCTCCCCTGTTGGTGGACTTGGAGGGGGCAGGGAGGAGGGAGATGAGGGAGGGGCTACGCCTGGGATTCAAAGTACCTAACCTGTGATTGAGATAAAAATAAATAAATTAAAAAATATATTAAAAAAAACCAGTAATGATGGTGGTGATCTCTTTTCCAGACAGTTGGGTAAAGACAGCAGTCAGAAAATACAACAGCCACTGCCCCAGAGTGGGGTACAGAAACTGCCATGGCAGGAATGGGACTGAGAGAGGACTCGGTCTTGTCTACCTTCACTGCCCAGTGCTGGTGAGAGCCTCCAGACAGATTCCCTGGGCAGGTCAGGTATTGTGGCCAGATCTCCCAGGAAAGAGGAAAATGGGGAAAAGAAAGACTTCACTTCTGCTCCCCAGTGGCTGGATATTGACCTGTTCATGAGAAAGAGCACCAGGGAGTGGAAATTGTGTGGTGTTGCGATGCCTATGCTTCTGGAGCAGGCCCAGCTTCCCCAGTGCAGCTCCCAAAAGTACAAATCGGCAAAGACGACATTGTCCCGTTTCTTGAACCTCTGTGTCTTGTTTTGTTTGTCCTTGGGAGCTTCCCTGGGGAAGCTTTTAGGCATTATTCTGATTTTGGTCCTCCCAAAAGATGGCCCAGGCTGCATTCTGCCTTGCACACTGCTTTTGAGAGGACGTGTGGTATGACTGAACTTGACAGGAAAGTCACATGTTTCATCCATCGTATTGATGTTTCCTAAACTACTTTCTTCTAGAGCCTCAGGCAATTCATGCAGAAAAGCAACAGATTTGGACCTCACATCATCAATCAAAATATCCGCGCTTAGATGAGGGTCTCGTGAAAGTGTCCAGCACTGTTTCTTGGATTGATACCCTACATTCCGTGGCAGTGATCCGCACTTCTGCTCTGCTGCTTCAGAGTCAAAAGTGCCCCAGTACCTGATCTGAGAATTTTGCATATTTATTTAGTAATTAGCGTGCACAATCAAAAGCCACCAGGCAGTCTCTTTTCATCTTTACCAGCCCACTAAGTCCAATTAGTGCTGCCCATATGTGTACAGGCATCCACTAGAAGATGGGATCTCCACCAGTCAGCACACATTCAAAAACAAATGATTCCCCCTCCTCTAGCAGCTAGCTACTTGCCAATGGCTCCACGTAAGGGAAGGAGCCTGGAGAGTACTTCCCCCAAGTGTATAACTTTCTTTGTATTTCAAAGAAGGAATGTTTCTTCTATCTTGTTGATGACCAAGGAAACAACAAGGTACTGATTCAGAGGCTTATGTCACAGTGTCAGTCACTCACGATACTCTGTTGACAGTGTAACTGGATAAGGACAGGTTCGGTATTCTACACCCAGCATCTTAAAATCAGGTCTGTGGAGACTTGAACAGATTTGACACTGATGTGTGCAAATAGGTAATTTGTATGCACGCTTTTGACCGGGGTATAAGTATCTGCCTCATTGTTTTGACAATATTAGCAAATATTAGAGAGGCGCTGACTTCAGCAGCAGTTATTTGCATGTAATTTGAATGTCAGCCCACTGTAGTTCTGTACAGGAAATTCATATTCTCTGACCATTTGTGCTACATTTACAATGTCAACAAAAGTATGATAACTGGTGGGTTAGAAGGTTTGCAATTTCTTTGTATCATATAATGTTGGAATATATTTTTTGAAGCGGATGTGCAAGGATATTAATTTCCTATTTGATCCTCCTCTAGTGAAAGAGATGAAACCTTCATCTTCACACTAGACACCAAGTTGCATATTTTAGGAGATCTTAGTGTTGTGGGTTGCAGAAGAAAGCCCTGTCCCTGATCAGGTGATCTCTTACCATCATATGGCACACATGTTATACATGTGATAAACATGGTAAAATTTATAGGAGCTTGTCAAAAGCAAGGAAGCTTTGAAGAAATGTTTATGATCAACATTAGTCATTTTGTTCTGAGTTTTATACCCATTTCCTTAACAGTGTTGGGTTCATATATTAAAATATGGTGAACATTATAGATAATTTGACTTGTACATACAGGGAAGTTGCTAATTGCTCCTAAGTAAAGCCCAGTGATACATATAATATGCAATAGTGTGCCTGCCAGCCTGTAAAACTCCATGTGGAAGGCTTATTCTTAGAAGCACTGAGCCCTGTGTCTCCACACCATGTTTACTTAAACTTTATGGCACTATAATATATTTCATGAAAAAGATTGTTGTATTTCTCAACACAACATTGTCTCTATGGGATATTAAGTCTGAACAGTCAGGGAAATGTTTCAGTTTATCACAATTGATCAATATTATGCTTTTATATACTAGATTAAGGCCTCTTGCAAGACCATGAATGCTTTTTTCCCCTGGTGCTCAAAATCAACACATTTTCAATGCTTACCAACAGGACTGTTTGAAGATGGTTCTGTGAATCTATCGTTGGTAAATGAATGAACAGGAAAAATCTGTAACTGAAAAAAAAGTGCTGAAGGTCTGAGATCAAGTGAAACAAAGGGCATGCTGCTCAGAGTGTGAAAAGAGGCAAGGACCATTCATGGGACGGCAGAGCTCTTGCTTATCTTGCAGGTCCTAATTACAAGAGCTCTGGGCTACTTTAGTATCCTTTTCCAAAGACACTTGAGGCCATATCTGCATCAGAATTTTAAGCATAAACAAATCTTTAAAAAGTAGGGCATTCCACTCTGGGGAGTCCACACACCCCCAAAATGACAGTAGCCATTTTATTATGTTAGTTGGTATATAATTTGGCTGTGGTTCCTAATTCAAAGGTTTATGTATATAACTTCTGTTTCTTTGGGCAAACTTTCCCTGTTTTTTTATGTCTTGTCTTCCTATAAATTACACTAACAGGCCTTCAAGGAAATAATGGCAAATCTTTACACTTTATATCATCATTACCCACATGGAATCTAGGAAATTTTAATAGGAATGAAAGGTAGACTACACATTCCAGTGTTTGTTTGTATATATTCCTAAATGTAAATACTTGTTTGGTTCATACCTATGTGCTAAATTTTGACTTAACATAGTAGTCATAAGAAGTAAGATAGAATGTCATGTCACTTGTTTTTTGTAGGGTTTAAAGTCAGCTTGTTCCTTTCTTACTATGTGATTGGGACCACATGTTTTGGAAACAAACATTAGAAAATTGGAGGGGTAAAATCTGTTCCTTGTGAGTGGCACAAAAAAATATAGGCTATGGTAATGTGACACTTCTAAGCAATAATCATGAAAGCATTATTCTAGAAGCACTTCTGTTTGCCCAGTCTACTCAGCCTGCATAAATTAATGTAGTAGTCTTCCAAAGGGAGTTCTGTCAACTACTAATCTTAAACAATGTCCTGAGGGAGCTCATTAAGCTAGAATTTTAAAGTACATAAAAAGTAGGTGATCAACTGAATCCACACTGCAGAATAGAAACTCACACTTGATTTTGCATAACAATTTTAATGAAGCAAGATGAATGTATTCAGCATATTTTAGTCTACTTATGTTTTGTATTATCTCAAAAGTCCTACTGTGTAATAAATAAAGTCTTCTGTTATATCATACTTTGAAATCATACTTTATTAATAAGGCATGCCTTTGTGTGTTGCATCCTGCTTTTGTTGTTTGCTAAACTAACCAAGAGAGAAGTCAGAAAGAATGATTATTTTCATGTATCAGAGCACTGAAGATGAACTTTAGCACTTATGAAATTAAGAGGTTTTAACACCTCCCTGAATATGCCACCCATAGATCTTACAGATCTTTATACTTCTAAGATTCCTGTTGCCAAGGTGTGCATATTTTCCTCCAATAATGTCCATATCAATAGCCATGTCTGTCTTAAATCTTGAAATATACTGTTCCTGTGTACTTTAGTTAGCTGTTAGCCTATTGGGCTGTATCTCAAAATTCAGTGGCTTAAACTAGAAATAATGTATTTTCTTTAATATCTGGAGTTAGTAGGTTTTGACCAACCTAGAATAGCTTGGAGGATCTGGCTCCTAGCTTCAAGCTAGCTCTAGATCTTTTCTTTATATCTCTGCTCCCTAGCCAAGCAGCATGCTGAATAGAATGTCCTGTCCCTGGCACTCAGGAAAGCTCAAAAGATATAAATGAAAATTGGCTCAGAATTGGTACTTCCCTCTGCATTTTTCTTACATTCTCAACACCAGCACCAGCAGGGCAGGAAACTGAATTTATCCTACGTGGGTCATCACAAAGACCAAAAATAATTGGTAAAATACAAATATAATGTAACAACAATGTAATCTACCATTGGATGTTCTAAGGAACTGACCCCTGGGCTCTTAGTCTCCCAAAATAATGCTGTTGAAGATATTTTAGTAACCTGTCCTTGCTAGTGAAATCATGCTGTGCAGATTCACTTCATTGCTCACATTCCTGGAGCAACCGCAGCCCAGATGTGATAATGTGTGGGTGGCATTTTTCGACCCTTTATTTTTAGTCTACTTAAAAATCTTACTTGTTTTGCTAAAGAATTTGTCCACTAAGGAAAAAGTTCATCTTAATTTTGACTTGACTCAAGGCTCTTAATACAACATAGTAAGCCCTTTAGCTCTAGAATGTATAGGAAAACAGGGCCCAGTAACCAGAATTTCAATGTGTTATCCATGATTGATAAATCATGTAAGTACCCAGAATGAACCTACATATAATGAAATTGACAACTTTTTATTGACATTCCTGTGGTTTTTAAAGCAATCTATTAGTCGTAGAAGTTCATGGTGGTGGGACAGATATGATGTGTGGCATTTCTATTATAAATACTTATGAAAATATAATGCAAAACACAATTATTTCCTCAGCCTAATATTCTTAAGATGGAAATATTTTTGTAAGTCTCAATTGAAAAATACACACACCCTACTGACTGTTTCTGCACATTCTAGAAATATTGGTATTTTTAAGTGCATAAATATCTATTCAAAACGCAATAATATAGCCAGGTGTGGTGGCCCACTCCTTTAAACCCAGCACTCTTAGAGGCAGGGGCAAGCAGATCGCTGTGAATTCAAGGCCACTCTAGTTTATAAAGCAAGTCCAGGACAGACAAAGCTAATCAGAGAAACCCTGTCTCAAAAAAACAGCCAAACAAACAATCAACAACAAATAAACCTGCAAAACTAAAACAAAATGTATCAGTATGAGATAATTGTGATTAGTACTTGTGCAAAATGACTGCCTACAGATTGGGAAAGGATCTTCATCAACCCTATATCTGACAGAGGACTAATATCCAGTATATATAAAGAACTCAAAAAGTTAAACAGCAACACATCAAGTAATACAATTAAAAAAGTGAGGTACAGAGCTAAACAGACACTTCCCAATAGAGGAATATCGAGTGGCAGAGAAACACTTAAAGAAATGTTCAACGTCATTAGTCATCAGGGAAATGCAAATCAAAACGACCCTGAGATTTCATCTTACATCCATCAAAATGGCCAAGATCAAAAACTCAAGTGACAACGCATGCTGGAGAGGTTGTGGAGAAAGGGGAACCCTCCTCCACTGCTGGTGTGAATGTAAACTTGTACAACCACTTTGGAAATCAATCTAGTGCTTTTTAAATTAGGAATAGCACTTCCTCAATATCCAGCTATACCACTCCTAGGCATATATCCAAAAGACACTCAAGTATACAACAAGGACATCTGCTCAACCATGTTTGTAGCAGCTTTATTTGTAATAGCCAGAAGCTGGAAACAACCCAGATGTCCCTCAGTTGAGGAACAGATACAGAAATTGTAGTACATCTACACAATGGAATATTACTCAGTGATAAAAAAAACAAGGAAATCGTGAAATTTTAAATTCTTGTTTTGGTGTGTTTGTCTGTGTGTGCCTGTGTGTATATGTGGATGTGTGTGTCTATGTGTGTCTGTGTGTGCATGTGGAAGTGCACAAACTCTTTTTTTTACAATTTATTTACTTTATGTCCTGATTGTAGCCTCCTCCCTCATATCTTTCCAGCCCCACCATCCCTCCCTCTTCTCCCCTATCTTCCTGCTGTAGTCCACTAAAAGAGGAGGAGTCCTCCTTCCCTCCTATCTGACCCTAGTCTAGCAAGTCTCATCAGGACTGCCTGTACCCTCTTCCTCTGTGGGCTTGCAAGGTCACCCCACCAGGAAGAAGTGATCATAGAGAAGGCAATCAAGTTCATGTGAGAGACAGTCCCTGCTTCCCTTACTAGGGAACACACATGGAGACTGAGCTGCCTATGGACTACATAATCTGCCACTTTCTCAGAAAATTGGGAATAGTGCTACCTCAAGACCCAGCTATTCCACTCCTGGACATATACCCAAAAGACAATACAACATACAACAAGGACATTTGCTCAACTATGTTCATAACAGTTTTATTCATAATAGCCAGAATCTGGAATAATCCTGATGTCCCTCAACCATAGATTGGATACAGAAATTGTGGTACATTTATACAATGGAATACTAGTCAGCTATTAACAATAAGGACATCATGAAATTTGCAGGCAAATGGTGGGAACTAGAAAAGATCTTTCTGACTGAGATAAGTCGGAACCAGAAAGACACTTTCATGCAGATGAAAACCTACAGGAGTCTGTTCTCTTTCCAATATATAGGTCCTGGGATTGAACTGAGATCATCACTCCTTTATCCCCTGGACCATCTTGGCAACCTAAACAGCTTTAATTTTCATTTACAAACTATCAAAAAGCATTCATAATACTTTAGAAGACACTAAATGAATAAAATCCAGTAATACTTTATATATTTCATATTTACAATGTGTCCTTTAGACAGGTGCAATCATCATAAATTTACTAGAAAAAAACTAATGAACTAGCTCTCAGGCCTAATATGTCTAAAAACAAGATCAGGATTAAAGAAAGAGAAGTTCAAAATACTAGAGTGTTTATCTACAGCTCTGCATCTTACTCTATTTGCTTTTCTGCTTGCTGAAACTAAATTGTTCTGAGAAACAGCCCCCACCCTCTAACTCCCAGGATTCAGCTGCTATTCATGCTTTTGCGTTATTCTCTCGGTTTAGCTTAATGGCATTTCTATGCTGCTTTGCTTTTGGTGAAAAACCTGCTCACATTTTAAGGTTGTTTGCAGCAGACCTGTGAAGAAATTTATGGTCTCACTGTTTTGCAAATAAAGAAAATGGCACATATATTACAGGATGTTTTTATTTTTTCTTTTGCCAACAAATGCAATAGAACAAACTTTATTCAAACACACACATTTCTTTACAAAGACAATACATTGTTAGGCCCAATTGGGGGGGGGGACCCTAATTCCTGAGGGGGTGAAGAGAATTCAGGAGACCAATAATCGATGCAATAGCAAGAGGAAGTTTTATTTGCAACATCACAATGTGACTCCCCCCCCACACACACAAAAGCGGGGCAGCAAGGAGAGACAGAAGGCTGAAGTTTTTAAAGGAAGAAGCAGGGGAATCTCAGGTTGCAAGCTTGGCAACACTGGACTGGGTAGTTGACTTTTAAAATGATTGGTTCATTTTAGAAGCCAAGTCCATCTGATCTCGCCCCAATGTGGGTGGGGGAGCTGTGAAGTCTGTTAGGCAATGTTTTCTTTACTGCGGATCTGGACACTCCTCCACAGCAGGGAGGAGACCTTTCGCATTCCTTTGCAAGGGGGTGGGGTCTTGTTTTCTCTTCTTTCTGCTTTCTGCAAATGTGGTAGGAGAATTTACTTTAACATGAGGTACAGAATTTATAAAGCAACCTGTAAAGCTAGCCTGTTCCTTTCATACATCACTATTTGTTTTTCTCTGATAGTGCTAGCCAGTGTAACATGAGACCAGACATTTATCTCCTCTCCATGCTCAGAGCAAACATTATTTGTATACAATGGTCTTTACTGTTCTACCTCAGAAGGACTCTCATAATGTTGGCATTTTTTATTCAGGATTCAATATGTTTGATTTTTCCAGCTTCATATTTTTCGAACTTGCATCATCAAACTTTTCCCAAATTAATGCATTCAAGTAAACCAGTAATTCAGTGAAATTTATAGTATAGTAGAATTTGATAACTATAAGGAAAAAAATTGTAATGTATTGAATTATTTAATTGGTAGGTGATGCTGAAATCATCTGTGCCAGGCCAGTGTTATTCATTTGAGTCTCAAGGTTAAATTCATTTAGTCAACTCTATGCCAGATGTTGGATGTAGAATGTTAAATCAAGCAAACATAATTGGACTTTGTATAGCTTCTGGAAGAACCAGCTAAAAAACAGTGGTATCCACATACAAAATGCAAAGTAGAATGTGTATTTAAGGAACAGAAAAGTTTCCAATGAACATAAAAGATCTATGTCCACAACAGAGGACAGTTTGCTGGTGGGGAGCTGGAGGAAGGAAGGTCTTTAAACAGGGAAGGGCTTAGCCACTTGTGCTGAGCTTTGTGGCAAAAAGGCAGGGAAAAGGAGAGTCATGCCCATCCTTTAGAAAAAGAATCCCTTCCTCAACTGAGGGTCATCTGGGTTGTTTCCAGCTTCTGGTTATTACAAATAAAGCTATTATAAACATGGTTGAGCAAATGTCCTTGAGCATATTTTGGATATATGCCTAGGAGTGGTATAGCTGGATCTTGAAGAAACACTATTCCTAATTGTCTGAGAAAGCACCAGATTAATCTCCAAAGTGGTTGTACAATGCACGTGCATGTGGAAGTGCACAAACTTCCACACCAGCACTCCCACTAGTGTTGGAGGAGAAGTACCCTTTCTCCACATCCTCTCCAGCATGTGTTGTCACTTGAGTTTTTTATCTTAGCCATTCTGATGGGTGTAAGGTTGTTTTGATTTGCGATTCCCTGATCAGTAAGGATGTTTAGCATTTGTTTAAGTGTTTCTCTGCCATATTTCTCTCTTGAGAATTCTCTGTGTAGCTCTGTACCCCACTTTTTAAATTGGATTACTTAATTTGTTGTTGTTTAACCTTTTGAGTTCTTTATATATTCTGGATTTACTCAGCTAATAAAAACAAGGAAATCATGAAATTTCCAGGCAAGTGGTGGGAACTGGAAAACATGATACTGAGTAAGATATTCCAGAATCAGAAAGACACACAGGGTATATACTCACTCATAAATGGATATTAGACATATAGGATAAACATAATCAAATCTGTACACCTAAAGAAACTAATCAGGAAGGAGGACTCTGGCTAAGATCCTCAATTCTCATTCAGAAAGGCAAAGAGGATGGACATCAGAAGAGGGAGAAAACAGGGAACAGGACAGGAGCCTACCACAAAGGGCCTCTGAAAGGCTTTACCCTGCAGGATATCAAAGCAGATGCTGAGACTTATAGCCAAACTTTGGGGAGAGTGCAGGGAATCTTATGAAAGAAATGGGTAAGATCTGGAGAGGACAGGAGCTCCACAAGGAGAGCAATATGACCAAAACATCTGGGCACAGGGGTCTTTTCTGTGACTGATTCTCCAACCAAGGACCATTCGTGGAGACCCCTGCACAGATGTAGTCCACAGCACTCAGTGTCCAAGTGGGTTCTATAGTAATGGGAACAGGGACTGTCTCTGACATGAACTTTGATTACCTTCCCCTGAAAGGGAAGCAGCTTTACCAGGCCACAGAGGAAGATAATACAGCCACTCCTGGTGAGACCTGATAGACTAGGATCAGAAGGAAGGGGAGGAGGACCTCCCCTATCAGTGGACTGGGGGAGGGGCATGAGAGGAAAAAAGGGAGGAAGGGTGGGATTAATAAGGGAGGGGGGAAGGGGCTACAGGTGGGAAACTAAGTGAATAAACTATAATTAATAAAAAAAATAAATGAAAAAAGTAAAAGAAAAGAAAACCCCATCCAGCAGAGGAAAAACACTTATCTACAGCGCTAATACAAAATTTGGAATGAGGAGGATTATCAGATACATAAAACATGAAGAGTTATCAAAGCAGACTACATCTGAGACAGGGAAGGGACATCAAGAAGAACATATGCCCTACTTTCACTCCTGTGACTGTAATAAAACATCCTGACAAAAAGCAACGTAAGGCAATCCTGGTGTCACAGAAGAAAATAGTGGAACTAAAGTCAAAAGCCTCAGCACATCCACAGTCAAGAGTAGAGAGAAATGAATGGATCCGCGATACCTGCTTGCTTGCTCAGCTAGGTTTCCTCAGACATTCAAGGTCTAGCCTAGAGAACAGTGCAGCCCACAGCAGGCTAGGTCAATTAAGAGTTGAGACAACCCTCCACAGTCATGCCCAAAAGCCAAAATGATTAAGATAATTCTTGAATGAGGGTTCTTCCTAGGTGATTCTAGTTCTGGGATGCTGACATTTAAAGCTAACCATCACAACATACTGTGACAGATGGAGTGAGTGAAGGCTGGGGACACATACATGACTGGTGTGAACACAGCTGGCTGGAACTCATCCAAAGGAGTAGGTGTTTCAGGACACCTGGGCTGCTACTCACAACTCCTAAGTTACCACACACAAGGGGGAAATTCACCAGCAAGATTACATGTCATGAGCTGGGCTGGGGTGTATGTGAATCTAGCTTCAAATCTATGATGATCTTATTCTACTAAGGGAGCAAGGGCTGGCCTATCTTCTCCAGTACTGTGGAGATGAAAGTGGAGAATGTTCACATATATACACACACGCACGGAAATGCATGCCTTAACTCCAGGACATTCTGAGGTTCATTTATTTACTTTTATTGATAGGATCTATCATTCCTTATCAAATCACAAGGAATAATACCACTTTTATTTGCTAAAGGTTTCAGTCTTGGAAGTGAGAGCAAAGGAAAAGTATTAGAGTTTCAGGCAGTCAGTATGATACATTTTTAACCAGAATGCGTAAGAAATTTGTGTAGCCTACCTTCCTTCCAACCTTGCATATCAGAAGGAATCTTTTTTTACATCTAAATGTTTACCTATGATATCAATAGAGAAAAAAAATCCCTCTTCTCATAATTATTCCCCTGTAATAACAGCAATAGCCACTGTAACACCTTTTTACATCCCTCTACACAGCAAATGGCAACATTACATCTTTACAAAACAGTGTCTTCAGCAGTAGCTAGGAAATCGTCTGTAATATAAGAGAGAGTGGCCATGCTGTTTTACATATTTCAGTTGTCTTTTCTTTTGTTTTCACTCTGCTTTCCATAGGTTTGCAGTGCTAGAGACTGAATCAGATTCTTGTGCATGCTTGACTGGCATCCTGTCACTGAGCCTTGCAATAATATAAAACCAAACAACATCCCCAGTACATTCTTTAAAAGGCATTCCACACTAACAGGGCCCCTAGTAGAGGAAAAGAACAGTATTTCCTCACTTTAATGATTGATTATTGAACATTTTTACGTATAAGCGTGTGGGGTTCATGTAGTTTATTAGTGAAAAAGGACTTCTGTGATGGGTTTGTTCCTAAGATTGGTCAGAACTGGAGAAAGTAAGAGAAGAGGACTGAGTTTCAAGCGGGCTAAGATTCCACCTACAATAAATAGAGATTTAATTTCTAGCATGTATTTGTATAAGCTGGGTGATAAAATAGATGAGGAAAAGACCCAAGGAATGCTAACAGGTGTAACTGTGCTTTAATTGTATTGCTGTAACTAAACAGGCAGGATAGCTTATGCACATCAGTAGCTTCATTCACTTAGCGTATTCTGGAAACCAGGAAGTCCATGATCAAGGTGCCAGCAAATCTGACCGTTTCCTGGTTCGCTGCTGGCGTTTTGTCACTACTTCCTAAATTGGTAGAAAATGCCAAAAGTATCTCCAGGTATCCCTTTATAGAGGTACTAATTGATCCACTTGAGGGCACTGCCCCTCCCGGAAGGCGGTGCTCCTCTTAAGATCAGCACTCAGCTTATGATTTCAGCATATGAAAGGGGGTTCAAAAACATCCCACTCTTTCACAGAGATTTCAGAGTACTGAAAACGTCAACAAAGACTTTCCACAAAACTTCATTAGGGAAATGCATTCCCTTGGCGTTTTGACACACTGCTATGGTGAATGTTGATCATCAAGTTTCACAGGATCTAGAGTCTTCTAGAAGATAAGCCTCTGGGAAGGACTGTATAAGTTAAAAACTTATTACCTGAGGTGGGAAGATCCACCCTGAATGTGGACCACACTATTCTGTGGAATGGGACCCTGCACTGAATTAAACGGATAAAGCTAATGGAGCATGAGATTAATTACACCCTGCTTCCTGACTGTGAATGTGATGTGACCATCGTGCCTTTTCTCCCCACATGGATGGCATTTTCTTAATCCAGAATGAACACCGTCCGTTAGGTTGCTTCTTGCCATGTATTTTTTGTCATAGCAGAAGAAAAGTAGCTAAAAATGCTACCTGAAGAGGGGTCTCCTACTAACACCATATACACTCTGTCTCTAGGAGGCAGTAACAGAGATGTCGAAAGACCCATGACAAAACTGAAGGCATCTACTCTGACGTTCTATGTGACAAGACACATCACCCTATACTTTAAGACACTTTTTATCTTACTCCTTGGTTCTTGACAGCCAGAATTAATAAGCAAGGTCAGTAGTTACTGGATCGTATGGTTGCATACAAATGGAGTAGATGCTGTATCTCATGTGCATGCTTGCTAAGGTCTGGAGAGTGAACCACAGTAGTGTTCCTTTTAGTTGCCCAGTAGTGTTCCTTTTAGTTGCCCGTGGGTTTGTTTATTAAGTATGAAGCAAGCCAATGTAAGGGAGCAGACAACAAGCAGCAGATAGAAACACAGGAGTGAAACACCATCAGATAAGGAGCTTCTACAGCGTCCAGCAGAATGGTTTGAGTGGCCGTACTCACAGAGCAAACAAAGGTAGCTTTCTCAAATCTGGAATTTTCAAACATCCAAAGGAAATTGCCTGGAGAAGCTGAGGCAGTCAGCTTGAGTGCCGGGCTGAGCCTTCACTCCATGGATGAGCTGTTCATGGCTGGACCTCCAGTTTCTCTTTCCCACTTCTGGATTGTTTTTACTGAATCTGTAACCATAAACTCTGTTGTAGCTGTTCACAAGGACACATTTTAACTCTTGGGCCTTTATGGTCCTCCTTGTTACAGAGTTAGAGTAACCATCCCATTCTTAGATAAAGAATCTTGGAGATGGGGGGTGGGTAGGGTGGAGTTTTGCTCTCAGAGTCTTTTTCCAAGAAGTTTAAGCAGCAATTGATGCTTTGCCAGTGTGATATGTATTATAGTTCAAAAAACTCAGTGATACTATTGCAAAACTTTATTCTTGGGAGCTTATTTCTCTTTGAAATTTGACAAACCAAGAAAAAAATGTGTCTCTCTTGAGGTTTTGGACACCGTAGCATAAATATGAAATCAGGAGGAAACTCCCAGCTGGTATTCAATGTGGTGTTTCCATATGATCTCTTTATGTGCATCAAAGGACAGTGTATGACTCCATTTATAGGCAAAAGTGAAAAATAGATATGTAAAATATATGACTACCTAAATTGAACAACCATGCAGAATTTTCATGTGATGTTGTAATTTGGTAAAAATGCGCATTCTAGAGAGTTATTTTATACTAATGCTTAAGTAGCTGGAAATGTATTCAGTTTTCACACTTAAGAGATCTCTGTTTTATTCAGAATATAGTTTTTAACTCTAGTGTAAGACATACTTTTTAAAAAGCATGCTTTGTGTATAATGTTCTATTTAAGGAAAATGTTAAATACATGTATTTCTTATGAGCACAGCTGTGTTCGCAGCTGCTTGCAGTACTCCGATACAAAAGCAATGTGGCCCTGTCTCCCATTTGAAGCCTCCCTGCATGGTGTTCCCCTAGCCCTTCAGTTTTAAATTTGGTCTTCTTCTCATATTAACTTCAGCTGTAGCTATGTTCACACCTGAGACTCTGAAAAGAAAATCTTCATTTGTTTTCCTAGTAAGTTGCCTGTCAGTCTAAGAAAAAGAGAATATTCTTGCATTCTCTGGTTTCTAATAGCCTGGCATCTGTGACAGTCTCAGAGGAGACTGATAACTCAACGCAATTTAAAAACAAGAATTCTACTGTGGGTGCTTCAGAATTTTGATATTCTTAATTAAAGCTTAACTTCATGTGTTCTAAAAGCAGGGACTCATGGTTTGTGAATTTCAAAGTACCATCTTACAGAGTTTGGAAGCACTGAAGCCTCAGATGATGTAATAGAGAGGTTACTTTTTCTTTGTTTCTGCAAAAATAATAGATGAAAAAGACAGAAGACCATGCCCACCTGATTGGTGGCAAAGCCTACGTAGGCTGAAAACACTACTCTCTCAGCATTGTGGGCTGCTCTGATTTCTCTCCCAGGGCTCTTTGAGTTCTTAGTAAGTATGTGGAGAATAATAGTCTACTTTGGATGTCATCTCAGAAAATAGCTTAAAAATTGTTTTCTCTTAGTCATATAAGAAATTATCTGATTATTGTTGACATATGGGTTGCTGGAGAATTCAAGCCAATACTTATGTACAAGTTATTTTCCCAAAGCTCATCAATTGTGGGAAGGTCTCTTAGGATTCACAAATTGTTTCCTTTCAACAACAGACACACTTGAATTCCCTATATTTTCTATATTTATTAAGCATACATTGTCCCTTGTTTTGGGCTAGAACTATTTCTTATAACTGAAAAAGTAACTATAACTTGTCATGGGAGCTGCCTAATAAAAAAGCAAGTTCGACTGGTTCTGTCATACATTTCACCAGCCAGGGAGATATGATAAACATTTTGAAAAATCCTTAAAAGAGAATATGTGTTAGAATATTTATAAGTTCCCTATATGGAAGTTTATTGGGTATGAGGAGTCCAAACATCATATATTGATAAGTCTAAATGGTTTAACATATTAGTTCCTGTCATAAAATTCTACCAGTTACCAAAGTTTGGCTTAAGATGATGATTACAGGCATTAAGTAGGATCATCTTCTTCAGATGGTATATTAGCTGCCTTTCTATTGCTGTTGTAAAACACCGTGACCAAAGGCAAGAGGTAGAGAGTATATTTTGATTTTTGGTTCCATGAAGTTATGAGTCCCAAATTCTGGGGACAGCACTGCAGCATGCACAATCACAGGATTAGGAATTTAAGAGTACACATCTTAAACCATGAGCACAAAACAGAGGCAGTGACCTGGACTGGGCAAGGCTTTTTATTTAAAAGTCTGTACCCAGTGACATACTCCCTTCAGCAAAATTGCACCATATTAGCCTCCCTAAACACCACCATCAACTGGGAACCAAGTGTTAAAATACTCGAGGCCATGAGGTTACAGACGGTAAGGCATCTCCTTGTTGAAGGATCATCAAGCTGTGCATTCCTTTTATTCACCCATTAATGTACTCATGAAGCAAGAACATAGGAATCTTTTATATGGACCGTGCCTGATGCTAGGATTGGATGTATAGTCTCTTGCGCAGTGACAAGCAGTATAGTACTAAGAGGAAGAGAATTAAATCGAGTGAATACTGCCCTCATTTGTGTAATTCTTCCCTCATGATTTGCTGAATTTTCATGGAAACTTGATACTCTTTTATGGGAGATCACTTCTTTTTTTTTTTCTGAGTAATAGGAAACAACAGGAACTAATTCATCTGTGCCACTGTGAGCTTTAATCAAACTAAACATTATCGTATTACCTGGATATAATTAGCAAATATATTAGCTTTTTGTGAAAAGTATTTCAATTAGTATCCTCAGAAATTCTGAGATAGCTTGCTACAGAAATATATTTTACCAAGAGATTTAGTTGAGGTTTTTTTTTTTTGCTTTTAGATAATGTTTTAAGTAAATTAATCAAATATTTACTCAATTAGTAATTATTGTAGTCTTACAATGAAAAATATTGCTCTCTGAAAGTTCATAACTTTGTTAAGCAAGGAAGAGAAACACAAAAACAGAGCAATGAGGAAACACAGAATATTATCATCGAAGAGGACAGCAAACCTGTATTTGTTTCCTCTTTTTTCCAAACACCTGCCAGACATGTTAACAATGTCTCTCCTTTTCATTAACTCAAATACAACCTCAGCATCAACCTTTTTAAAACTATATTTACATATCTACATGTATGTAAGTGCACCACATGAGTGCAGTGCCTTTGGAGGCCGAAGAGGGGATCAGATTCCCTAAACCTAGAGTTTCAGGTGGCTGTGAGCCTTCACATAGTTGTTGGTAATCCAATCCAGGTCTTCTGCAAGAGTAGCTAGTGCTCCTCCTAGCAACCTTTTTAAAGAAAGCACCATAAGAAGAACACCAGCGTTGTTCAGGATCACCCTCTGAGTATAATCTATCTGCCTTTCCTTTCAGCATAGGCTCAAGGAACAGCAAGCTTACGGACTGTGGGGTGCACAGATGTATTTTTCTAGCAGCTCAACACTGTTCATCTTCTTTCATAGTCATCAGCTCATAACCTATAGTTCTCTCCTCACCATCTCTGCCAACGTTGTTGAAATAATTTATAGTAAAATAATTATGGGATGTCACTTAGCATATGGCAAGTTCATGTTTCCAGTTTGTCAAGACAGAAAGCCAGAAGGAAAATAAAGCTGAGTTTTTACATGCATCGCATAAGCAGCACGTGACCCATCACAGCATTTGGCTTGCACCTGATCACTGGGATTTGGTCACTTTGTGCTTCCAGCCACCTGTTGGAAGCCAAGTGTGGCCATCTAATTTTCATAGGCTGCCATTAGAATGCGAAGAGCAGCCTTTAAAAAGCAAAGGGTGTTTGTGTGGAAAGATGGCTCAGCAGTTAAGAGCAGTTGCTGCTTTTGCAGAGGACCCATATCAAGTGACTCACAACCAACTGCACCTCCAGTTGCAGTGTCTGATGCCCTCTTCTTTCCTCATGAACACTGGACATAGTTATGTGTACACAGACACACACACACAGACACACACACGAGGCAAAATACTTTTCTAGTGTACCTTTGATCTCTGTGCCACAAAAAGACAAGCAAATGAAACCCACGGTGCTGAAGCAATCAATGGGCCGATCAGTTCCTGGTTTCTGCCGCTGTGAGACAAACACTCTAAAGATAAAACCAGAGCATGAGCTCCAGGGTGAAAAGGCAAGAAATGGAATCTCACCAATGGTGAGTGGGTCCATAGCATAGGAAGGAGGAAAAGCAACTTTGCGGTAGCAACCGCTGAGGTTTGGAATAGCCTACTGTGCTGACTAACAATAGTACATGGTGTGAGAAGCCCAAGACTGGAGGTATTCCACAGTTTAGATAATGGCAGTATCATCTTAGCCTGAGACTGGACACAGAATTAAAAGACTTCATTCTGATATGCCACCCACTAGTGACAGAGCCCTGATCAGATAATGGCTTTGAAAAGAGAAAAGATCTGCATTAAAAGCACGTGGAGCCCTTTCTAGTAACACAATAACTGGGTGCATCTGTTTGCTTGTACCAGTATGGGTTGGAAGGCAAGTCCTCACAGGGCGTCTCCAAAGACACCTATGCCATCTCTGTCCTCTGGTAGTCATTCAAATCTTTGAGGTAGCATGGCCTTTCCCCTAACTAATGAGTTGTCTTGATATGGTTAGTGGCTGTTTTAGGACTCAGCAGTATTTTATTTATTTTGCAGGGGGGTGGTTAATGAATGGTTTATAATTATTTGCCTTTATGATGTTTATGTTAAAAATGCTTCTCTTCCCCTGGAAACACTTTTTATTACAATTATTCACTTTGTATCCCTGCTGTAGCCCCCTTCTTCAGCCCCTCCTGGTCCCACTCTCCCTCCCTCTTCCCTGCTATGTCCCTCCCCAGAGAGTAGGGGAAGTCCTCCCTCCTTACTATCTGACCCTAACCTATCAGGTCTCATCAGGACTGTCTGGATCTTCTTTCTCTGTGGCCTAATAAGGCCACCTCACCAGGGAGAGGTGATCAAAGAGGTGGCCACTGAGACCATGTCAGAGACAGCACCTGCTCCCATTATTAGGGAACCCACATGGAGACTGAGCTTCTCATGGGCTACATCTGAGCAGGGGGTCTAGGTCCTCTCCATGCATGGTCCTTGGTTGGTGCATCAGTCTTTGTAGGACCCAATAAGCCCAGATTTTTTTGGCTCTGTTGCTCTCCTTGTGGAGCTCCTGTCCCTTCAGGTCTTTCTATCTCCTCCTTCTTCCATAAGATTCCCTGAACTCTGCCCAAAGTTTGGCTATGAGTCTCAACATCTGCTTCAATACCCTGATGGGTAGAGCTTTTCAGAGGCCCCTTGTGGAAGGCTCCTGTCCTGTTCCCTGTCTTCTCCTACTTCTGATGTCTATCCTGTTTTCCCTTCTGAATGAAGATTAAGCCTCTTCCCTGGGGTCCTCCTTCTTGCTTAGCTTCTATAGGGCTATAGATTTTAGTATATTTATCCTATGTTATATGGCTAATATCCACGTATAAGTGAGTACATACTATGTGTGTCTTTCTGCTTCTGGGTTACCTCACTCAAGATGATCTTTTCTAGTTCCATCCATTTGCCTGCAAATTTCAAGATTTCCTTGTTTTTGATTGCTGAGTAGTATTCCATTGTGTAAATGTACCACAATTTCTATATCCATTCTTCGGTTGAGGGACATCTAGGTTGTTTGCAGATTCTGGCTATTAAAAACAAAGTTGCTATGAACATAGTTGAGCAAATGTCCTTCTTTTGTGTTTGAGTATCTTTCAGATATATGCCCAGGAGTGGTACAATTGGACCTTGAGGTAGTTTAAAGGCTAATGAGAAATGCTGGAGGACTTGTCCGCATTTCCCATTCAGTACTTCTGTCTTCCTTGGCTGCCAGACAGCACTAAGTATTTAATCTTCTTGAAAGCCACCAGCTTTTAACAAGTGGGTAATAAGCACAGCTACAATGTGGAAATTACTTACATCAATCTCTCAGAAGCCTGAGAATTCCATGACAAATTGAGATAGTCCCTGCTTTCCAGTTGTTATGATTTTATTATCTGATGTGGGCAGTGAATATAGAGTATCAATAACAAATCACACTAGAGAAGCTGTGTACAACATCCCAGCTTTGTGATTCCATAAGCTACTTGATAAGTTGCCAGCAAACATGGATACATCATTGACTATATATGCATCTTAAATTTTATTACATTTTTATGATTTTTATGTATCCCACTAGGCAGCATTCTTCATAAAGACATTACAAATGATAGTTAAATATCTAAATGTGTTACACTTAATAAGTAAGTTATATAGGCTATAATTTATAGCATGACTATATTTAATTAAGCATGACTATAAATTATAGCCTATGTAACTTACCTATTAAGTATAGACATAAGTTTATATACACCTAACATAATAAACAATGTGCTTCTTATGTTATAAGTTAAGTTTCTCCTGAGATCTTTGTGTGGTCACTTTATAGTGACAAAGTATGTTTAGCCATGAATTCATCTTTCTGTTCACTGGAATATTTATGACCATCTTTTCTTCCTGTCCTCTCTCACGCCCCAGAGTTTGAGATGGTTCTATGAACTGTCCTCCACAGAATCCTGTATTTAATCCTTGTTCCTAGCCGGCTGTAATACTTCAGATTGTTCTGGATACCTTAAGAGGTAAAGCAGAATTATAGGAGGCGTGTCACTGGGACTGAGTCTTTGTGGGGACTATCTTGTCCCTGAAACTTCCTGTGTCCCTTTTTATGCCTCCTGCCTGATGGGAGGTGAATCTTCTCCACTGTCACATAATCATGCCACCATGATGTTCTGCTGAAGCACACAGGGCCAAGCCACCATGGGCTAACCCTCCTGAAAGTCATGATAATTCTTTATTTCCTTATACTGCATTGTTTATAATAATAAGAAACGAATATATATCTTTAGTCAAGTGATTCCCCAAAAACCTATCCTAAAATGCTTTCAGAAAAAAAATTTTATTCTATATCGCTCTTGCAGAGCTATGAACCAAAATAAACTAGTCCTTATAACTCACCTAGTCTTAGATATTTCTGTAATGCAATAGCAACACACTAAGAGGGACTGCAGTTATGGATTTACAGGTAGGGCTTGGGTGCTATTTGAGACCTGAGTGTGGATATCCAGCCCCCATATAAAAGCCAGGCACAGCAATACACGTGTATAATTCCACTACAACGGATGTGGAGACAGTGGATCCTGTTGAGTGTCAGGCCAGACAGTTCAGCTGAAATGTCAGAACACAGATGCAAGGAGAGACTGCCTTTAAAGCAAAGTTGGCAGTGATTGAGAAAGACAGCTGATGACATTTGGCTTTCACATATGCACTTATGGGCACACCACACGCACACACACACAGACACAGACACACAGCTTGCACAAGAAGAAGTAAGTAAATAAACAACAAATGGGAAATGCTCTAAGGAAATAGATTTTCCTGTAGTGTTGTCTAGAATAAGCAGTGGTTCAAGAATAAAGTCACTAGGTGTGACTTTTCTATTTTACTTATTATATTTTGTGAGCTGTGTTGGAAATAACTTTATAATATTTAAAATTCTGAAAATTAAAATAGTCTTACAGTTTTTTTTTTATTTAATGCTTCCTACCTGCCATAACACTGGATGTTATTTTATGTGTTTTCAAGTCCTCTGTGTAGAAACAATAGTAGAAAATGACTATTCTCAAAGAGAAAAAGAATCGCCAGGCAATTGACTGAATAATATGAACTGATATGATAGAAAGGATATTTTATTAGGTCAGTGTTTACCTCAACTTCCAGTTTTAAATTAAAATGAGGTAATAATGTAGGGGGTTTGGAGTGTTTACACAAAGGCGAATAATTTCAATTTTAATAAAATTATAAGTCACTCTGAAATGCACAAAGGAAACACAAGAACTTGGAGATAAATGTTTTGATTGTAACGGATGTGTAAATAAATAAATACCTTTTATATTAAAAAAAAACTAGTGAAGAATAGTCATTACCAGCTTGGCACTTCCAGCAGGGAGACGCAGAGCTCAGTCCATGATCTAATGGAATTCATGCTGCTTTGCTTTTTGTCTTTCCTGGGGGTTCAGATGCTTAAAGAAAATGTTTAAGTTCAGGGAGTAATCAGGAAATTATTCTGCAAAAGTGTTGTCACCAAATTACATCTACAGACAAGGGTGATTATAGAGCATTAGCATAAAATTCTTGACAAAGTGTGCTATAGCTAGAAAAATGTGTTTAAGTATACATATATACAGATGTGTGCCCATGTGTGTGACTATGGGTCTGTGTGTGTTCATGAGTACATGCATGTGTGTGTTCACGTATATGTACATGTGTGTGTGTCTGTGTGCTTGTGTGTTTGAATGTGTGTTTGTGTGTGTCTATGTGCTCATGTGTGTGCATGTGTTTCTGTGGTCACATATGTGTATTTGTGTGTGTGATACATGTGTACAGTGTGTATGCCTATCATTGCACAAGCATGCCTGTGAATGAACACACACCTTCCAAAATCAATGTAAACAGAAAAAAATTAGGATTATTGCTTCATTACTAAAAAAACAAAAACAAAAACAAAAAAACAAAACAACAAAAAACAAAAAAAAAATGTCTGTTGGCAAATCCTAAACAAAGCCTCACACTTTATCAGCATGTTCTTGAGCTGCTTCAAAAAAGGTCAGAGGCAGAACAGAGATGGAGGCTGTTTGCAGGAAGCTGGTGGAGTTACTGTTATGAGGGTTTTCCCTGAGAACATGTGCAAGGTGCTAACTGAAATTTCATTAATGAAGATTGGTCTATTAGCAGTCAGTGGCCGGAGGAATTTATTTCATTGATTCAAAGCTTCAGTGCCCGAACAGTGAAGGGCAAAAGCATTGAATATGCTCCTAGCTGGTTTTTAACTAACCGAGTTAAACTTTAATTCTCCCCTTTCTCACAGACTCCATCCCTGTACATTTTATGTTAGAAAATAATTGGTAGGAAGTTATCCTAATAAGTTGAATCTCACTTCAATCCTGTGTTTTAAAAGGCTCTGTTCTATAATTTGACGTATTCATTTTTAAAGTAAGGAACTCTTGCCTGCATTTCTTTTATATTCCCCATTTATTTCTTGTTTCTTTTATACATATATGTCTTCAATCATATTATGGTCTCACCAGGCACCATCTGTCACACTAGGAGATTTTTCATGTTATGTTTGTATTTGTTCAATCTGAGTATGGAATTCTTTGGAAATGGCTGAGCAATAACACTGAAATAATGTTTCTGTAAAGCATGAAGCTGAGGTTTTATTGACCTAATTGAGACAACTTGAATAGATGTTGGCAAAGAGTGAGAACTTGTGAAGACTCAATCAACTTTCTCCATGTATCACTTAATAACAGAAAAAGAAAACAAACAATAATCGAAAAAGTAGTCTCAAAAACAAAACCATATTCTTCTATTTTTACCATATTCTTGTTCCTCTTTTCCTTTCATGCCATAACTTTCACAGTGTATCAGGGCCTGGTTATGATAACTAGTTGCAACTTAAATGAGAAATACTCTTCAATAGGAGGTACCCACTGCAGAACTAATATCTAAAAATCAGAGAGCAAATACAGTAATTTCCACGTAATGCTCTCAAGATATCTGTTACATTCATAGTAAATATGTTCACACAATTGTCAGTTCTCCATTGTTACAGTGGAATTGAATTTCTTACAAATGAAGTTTTGAAGTTGTTTTACACTGTTCTTTTTTATTAAATTGTTTTATTTGTTATTTTATTATCTGTTATCAGTCTCTCATTATCTGCACTAACCACCCATCCATATAACATCAAATTTATCTGTTCTATGTGGCTCCATATGCCCTGACTGGCAAGACAGAAGCTATGTGGCTGAATAAGACATAAGAAATTTAGTATCTGCAATATGATTTTCTCCTTCTGAACTTTGAAAAAAATGTAAAGTACCTTTGAGAATTTGGGTTTTTATCTTATGTTCTCAGTCAGGCTTAGAAAAGAGTCTTGGTATAGTTTTAAAATTAGCAAAATACATACTACATTGCTTTTAAATCCAGGAATTAATTTTAATTCCTCTAACATGCTCGAAACAAATGGAAAAGTATGATTTTTTTCTATCAGACAATTTTCTAAATTTTTAATAAATAAAAATTCTTCTAGACAATATGTTTGATCAGCTGGTTTAAACAATCAAGTTCTGCCTGTTCCAGAGACGACAGATACAATTTTTAATATCATTTTCAATGGGACAGGGGGCATGGCTCAGTGAGTTAAGTGCCTTCTGTGAAAGTGCAAAGACATGAGTTCAAATCCACAGAAGGCACATAATGTTGGATACTGTAGTGAGCTTTGGTAATGCCAGCATGCCTACCCAGACCTGGAAGTGGACACAGGAGAGCCACAGAAGCTGCTGGGCCAGCTAGCCTTCCTGTATAATGAACAAAAAGGAGACTTTTATTAATCAAGGTACAAGGCAAAGAACAACACCTGGAGTGGGCCTCGCACACAGGCTTCACAATCACACTCCCATACATGGACAAGTACACACATACATGCATAAATAGTAAATTAATAAGTGTTTTGAAGTACTGCTTTTAGGAGTAAAATGCATCTCATTACAAATCCCACATTTGATTTGCTTCCGTGAGCGCACTGTTACTTTGTGTTCTATTAGTCATGCTCAACTTACTAGTAGTTTTGATGTGGAGAGAAAAACATTATCTGAAAATGACTACCTTAAATCCTATCTTATCCAGCCACTAACGTGTTAGATCAGGAAGCCTCTACAGGCCACGATGGGTGCTGCTTCAGCAGTGCAGGGGAGTCAGCAGTTGAGCCCAAGGAAGCCAGAGCCAGGGGGCAGGGTGTGTCAAGGGAGCCAGAAGTCAAGGGACAGCTCCAGCAGTCTCTAGCACTGTTCATTCTTTTACCCTATAACTTTAGCTGTTTTTGCTGAGTTTGTTGACTATTATAATGCTACAAAAATGATTAACGTCTGAATAAATCATGACGAGCCAGGCTTGGAGGTATACACCTGTATTTCCAGAACTTGGAAGCTGAAGGCAGGAAGATTGGGAATTCAAGGTCATCCTGAGTTATATAGTAAATTCAAGGTCATTCAGAGCAGCTGTGAGAGACCCTATTCCCCTTCCCCATTTCTCTGTCTTTCTGTATCCCTCTTCCCTCCCTCGTTCTTCTCTGTGTCTGTGTGTATTTGTGTGTGAGAGAGAGCTACAAGAGACCCTGCTCTCCCTCTGTTTCTCTGTCTCTTGCTCACTCCTCACTCATGTTTGCTCTCGCTCTCTCTCTCCAAAGTAAAACAAGCGATAATAAGAAAACATCATGAAAGCACTGGTAATGCGTCTCACTTTGGGGATCTTATGTTAGGCTTCCACAATGGATACATATAAACCACATTCATCCCACAAAAAAACAACAACAACAAAAACAAAAACAAAAACAAAAACTGCTCTTACCTGTGGTCACTTAGAAGCAGAAATGAGACTCTATTCTAATGAATCATTCAGCTACATTCTGGGTAGTGTTGCAGTGACATGGTGTGAGATCATGAAACAGCCACTGCACAAATGGCACTTGCTAATAATCCCTTTGTGAGTCAGGAATTTCCTGATTCTGTGACCTTGGCTTTGGGCTAGTAGCTAAAGATTACAGGTTTGCGACTTCGCCCCTGGCTCTCTGCTGTTTTCTGGAGGCTGTGAGTCAAATCATGTTGGTGAGATAGCAGAGCTGCAAACTACATGGTTATTTGTTTCTATAGAACTGATTATCATTGAATATTTTAAATGTTACTTCAACAATTCAATATCTTCTATTTGCATTTAATGTTATAGGTAATATTATGTTCTAGCAGATGAGATAAAAACATTACTAATATTTATGGTTTCATTTCTTCAGCATCATTAAATTTTGCAGTGGATTGCCAAAGATGTCCCTTGGAATAAACACTCATTTTTCTATGAAGGAAGAAAACTAAGATAAAAGGTTAGATCCCAGGGCATAGAGGTAAATTATCCTAGGTACTGAATTCAAGATAGGCCTCAAGTCAAGAAAGTGAAATGAAAAACCAAATGTGACATATAGAATCAAAAGAAGGAGACAGAGAAACAACCAGAGCAGGGCACAGACATGAGAAAGTTTAGTCCTTTGTTTCCAACTTCAGAGAGCATCAGGATTGCTGGGCAGTCTGTCTGGGTAGAGTAGAGTGCAGCCGAGAATTTGCTGATCTTTTGGTCAGCGCTAGACTGGTGGTTACTGGTCTAAATGAATCCCAGAGACAGGTGGGATCTGAGTGACTTTGCAGAAGTTTCTGGGAGAAGTGATGAGGTGAACTGAGTTTTGTTAAAGGGCTAGGGGCATAATAGATACACATAACATTTTAAGTTTCTTTTCTTAATTGGATTTTTTTGAAGTCAAATGCATAGCTCAGATTTTATGAGGCTATAAATATGAACCCCCTTCTGTATTAAGATACAAAATAAGACTCTATACTCCTGCTGTGTAAGCACATTTAGGAATAACTGATAGATTCTCTGTGGTTTGGGTTTAACAAATCATGCTTTGCTCTAGTTCAGTCTGCTTTGAAAAGCACTGCCAGAGTCAGATTTTGCTTCTGAAGTGGCTTTGTACGTTGAGCCATAGATTTCTTGAATTCCCAGAATTTTCGTTGTAAAGCGTTGATATTACTAACTGCACATGGTTATCATGGGGATTACGTGCAGTAGTGAATTGAAAGCCACTAATCAGAGTGCCTGGTGCATAATAATTGCACCATAAATGTTAGGTATTATTGGACCACTAATGTAAATGCTTTTATTCAGGAATGTGAGTATATGTACTGTTTGTCATTATCTTATGTTTAACCTGATAGGTAGTTTCTATAGCTATAATTCACTGGTAGTCTCCTGCTAAGAGTAACCTTGAGTTGGGATGACATTATAAATTATATGTAAACAATATGAGTCAGAAGTTAAGGTGTATTACCAATAGCCAAGAATCAAAAACTGCCTCCAGCAAATTTCACACTCAAAGGAAGTTTGTTTGTGTGCTTCTTTTTTTGTGTTTTGTTATTGTTATTTTGTTTGTTTGGAAAGAGGGTAAATTCAGGCTAATCTGTGTAATGGTTCACATGCTGAGGTCAGAGGACAAACTCTGATGTCCATTCTCACCTTTAACCTAGCGTGACTCGCTTGTTCATTGCTGCATGCACCAGGATAGCTGACCAGTGACCCTCCAGGACTTTTCCTGTCTCCAGCTCCCATCTGCCACTAGAGCCCTGAAACTATGGATGTGTGTACATGATACCAAGTTTTCAATGGGTGCTGCAAATCTACACTCAGGTCCTCATATTTATGCAGCAAATATTTTCCCCAACCATCACCCAAGTCACACCACCATTAAAAACATCAACTGTAAGACCAACTTGCCCGGATTCATGTTCTCACAACACCCTTCACAAATTCTAGAACTTGAGAAAGACACTTGACTTCCTGTGCTCCAAAAACCTCAATATCAAATAATGATAGTGATGGTTCTAATAATGCCTACTACAGAGAACACACACACAATCGACGACTAGACCCTGGAAATTAAATGAGAAGAGTTTAAATCATGTCTAGCACAAAACAGACACCACTATAATCTTCTGTTCCTTGTATTGAATTATATTCATATATATTCTGTAAGGAAAAATAGTTATAAGGAAACCATTTCCTAGAAAACTGTTCATTTCCTTCCTTATTCAATACAATGAGTTCTGTAATCAAGAATATATAATATAACATGTGATATCTAATATCTAATCTATATAATAATCTTCCCTATCCACCTTTGCACTGCCTTCTTGAAAATGTAATTGACATTTTCTTTATAAACACAGTTGATATCATTAAGATGATGTAGCCTTTAATGATGTGCTGAAAACAGAAGAATTAGAACACTCTTAGCACACAGTTTCTCAATGTGGCCCCTTTAATGGACTTCATTGTTGCTATGCGCAGTGGTTCTTCCTCTGTCTATTTGGCCTTGGTCTTTGACATATGAAAGTGTCTTTTGGAAGGGCGTCTTAGCTCAGATATGGTTCCTTTCCTGGTGACACTTGTGGCTTCCTGAAGCAGTCCTGTTGTCACCTGACACCCAGGCATCTCCACCAGCACCAAGCTTGGCCTTCCTCCTCAGGGCTTTAGGATTGATGGTACCACACTTGTGCCTTGGGGGCTCAGTGCACCCTCTATGCTCTTCCCTCTGGAAGCTCTATTCCCATATCTACTCCGTTCATCTCAGGCCAAGCCACCTATCCACAAGCCTGGTTGCATTTCCCCTTGCGTTCCTCATCACTATATCACATTGATATTGCATGTCTTCTGAAAGAACTCTCTTGCTGGCCCTGGGGGTCACAGGTACCCTATGTGATGACTAGTGTTTATTTTCCGCTTGACACTGAGGAGCCAGAACTCCAGGCACATGTGTAAGGAACTTCCTAGACTACAGTTAGTGGCAGAGACTGTCTGTTTTGGATGGTTCTCTGTTCTTGACTGTCAATCTGATGCAAGCACCTGCTTCAAGTCTCTACCATCTTGGCTTTCCTGTGATGATAGACTATAATATTGAGCCAAGTAAGTCCTTCCTCCCTTAAGTTGTTCTTGTCAGGGCACTTGATCACAGCAAGTAAAGAATCTATGGCACCCTGCTAGGCCTGTGACTAGCGCCTGATCTATCATGTTCTTGCAGCCTCTAGCCCATACTTTTGCATTTGGTTCTTTACTACATGCCCCTTTTGACATTGGGCTTCACTACCACCTTCCCTTTTGTGACAGA
The DNA here is from genome assembly GCA_028658305.1 of Pachyuromys duprasi. NCBI lineage: Eukaryota > Metazoa > Chordata > Mammalia > Rodentia > Muridae > Pachyuromys > Pachyuromys duprasi. Next base: position 5,275,499 of record CM053747.1, read on the forward strand.
ACCCCACTGCTATAGCGGTTTCCTCCCAGGAAATAGTTCCTCAGCCACACTCATCTTGAGATTCATCTTTGATCTTCCTTTTGACAAGCCACTTGCTTTTTCCAGAGCTTTCCTGTTTGCACTCGTATCTCTTGCAGACATCTAAGTGTGGCATGAGGGTGTTTCCAAACTCATCTTGAAAGCCTATGGATCAAGAGTCCAGCTGAACTCTGATGGGCCGGACTCTGCCATTATCCGAGCCTACATCTCATATCACATCTCTCTAGTTCACCCAGCCTCTGGACAACAGATGTCATTAGAATTTTCAGCTGCCTCCTAGTGTTCCTTTGGGCCTTGTTTATCCTGTGTGACAAACCTCCACTTTGTTTACATGTAAGAAAATGGGATAAATTCTTTAAAGTTCTTCCAGTTATATCCAAATCTAGCATAGCATCTGAAACAGGAAACACACACAAAATGCATGCAACCACTGAATATTCAAAAAGACCAAAGGGAAACTTGCCCACAAATCCCTTAGTACATAAATGAGAAATCTGAGCTCCTGAGATAGCATTTTGAAATTTAGAAATTATATGTTTAGACATAAGCTTCCTTCTATTCATGACTCATTATATCTAGGGGCCTTTGATATTATTGGTATGAATTTGTATTTCAGAATAAACTTACTGTTTATTAAAAATGAATTTTACTTAAAAAAAATTCAAGCCATCCACAATATTAAGTCTAAGAAAATAGTACAGCAGTTGTGAACAGGATGCTGTGGTATGTTACAGTTTTTCTGCATTTGATGAATAATTGCCGACTGGTTTAGAGTGCACATCAGTCAGCCTGGAAAACAGTGTTTGCCTGGGTTTCCTGAGACCTCCTCATGACACAGGTAGACAACCAGTGTTTTTCAGTATAATGTCAAGGGTAAAGAAAAGAAGGTCATCTGCAGATGTTTCTAGCTTTTTGAGACAATGGTTCTCCAGCGCTTTGCAGTTGTCTGTTACAGAGCCAGTGTTGTAATCCAAACCCAGAGAAGGGACCTCAACTGCCCCCACTCACTCCCTTTCCTTCAGTCTGATTGAGCAAGCTGCAATGTATTAACTATCCAATGAGTTCCAAAGATCGTTTTCATTTGCATCTATGTTTATGAGCACTTGCTGACCACCCTCCCTTATTTCAGAAGTTTTTACAGCCTGATTCAGCAGCTCCACCTCTTAGGCCTTTCACCAGCAACTTTAATCTCTCTGATCAGGCTCACTTGAATTACAGGCCTCAAAGCAATTGTCAGTAGGAGGATACAAATAGATTGTGGTTGGTGGTCTGTATATTATGCTGTTCAAGGACCCTAAAAATGCAAAGAACTCTGAATACTGAAACATACAAAGTGATGTCCACCATGCAGAAATGCAGTTCTGATTTGAATTCTTCTAGTCATTTCGCAGATTAAATGTACAGGCCGACAATACTTGCTCTTAATTCAGACACTTGCTACAAATCTCAAGATTTCTGCACCACTGGCCAAATGGCTACTAATTCAAGAGTCCTGTATGTAACCCTTTAAGAACTCAGGAAAACACTATACAAGAAGGTTGATACCAAAGCACCAAAATTAGGAATGCTAAAATAGTTAGACTCAGAGGGTAAGTCCTGGAAGGTTCCACATGTTCCCTGGTACTGTCAAAAGCAGGAAGCTTCAAGAGTGTTCAGAGATTTTACTGTGGTCTCATTATGCAGGAATGATTGGCTGAATCAGTGGAGGCATGGAGTAGATATCCAACCCCATTGCCATCCTTAGAATTTGGCAGTTTCAGTCAGATGTTCCATGACTAACCACCTCTTTAACAACATGATCGTTCTTCTGTGTCCAGTGCCCATCCTGAAACTGCCTCAGGGGTCCATGGGAAATTTCTCCATGAGTAGAAACCTAGATGTAGTCGCAGGCACTATTAGAAATAAAAAATAAGATGAGGCTTACAACAGGTTTTCTCTGAAAGGGGTTTATTAGGGGAGAAGGGGGAACAGGCGTGGGCCAAGATGGGGAAGGGAGAGGAGGAAAGGGGAAGAAGGGTAGGGTGCCCCATAGAGAGGGTAAGAGGGTGAGAGGAATAAGAGGGTGAGGGGAGTAAGAGAGAGAGAGGAATAAGAGAGTGAACACGTGTCTGGTGGTCCTTTTATAGGTCAGGTAATTATTAACCACGCCCCCAGGTGTGGCCACCTGGCTGGGTGATACATGATGTCATTGTTGCTAGGTAACCAGAAGCAAGGTTGTTGCAGAATACTAACAGGCACCCCATCATGAAAACAAAGATCTCCCTAACCACTTGGGAATTTCAAGTGTCTTGAGCTTATTCCCAGGAATTCAAGACAGAAACCAAATCTTTTCTTTGTTATAAAGCATTCAGAAAACGCAACACAGATTAGATCTGTTTAAGTCAAAGAAAGCCAGAAAAGAGAAATGTCCTGGGTTTATTATAGAAAAACTCACTTAAAACTTTTTATTTAAACCAATCATAAGTGGTTCTTGAATATTAATAGAATCTCTTCATTTGTCATTTATTTTTTACTCAATCATTCAACACTATTTATTGAACACTGTCATCACTAAAATACTGTTAAACTTAATTATATTATTTGTAAAACATAGTAAAGAGAAAAGGTGAACTGTTTGAAGTTATTCTCTCATTTTATTCCAATCTAAATGAATCTAAAGTCTGCGATCTCAAAAAGTAAAGGAGGGAAGCCCCAAGTTTTCAAAAGTATTGGGCATGGGGAGCTGTAAAGAGATTGGGAATCAGATAAAATAGAAATGTGGATTTCTTGTTGTTGTTGTTGTTGTTGACCCAAGTGTACCACTTGGTCTTATATTCGCAATATAAATCAAGAAGTGTTTTGAAATGTCATGTTGTAAATTGTTCTCTTTTTTTGCTTTCCTGTAATTGGAGCAACATACTAATTTTTACAAGTTGTGACTACTAACAGAGAGCAATCACCTCACAGACTTGTACCGGAGAGATGAGCATGTCCAGGTGACAGGCAACGGCCACGTGCAGAGTCCTCGCTTCCCCAACAGCTACCCACGGAACCTGCTCCTGACATGGCGGCTCCATTCCCAGGAGAAAACACGGATACAGCTGGCCTTTGACCATCAGTTTGGACTAGAGGAAGCAGAAAATGATATCTGTAGGTAAGAGAACAAAATCCTTGTTAGTGCTCTAAAGAAAGTGGGAGAACAGGAATTAAAACCATCACATCCAAAATTCTTATTAAACTCTTTGGAATTACCCAACACATTTTCTTATTAGATACTTTCCCGATCCTATACTAAAGCAATTTAAGGGAGAAGTGTTTGTTTTGGCTTACAGTTTGAAGATATCATTTCAGTTGTAGTGGCTGGCCATGTTGTATCCATTGTCAGGAAGAAAAAGACTGATGGGAGTCGGTAGTCATCTTGTTCTCTCCTTTTCATTCAGTCTAGCACCCTAGCTTGGGGAACAGTGCTACAATCTTTTAGGGTAGGCCACCCTCTTCAAACTAACCGAAGGAAGATAATCATTCACAGGCACGGCCAAAAGCTGGTCCCCTGGATGATTCTAGATTCTGTCAGGTTTTAAATCAATATTCACAATTACAATGACCATTCTTTTTTTTAAAAAAAAAAAAGTGTTACATTGTCACTGTAGAAGGCTCTCAAAAATGCACACAATCAGTCAACCACCTCATGTTTCCCTGAAAAGAATAGGCTCTGAGGATCTGTGAATTCCTGAGGCCCAGGGAGGCTTTTGTGAGCATGTAAATGTGCTCAATCCTGCAAACCATCCCCCCCTTCCCCAGAGCTGCATACCCTGGTCAATGTCTGCCACAAGCCCAAAGAGCAAAGCCTCTGCTTGATCTAGGGGATGAGGCCACTATATCCATGACAAGAGATGGTCTTCCTCCCAAGGGTCCAGCTTGTGGGTAAGGACATGGGATTCAGGCCGAGGGGGTGAGAGGTACAGAGACCAGGAGTCAGGTAAATGCAGTTAGCAATCCGAGGGAGAGCAGATGCAGACTCATTTATTCCGGAAGAGAGAGCACATTACATAGCTTTGGGTGACCAGTCAGGTTCCTAATGGCCCTTTGCTGGGAATGGCCACAGAGATGGTGATAGAGAACCAGGTCAGGGTTCTGTTTGAACACATCACTGATAGGCATGAGAACGAAACAGAGACAACCTCAGGATCTGTTTGCTCTTCAGAAAAAGAAAGAAGGTGAATCACCCTCCCTCATTTGCATGCTTATCAGAGAAGGTCCAGGCTGTTGTTCCTTGACTTGTTAGCTCACAGCATCATATTCCCTTAATTACCCTGCCTGAGACTTGGGGAGGAATTTTTTTTTTACCTCTTTGTGCTTTACTGGCTGTACTTGTTCTGCATTGCCAATGAACTCCTGAACTACTAAATCCTCTCTACAGTTTATTTTCCTTTGAATAATAAAAAGAGGTGCGTCCAATTTGGTTGTCCTTTGTTGCATATTTATTATACTGACAGCTTTTATTATGCTGCTATTTTTTTCCCAGAAAAAAATAATACCAGTGACTATTATTTTCTAGGACCACAGAGGGTAATGTATGCCAGAAAGCAGAGACAAATATACATGAGAAGAGCTAGTTAATATTTACAATGAGAATAAACTAAAGCTGATCTTGTGTCTTTTCAACCTTGAAAGAGAGAACTATTTTTCATTTGTGCTGACAAAAAAGGGAGGAAAAAGGAGGAAAGAAACAAAATAAAATGCTATTGAAAGGGTGTGAAAGGTGGTAATAAGGAAGGTAGTATGATCTGTTTCCATCTAGGATATGTCTGACACTGTCTTTACTTCCTTTACAGTTGCTATTCTAAAATAGCCTGACAATATCTCAAGGAATAAAGGGTTTATTTTGGCTTAGGGTTCAAAGGTACAGCCCATCAGGGCACAGAAGTTAAAGCAGCTGTCCACAGTGCAATGACAATCAAGAGTTGGGGAGTGAAGAGTGCTGGTGCTTAGTTATTTGTTATTATGCAATCCAGGACCGAGGTCCAGGGAATGATGCCTCCACTATGGACATGTCTTCCAACCTCTACTGACCTAATGCAGATAACTTCCCACATGCCTTCTTAGAGGCAGGTATCCCAAGTGATTCTGAATTTCATCATATTGACAATTATGTATCATCATAAATACAAAATATGCAAGGTAGGGAGTTTTGTTTTTTCTACCCCAAACAATTCTCTAACACCTGCTGAGTGTCCCACGGTTCAGTTTAATTCTGACATAGTCACTTGGGTTTGCATCCAAGTTCACAGGACAAGACTTCGGTACCATGACTCTCCCCTTTTTTGAATGGCATGTCTCAGGCCTTTCATCTTCTACCAACTATAATCAGAGAGCCCCACAACACCTCCTAGGCTTTGCTGAATTGTTATTACAGCTCACACAAATCTCAGAAGTCTTTGACTTATTGATTACCAGTTTTGCATAGAGAATGTAGCTCAAGAATTGCCCCACAGAAGAGATGTACAAAAGTAAAGTTCATGGAAAGAGAACCTTCTCCAAACAACCTTGCTGCTTCACCAACCCAGAAAGTTCATTGCATGGCTCATGGGCATGGGTGGTGATTAAACTCAGTCTCCAAGCTCTCTCTGCTCCCTCAAGCTGTAGACCTGGAGCTGAAGTTCTAAACCTCTAATCATTCTTTGAGCTATCTGCACTGCCTCCATCCTCATTAAGGTAAACTGTAGTGACTAACAAAAGAATCTCTCCTCATTCTATCACTTGGAAACTCCAGAGGTGTTAGGATAGAACCAAAGAAAAAGACCAGATGTCTGTTTTCTTGTTACAGAAAGGAAGCCACTGATGAACTAGGATTTTGATCCTAGACAATATTCAAACAAGTATTAGAATGGTTTATTTTCTGGACCGTTCAACAATTCAAGTTGCTTCTCAAATTTTCCAGGATGACGTAGAACGATAAAAGGATGAAAGAGATGAAACAGAGCCTAATCCACAGTCCTCCCTAGCCTGGGGAGGATTTGAGATTACACTGAATTTTGTAAAATAAAAGTGACCTGGTGTTATTAAAAATCTTTCACATAGATTTATGCTTGTGTAGTAAATATGATTTATATATACTATATATAAAATAAAATGCAATGGATTTTTTACCATTTGCTCCCAAACCTCACTGTTGTGTACATTGCAAAACTTTTTTGCTTGAGTAATGACTCTTTCTCTGTTAAAAATAACCTTCCAAGAACCATATAAACATTAAATAATTAATTATCACAGTACTCAGGAGATACCTAGCTGCAAAAATTATATAAGCTATATTTTGCCTACAGAGAAACTGAGTCAAAGAACATAAGGGCCTCCTAAATCACTGTCAGGAATATGTAGTCAGCATGTTGTTATTTTTAGCTGCTCTTTATATCACCCTTCCCAATGAAAGTAAGAAAAAGCAATAAATTCCAGTTGTTTTTTCTATACATTATTCTGCTTTCTAATGAGAAGACAAACCAAAATAACAATAAAACGTATGTGAGACTTCTGCCTCTGTTCACCAGAGTACCTGGCACTTGCTTGTGACTTTGTGAAGTCACTTGGGGGAAAGGTGGAGATAAGGAGTAAGAGTTTTGACCAACTGTTAGACAGATTGTTAAATGGATCTTGTAGAATGGTCCACAACCTGAGGGGTCCTACAGCAGGATAAATGCTCTACAGAGAACGTAGGTTTGTCACGGAAAGAACATTAGGCTGGGATGGGTGGAGAAACTACAAGGATGAAATGGAGACACAGAGTAACTAATGGATCTGTGCTGTTGTTTATAATCCCGGGATCCTGTTTCTATGGCCAGAGCTGTGATCCTGTGTTAGTGCAGACCTGATTCACAACCTGCTGCAGTTACTGATTAAGATGTGTGGCTCCTTAGTGGTATCTGCTTTCCTTTATCATGTGGTCTCTCTAAAAGACAAATTTTAAAGAAAGGAGACTCCTTGATCTATGGAGATGTCAGTCACTCACTTCTCAAGGAAGCCTTGGTGGAGCAAATTGATTCCCAATGGAAAGTGGGCTGCAAGCTACAGGTTGTGACTATTTGTACATGTAACTCAACCTACCTCTAAAGCATGTTAATGGATTACAGCTATTTATTTTTCCAGAAAACCTTTTAAGCTTTGTGTTCTGAAAATTCTGTTTAATGATACAGGACATTGTCATTGTTATAATGGAGTGAATCAGTGTTTTCTTGCGGTATAATGTTGAATTTCATGTTTGGCAAACATTGCCTGAGTTCGATTTTGGTTTTGAACTTTTCTGCAGTTTATTGTTTTTAGTTAGTAAGTCATAAGAAATCATGTGTGAGTCTTGATTTCTCAGTGACTAAAACAAACATTAGTAAAAAACATTAACGAAATCACATTGTTTCCAGGTATGATTTTGTGGAAGTTGAAGATATCTCTGAGACCAGCACTGTTGTCAGAGGGAGGTGGTGTGGCCACAAGGAAATCCCTCCAAGGATAACGTCAAGAACAAACCAGATTAAGATCACATTCAAGTCCGATGACTACTTTGTGGCAAAACCTGGATTCAAGATTTATTATTCATTTGTGGTGAGTAGCTAAACTGCCCTGTTATTAAAGCAAACACTGGATTCATCACATAAGGATCATTTTCTGTGATTAAATACAGTACTGTGAGGGATAATGTACTTAATCCCCTTATTGCATGGTTTTTTTTTTTAATTTTCCTTCCCTATGGACAAAATCTTAAAGGAAACCTTTGTAAGGAAACCCATTTTGGAGCTAGTCTGTCAAACATGAATTTTGAGGGAAAAAGAGAAAATAGAAATGGGAAAAAGTCTATAGTGCGGTCAGTTCAACTAAAGCAAGGTGTATATATATATATATGGGTGGGTGGCATGTGTGTGTGCGTGTTGTGTGTGTGTGTTAAACATGTTTTAAGAGTTATAGAAGAAAACAAATTATCCCCCCTTTGATTTGAAAAGTTGTTCACAACTTTAAAATCCTGCAGATTGTAGCTGATAAAATGCCCCAGACTTGAGAAGGCCCCATGTTGCAGCTGAGAGCCGGAGGGTTAGTTAGCATCTTCAAGACCATAAAGTGCTACTTTGGCCCAAGAACTGAATCCTGTTTGTTACACCCATGCGTTTCATAGCATGCCTTCTACCTGACCCTCTTAACAGCCATCTTCAACATCAAATGGTTCTGAGTATTTGGAAATATTCAACCTCTTAGTAAGCTGGAATATACATTATAGTTAATCCTAGCTGCCGGGCCACACATGGTCACACATTTTCATTCCTCATTCACTCATCCAGTGTAAAGTGTGGGTGCCAAGTAGAGCGCAGTGCTCTAAATGGCATCAATTTGTTGGGTCTTTTTGTCTTTTCTGTTTGCATGGAATAGAATAGGAAAGCTATCTTGCTGTTTTTTTATCATCTAATGTTTCCGTGCATTGTTCTGAGCTATTAAACACTAAGCGAATTCTATATCAGAACGCGGTCAATGAAAAACTAGCATAAGCTGACGCTGGTTCAAGTTTTAATTTGGAAACAATCCATCCATCATGGTTTACATTATTGCAGACTTACGGGGTGCTGCGAAGCATTGAAATTAAGTGTGAATGTTCAGTTTCTCCATTCCTTTCCCCTTTAATGTATGTAATCAGTAATACATCTGTTCACAGTTGTTCATGAGCAAAATGGACTTGGCACGCTCAACTGGTGATGGGCAGATGGGCTTAACGAAAGATCTTTTTCTCTTAAAATATCCCGGACTGCCACCGCAGTGCATATGCCTTCTCTGATGCCTGGGCCATGGTTAATTTGAATAGTCAGACGATTACGTTAAGTGGTCCATAAGTCAGAGACAATTTATTTTTATTGTTTATTCATTGTGTGTATGTATGTGCACACACTGTATACGTAAACTCCCCCATATAGGTGCTTTTGGAGATATCTGCTAATTTCTCTAACTTATTTTTAAAATTCTGCTTATTTTTTTATAATTTCATACATGAATACGGGGTAATTAGATCATATGACCCCTAGTTCCCCCTCCAACTACTCCTGGATAATGCCTAGGAGCACAATCTCTCTCTGCCTCTGTCTCGGTCTGTCTGTCTGTCTCTCTCTGTCTTTCTCCCTTTCTCCATCCCTCCATCTCTCCCTCTGTCTCTCTTTCTTCCTTTCTCCCCTCTCTCTCTGCTCAATCCTATACCTTGCTGCACTACTGCTGCCCATATGCTCCGGAGTGTGGGACTGGGCAACCTAGTCTGAGGTACACCACTGAAAGAAACTGTCTCTCAACTGCCCAACTGCTCCTTAGTGGGGGAGGCACTTTAAGATCTCCTTCACTTTCCAGGCTGAATGTTGACTCCTTTAATCCTGTGTAGCCCTTATACAAGCAACCACCACTGCCGTGAGTCCAGGACTAAAACGGTCCTATTGAGTTCAGAAGACATCATCACGATAATCTTCTCCAACCGGTGGCTTTCACAGCCTTCCTACCACCTTTTCCATGTTTGCCAACCCTAGAGATTAGAGTTGTGATTAGTTGTTCCATTTAGGGATGAGCACCCCACAGTAACTTACTCTCTGCTCTTTAACCATTTGTTGTGTCTGTGTTAACTGTCATCCTGGGCATAAAAAGCAGCTTCTCTGTGGATGGGTGAGAGTTGCAGTGTGGGCATAAAGTCAAGTATCTAGCGGACATTTGCTACTATATCCCTAAAGCAAAATAATGATAATGGGCTCTGCCCAGGGTCTATGACCACCTTCAGCCTTTGGTTCTTGGCCATGTTTAAACTACCAGCCATGACTTTCTATAGCTGGAGTAAGCCTTAAACCCAATTAGAAAACTGTTGCTTACTTCCATAGCATCCATGTCACTCTTTTGCCATTCAGCAGATCTTGCCAGGCCAGTCATTACTCTAGTTTGTAGGGTTCACAGCTGGGTCAGACTGTTGATGCCTTTTTGTCCCCCAGCAGCCTGAAAAATACCTTGGGTCACCATGAATGTTACCTAGCAGGGGAGGCAGCTTCCCTCCTCCCAGCGCCGGTTTGATCTTCCATATCTTATTCCCAAAATGTGTGATGTCTTCAGCAATAAGATCTTATCACCTTGTTCTAGTGGGTAACTGAGAATAGTCTGTATGATTTGGGGGCTCTCTGGAGACAGCCCCCATCCACTGAGGTGACACTTAAAACTGGGCTTTTTGTTTCTCTCACTGAAACCAGTTATCTGTTGAGATCTGATGACTGGTCAGCAGGCCCCTATGATCCCCCTGCCCCAGAACTGCAGGTCCAGGTACTCACCAGCACAGTGGGCTTGTACATGGTGCTGGAGATCTGAACTCAGGTCCCCATGATTGCACAGTGAGCACTTTTTCCTCAGAGCCATCTGTTAAGGTAAAACAGCTGTGAAGTACAAATACGATCTTGCAGACTCTCTGCTGTGATCCTGTGAGAAGATAGGGGTTATGATGCAGACTCTGTGCTCATTCTCTGTTCATGCCTCTATGTTAGACAGCTGCAGGGTTCCCCGAAAGCATCAGAGGGTATGAAAGGAGGATAGAAGGAAAACTCAGTTCAGCCCAATTTTGTAAGTGCTAGTTGAAACTTCTAGAGAATCTGACACCAGCCAATTTATTGTAAGCATATTTAAACACAATACAATTTTGGGGGGAAACAAAAGCTTCCTGGTATAATACAATCCCTGTTGTACAAGAAGACATAATTACATCAAAACTCACTTCACAGTACATGTCACTATGAAGATGCATTCCACAGCATAAGGGCCTAGGATCTGATGTGTTCTCTGACTAAGATAGTATAGTGTCAGTGGGCTGTTAAGTACTTGTGAAAGCTTCCCTAAGGATGGATTCTACTGACTGAGAAACAAAGCCAAATATAGAGATCTAGGAAGGGAGGTAATTCGGTGAGGCCTGGCTCTATGGATAGCAAAGGTCACCAGGTCACAAAGACATTTAGTCCCAGCCTTCTGGGAAACGGTATTCATTTCCTTCCACAAGGACACAAGCCTGTGTGATTAACATCCCTACTTTTCTTGATGACCTATCAGCGAGGACCTTTGTGCTACAAACACACAACCTTCATGGTCTGAGGTCACCTGTTGAGTATCAACCCCTTTGTCTCCACAGTTATATTCAGCTGTACCTTAAAGAAATGGAAGTATGCATGGGACCGTTGTGTGTGTGTGTGTGTATTTTCCTACTGATCTCTCAGTCTGTTTCACTGAGGTGTGTACACCTTTCGTAGCAAGCTTCTTGCACCAAATATAGATATCTAGGACCAAAGTATTTGGGGACCTAAACTGCCAAAGGCAAAATGAGTTCAATGTCTAGGAATCTAGAAAGTCTAGACTCTAGACAGGTGGCTTTTTCACAGAATTCTTCAATTTGATTTGTTTCAGTAGGTATAGAAAATCTCAGGTGTCTTAAACATGGTGTTTGGAAAATCATTTTATTTCTATTTGTACTTTACTTGGAGAGTAATTTGTAATTTTGTAAAGCAAGATTTGAAGCAGTAAGTGGCGGTAGATGCAAGTTAATAGGAATACAGGTCTTAAGTGTTCAGCTGCTAGCAAGCATATTTAAATAGTGATTATGAGGATGCTAAGCATTCCTGAGGCTGAACAAAGCTGCTTGGTATCACCTTATTTAAGTCATAGCAGGCATTCTAGAAATTTGAGTCTTAGGGATTGTTTTCAAGGAGTCAGCACACCCAGAAGCAGAGGCACCCTTCATTCTCTGTTTTTCTGATTTGGGGCTCATAGCAGGTGACCCTCTCTTCCTACCTCAGTGACTGTTCAGGTACACCAGGGAATGTCTTTACAGACACATCACCAGAGGCTTTATGCAGTAGGTTCTTAGGAATGTAAAGACTCAATATTCTGAAATTAAATCTACATGTCCCATTTTCATACATTTTTTGGAAATGTCCAGTTTATATTTTAATCAAATCAGATTGTGATAAATGGGTGACAGCAAAGTAATGCAGTTTGAGTCTAAATGAGATTTACATTTAAGCTTTGTTTTGATGTGCTTGGAACTCGGTCTTCTGCCTTTTCCCCCAGCAACCGTCCTAGGCCCCCTCCAGAGCTAGGTGAGACAGAGCTAAGCAATGCAGTGTGCTTCACATTGGAGGCATGGTTCACCTGGTGCTGATTATGTGATATTGAACAAGGTTTTCACCTTATGCTTTTCCACCTGTAGCACTGAGGTTGGTATACGATTTTAGAAAGCTAGGAATGGTTCTCTTTACATAGTTAGTATTTAGTAATGATGACAATTACACTACCTTCCCCGCATCAGTCTCCTCCAGACAATTAACAATTAACTTTCAAGGATAAAGTAGTGCAAACATTCAGTCCCGTATGTATTCTGCACAGCACCACCTACCAAATGGTAGACATGACTGTTTCCTGACAAACCGTGATCCAGAAAAGAGCTGCATGGTTCCACTTCCTTGCTGTCTTTCTCTGCATTTCACTTCACTGAGGGGAACAGGTGGCTCCCGGAGGCACAATTAAGCAGAACGTACAATGCTATCAAGCACTTGCTTGATGCAACTATCTAAATAAATTAAGATCGACCAACTCCAATTCAGTTTGTGGGGAAGTGAACAAAATGTGGCGCATGATTAGGAAAAATCTTCAATGTTCATGGGCAGAGGCCAGGATGAAGCATTGCTGTGAATTTCAGCTCTTCTGTTTATGGCTTCAGTTTCCTCAACGTCACAATAGATATGGTGCTTTATAACATTGGTTTTGATGATTAAATTACATAACATTTATGAGCATTCTGCATGGAATATATTAATCACTGAGGTAAGTGCTATCATAGCCTTCATCAGTAGTATTAGTACCCTGTGAGGTGGCGTGTGAACTTGTAAGTCCTTGCCAAAGTATACAGGTATGAATGTTTCTGTGCATTGTGGGGAGTGTATTTGTGCAAGTGCATGCATGCAAGTGTGTGTGTGTGCATGCATGTAAGTATATGTGTTCACACTGTGTTCTCTGAACATATTGCACTTTCTTCATTATATGATATTTTATTGTATATTATAATGAACATAAGAACTCCAAATCTTATGGTTCAGAATTTACACATGTGTGTGTTTAATAGTAAGAAATTGTTTTAATTTTTAAAAAATGAATGGTCATTGGAAAGTGACTCAAATCTTTTTGTTCTGTCAATAAATCTTAGTATATTTCATATGTTGAAATGTCCTAAGCACACTCTTTTCACTTTTGGAAATTGTTTTAAAAAGCAAGTTTATCAAAGCAATCATTTAAGTCTTCCCATATAGTAAATTACCTCATAATCACCAGTTTATGAAACAGAAGTATTTTCAAGAATAGAAAGACAGACACCTAATTATCATTTTAAGCTGGATTATTTTAATGTAATATTTTTATTAATTCTTTAAGAATTTCATGCAATGTATTTTAATCATATTTGATCACTTGCTGAGCTTAATTTTTAAAAATTGGTAAAGGAACTTCTCTATCTTTTCTTCAGAATTTGTGGGAAATCCATCATGATTTTCAAAGCCAGATAAAAATTTTAGGATACTCTAAACACCTTCTGGTTCTGGCCATGTGCACAGAATTATCAAACACGAGTAGTGACAGCTACAACAGAGACTGTTAAGGTCAGTTTCAGCCTCAAACACATTCTCCTAGAACTTTAGAGTCGCTGGAGCTGTGGTATTGCTTCTTGGCATTGGGAGGGAACAGATAATCAACTAGTAAATAAGGTAATTTGTACAGAGGTTATTTGAAGGCACAATACAAATAGGTAAAAGAGAGCAATGTGAAAACTACTGGAGAGGATCTCAGGTGAGTCAGGGAGTCGAAAAGGATGATTTGAAGCAAAATGGCAACTGAAATTGGAAACACTAGATGGCAGTTTTTTGAGGCTGTAGAAGAAGAGCAAATAGTAAACCTCAACATCTGGAATAGAGAGAGTTGGTGTCATTCCTTAGGTCATGGCAATCTTTGTAGTGCTTTGGTATCCAGACTACTGAAGGAGGAGAGCATCAAGGAGGATGGCAGACCACACCTAACACTTCTGTGTTAGGTAAGAAGCCAGAAGAGGTGGGCTTGGTGGTATTGACCTATGATCCAGTTTACTTAGGAGGCTGGGGCAGGAGGGTCACAAGTTCAATGTCTGCCTGAGCTACAGAGTGAGTTCAAAACCAGCTTGGGTAATTTAGCAAGATCTAGCTCAAAGAAGCAAAAAACAAGAGGAGAAGGGAGGGGAGGAAATAAGAAGGAAGGAAGGAAAGAAGGAAAGAAAGAAGGAAGAGTGACTGAACAGAATGAGCTATAAGTCAGTAATAGAGCACTTGCCAACCATGTCCAAGACCCTGGGTTCAACCCCAAATACTGAAAAAAGAAAAAAAAAAGTGAGAGAACAAAGGTTGTTTTTTTTACCCTTATTCATGGTCCATTTTATTTTTCATACATCTTAATTTTTTTTTTTGTTTATATGGGATAAGATAGCTAAACCCGAAGGTCAGGTAAGACCAGACGCTAAAAATTGGTCAAGACACTGAACAACACTGACAGAAAGAAAGCCAGGGGTGTGCTCATGGGCAGACACAGAGGGGTAGGTGTTCCAAAGCCCCCGAGTCAGATGTGCTGGAAGCTTCCGTGGGCTGGTAACACACACCCTCTTATGAGCAGTCTTCAAGCCCAGGCATTTAATAAACAGCAGAAGAAAATGTTCATATTTACTTTTTCTCAAATGTCCTAAAAGTTCACCACCTTTAGAGACTACTCTGAATGAAGAGGTTTTTCTTTGGGAGCATTAAGTGAATCTATTTTAATGATATTATTTTTCTAATGTATAAATACATAACAGGTTCATAACCAAGAAAGACAATCTGCTGTAATCCTGGGGTCAAAAATAGTTTAGCAAAGACACGACCAGGTGAATAATAGTACTGGGTGAAGGGACTAAAGACAGGGTTGGGCACCTCTGGTGGTAACAGACGATGGGGAAGGAAGAAATTGCTAAAAGGGACATTGGCTTCAGTGTGCCATAAAGGTTATGTGCATTGTGCTCCTGTTATGTGCTATATTCTAAGTTTAATACAGCACATAGAGTAGTCAGTTTAGCAAAAATGCTTTCACAGACCATATCATTTTGTAGCTACAATCCTGTCAACAGTAGCAGCAGCAGCAACAACAACAATGGTAATAATGTATCGTTATTGTTATGTAGGAATGATGATAAAAAGTAGTTGCTAAAGCTTCGGGTTCTTTAAGGATTTGATATAGGAGATTCTATATAAGGTGTCTAATGTAGGCAGAGCTTGCATATCATGAATCATGTGCTGTGCAACCATGAATTATGCATCACCACGAAAACTGCCTTAAGAGAATTTAGAACGGAGAACCATGGCAGCTGGGAGAACTGGTGCTATGGGAACGCTCTTACCTTCCAAGACAAACAGTGGACACGGCACATGGCAAACACGACAGTAAACACAGGGCAGCAAGGACTGGCTGTGTGATTGTAGAGCCAGTGCCTGTATGCAGCATTTCTGAAACAATAAGAGCTGTGGACTTACTGCAGACAAGAATAAATATTCTCAGAATTCTGCATAACCTTTCAGGAGGCCCATCAGCCCTCACATGTGAGATCTTAAGAAACCCCAGGTATAGTGCCAAACAAGACTTGGTTCGTCTTTGCATATCAGGAGGCTTCTGGGATTGCTCTCTTGTGTGTTGGCCAGGTCCTTCTGACACAAGACTGTTTGAAATCTTATTTTACTACCGTGATTATTTTTTCTTATACACCGCATTTGCTGATCATGTGAGCAGACAACTCCCCTGTGTGTTGAGTTAAAATAGTTCCAGTTTTGAGGAAGATGCTGTTTAATGATACTTGGAAAGTCTAGTATCCTGTTTATCTCATGTTTAATTATGTACACATGCAACCATTAAACTCATACTCTTCAAAGCCAAAAAGTTGTAGTGTGTTTGTAGATGGCTGTTCCTCTTTGTACATTTTACCTTCTCTATGTAACTGTGATTTTTGGTATATTCATATTTTGGTACAGAAAGACAACAGAAAAAAAACAAAGTTGATAAGAGCTACACAACTATACTAGAAAATGTCTTACATTTTTAAGATAGGCCTAAGATAAATCA
>CM053747.1:5292204-5342549 GCA_028658305.1 Pachyuromys duprasi
CTTCTCTAAACAAAGGTACACAATTAAACATTCTTTTCATTTTTTATTTGTGAAGACCACTGGCTGAATAAGAAATTTTAAATACTTTTCAAAAAAATATTTAAATGACCATTTAGTCAAATGTAATTATGAACACACACACGCACACAAAGGCTGTGGTGATAGCTTGCCATGAATGCCGGAAGACCTGAGTTTGATCCCCAGAATGTACATAAAGCCAGACATGGTGGGGCAAATCAGTAATCCCAATGAGACGGGAGCAGAGGCAGTAGAATCTCTGGAATCTCATATGTACAGTGACAATACATCTGATGTGTACAATGGCAGATAACACGAGAGTATTCCTCAAACATGGCAGAAGGTGAGGGCCAACATCTGAGGAGGCACTCTGACAGCGCAATGCTTTGTGGCAATTCGCTCCTGTACTTATACCATTCACACATGTGACCATGACCCCTAAATATCATATACTACCCATAAAGGTATATACATTTGTGTATATTTGCATGTATGTATGCCTATAAACATGTATTTATAATCACTCAAACACAACCATCACATGTGTTGGCACATTTATTCCTAGCTCTATTAACCCAGAAAAATCCATGAGCATTTCTTCACTGACAGCTCTTTCAGGGTTGGGTGTGGCTGGAGTGTCTATCACAGGAGATTGCTCTAAGAAGGCTCATGATGTTTAATTAGCTAAACTAAGCAGCATCTATCCATTATCTAAGATGCCTCTGGTAGGTTAGGAAAAATGTGATAAACAAGCAGTTCTCAGTAATGTAAAATTTAAAAGCACATATGTAAACCGTGGCCTTCATTTACGTGAACTGAGACTCTCTGAATCTGCAATCCAGTGATGATGCCCGGGGCTTTAGGCTGCTGAGCTTTGTGCCTTGCAGGATACTGGAGAGGCTGGAGGTAAGATAGCTAGTTGACTTGGGGCTGAGGATGGGGGAGTGGCCATCAAAAGGGCCAGATGATAAAGGAAGTGCAGAATGACGATGCAGCACATAATCAACTCTGCAACCTTTCAACCTCACATAGCTTTCAGCAGCAGCCTGCTCTCTCATCAGTCTGTGTAATTAGTGTCTGGACAGACAGGATTCGGCTGTGTCCCACTGAGCTGACCTTCCTCTTGAGTGG
Source organism: Pachyuromys duprasi (assembly GCA_028658305.1). Lineage (NCBI taxonomy): Eukaryota > Metazoa > Chordata > Mammalia > Rodentia > Muridae > Pachyuromys > Pachyuromys duprasi. Next base: position 5,293,354 of record CM053747.1, read on the forward strand.
CACTGAGAGCTTTGGAGTGTTTGGGAGTTCTGAATACTTAAGTTGTTGGCATCGCAAAAGTCCCTTTGCAGAGGGGCTTTGATGAGATCTCAAGTAATTTGCAGGATTGTAAGAGACTCCATGAATACTTATTTGAATGTGTGTATGAGTGTGTGTGTGCGAAAGAGTGTGAGTGTGTGAGTGTATGTGTGAATATGTGTAAAGGAGTGTATGTGTATGGTTTGTGTGGGTGTATGAGCATGCATATGTGTGTGCATGTGTATGTGTGTGTATATGTGAATGTCTATTTGTGAGTGTGTGTGTGAGTGTGTGTGAGTGTATGTGTTGAGGTTTGTGTTTATTGGCTTTTATACAAAGATTTTTGATTGTATCCTCTCTCCTCTCCCACATTAGAGGATACACAAGCCAGAGGCCCTCTGAATTGAGTGTTATCCATGAGGCCAAGGACCTGTCATTCCAATAACCCAAACCACTATTTATCCATCTGTGAGCTGGGAAAGATCCCCTTGGATCATAAGATGTAAGGACTATCTATAGACTATGTAGATTTGGACACAATCTTTATGCCAAAGATGGACCTATTTTTGCACCTTAGGAGGGTGAGAATAGAATTAAATAGCAGTTCTAACAAATTCCCATAAGTGAAAAGGTTGTAAACAGCAGAGACCTCCTAACAATTTTGGAGGCTGGAAGTTTGACATCTGTGTGTGAACATGGTTCTGATGAAGACACCCTGGGCTGTATTCTGTGGACTTATTCTAACATGAGGGGAACAGTGGAGAAACAGCTTTCTGGGATGACTTTCAGACTGCCACAAATTCCCCTGGTGAGAGCTGCACCCTCGTGACTTAATGATGTCACGTCACACCTCTGACTTGAGCAAACCCCATTGAGGTTTAGGATTTCTGTATATGAATTTTTAAAATTTATTTATTTTTTATTAATTGCAGTTTATTCAATTTGTATCCCAGCTGTAGCCCCCTCCCTCATGCCCTCCCAACCCCACCCCCTGCAGCTTCTCCTCCCATGACCCTACCCAGTTCACTGATAGGCGACCCTAGTCCATCAGGTCTCATCAGGACTAGATGCGTTGTCTTTCTCTGTGGCCTGGTAAGGCTGCAACACCTCCCCGCCATGAATTCTGAGAATGCACAGTAACCAAGGCCCTCAAGCAAATTTACACCCAGATAAACACTGGAGATACTGTAGAGTGAGATTGTGTTAAAAAGCAGTTACACAGAGTGAATCCATACCATAATTAGAAACACACATCTTTTAGACAGTGAAGGAAGAACCAGAGGCCCAAAGCTCTGACTCTATTCAGCTCTGTCCTGTCTATTGTTCCTCACTTTTCAACTGGTAATGATAGCTCTGAAATATAACTTTAATAAAAATTCTAATATTAATAATAAGTTTACCTTTGAAAAGGTTCGTGATGTTAGAGCTGTGGGAGAGTGTTCATTCCTAATATCAATCCATAAAATACTAAACAAACAGCTCTTAATATATTCCTTTGCCTCAAAGGTAAGCCAGGCCCCTGAGGAAACAGACACAAACTCACAGTGTGCCTGCGATTCTCTGCCATCTTCTTCCTTTCCTGAAAGGCTAAAATTGGGTATTAATGTAAGAAAAAAAAATACCTAAATGTCCCTAGTATCTTAGACTCTGCAATAAACAGTCTATAGCAAATAAAAGTATGAATAATTAATACACAATTATTCCATTCAGCCACGAGAGATAACCTAGTCAGGGAAGCACCCTTTTTGATTGTAAAAACTTAAAACTAAAAATACAAAATTCTAACCAAGAAATTATTGCTGAAGGGAGCTCAAAATTAGAAAGACAGAGCTCTAATTTTAATTTTCAGCCCAGTACCTAGGTTTAATGTTGTAATTAGCATAAAGAACTGTTCTGATTCTGTTTTCTTCTGAGTCTTTTCCTGTCACGAGACAGATGTGGTTAACATAGACTGTGTAATCCCAGCACTTGGGTGATGGTGACAGGACAGTCAGAAATTAAGACTAGCCTCAGCTGCTTCAGACCGTGTCTCAGAAAGAAAAGGGGCTGCAGAGATGGACCAGTGATTGAGGGCACCAGCTGCTCCTCCTCAGAAGAGTGAAGCTCAGTTCCTAGCACCCATGTTGGGGAGCTCACAGTGGCTTGAACTTCCAGCTGCAAGGGATCCAGTGCCTTTTTCTAGCTACTACCAGCACCTGCACACAGGTAGCCCCCCCTACACACAAAATAAATCTTAAGTGAAAATGAAACAAAAAGAGTATTTGCTATGTAAAACATAAATGTACATAGTTTATGCATGTATGTATGTACGGTGTGATGCACCACTATGAAAATAAAATGGTTAATTTGGGGTGTTAACTTTTCCGTTTCAGGCAGAGTGACAGGACAGATTTTGTTGTGAAATTTTTTCTTTAAATGACCACAGACCTGCCGTCCACCAATGTATCTTCTGCTTAACAAAATAATCAATACTTCTCTTCTCAGAAGTCAAATTACTAGCTGATCCTGAGCATACAGGGGGATGTAAATTAATTCTTGAATAATTCATTAGCTTATTCTAACAAACCTTGTTCTGGAGTCTGATTATCTAACATCACGAGTCAACATAGGCCGTAGGAAAGTGGTTACAACCTGAGCCTGCCATGCACTAGGTAAGATGGGATACATCAAATAAACTTCAGCTAAATGAAAACTGAGGGTTTGGGAGGAGGGATGAAAGAGAAAATTGCATCGCACAGAAAAATTAACCTGAGAGTAAGAAAGAAAAGTAAAAACTGAGATTCATTCCATCCCAGCAGAAATAAAGAAATAGGTCAGGCTGCTCACAGTTTAGAGCCTTACATGTACTAAGAATGTACATAACATAAAAGCAGGAAGGGCTAAGATTAACGAGGACAAGATGACCAGGACAGCCCAGACTATGTCTACAGAAGACTAGTAAGGCAGCGGGAAGGACCACAATTCTAGGAAAGAGATTCGTAAACAAGTTTCCTATTAAAATTCTAAGAACTTTTTACAACTCAGATACTCCAAACATGAGCCTCTATCAGAATCTCTTAGGAGACATAGTCAACTCTGTTGTATAAACTCTTTAAAAATGATTTTTTCTGATAGAAATTATTGCCACAGAAAGCAAAACACCATAATTATTTCCTGTGCTCTCACAGTACCAACTCCAAGATCATTCTGCTGCACATTGCATCCTACTGAGCTCACGGTTTCATGGTACCTACATTCTGACACTATACTTGGGGCCTCAAAGACATTGGCATCACTTAGAATAGAGATGGCAGTAACATTCAAGTACATTGTTACTTGAATTCAGGTGTCAGCTAAGAAAACTTTGGTAAAATCACTGAGCATTTCTCAAATTACTATGTACCAAGCACAGAGTGGGATCACATGAAATAAGATATGGCATGATCTCTGTGACATGCAAATGTCCTAGATAGTTTTGAAGGAGTTTATAGTACAAATTATGGGTCATGTTTAATTTTAATAAAATGCTCAATAGAATGACACATTTCTCTCATAAGATTTTCACATCTATGTGAACATATTTAAGTCTCATAAAGAGAACAAATTTTAAGTTCTCTTACTTTCAAAATATCTTCAAGTCAAATACCATTCTACTTTGCATGCTCAATTTTCTGTGTAGGGTCATGAGAGCAAGAGCCCAGGACTTTTATTGTAAAATATACATGCTGTGTTCATGAAATAGAGAAAGAGGGAGAAGGAGGTTGAAGGAGGAAGACAGAAAAGAAAAAGAATGATAAATAGGAGAGAAGGAAAGGAATAAAATAGAGATTAAGAGATGGGAGAGAAATGTGGAAAAGGAAGGAGAGAAAAAGAGGGCAATGGAAAAAAAGGAGAGGAAGAGAGAAAGGAAGAGCAGAGGGAGGGATGGGGAGGGAAAAAGGAAGAATACGGGAAGGGAAGGAAAAACACAATAAATGAGAGAAAACAAAGGAACCCCTTCCCTTTATACCATCCTCATAAGTTTTCCACCTCACCATTCCTCACTCACTTATGAGAAAACTGATTCTGTTATATACATAACATCACATTTCTGCTCTTTAGTTTTCGCCAACTTGAGACCAGTTAGAAGGATCTGAGAATAATGGTCTCAATTGAGAATGCACCCCCATCAGACTAGTAGTCTTCCTCAGTCTGTGACTGATGAAGGAGGGACAGGTTCGCTGTGGATGGTGTCACTGCTGGGCAGGTGGTCCTGGGTTTCCTAGGAAAGTTGGCTGAAGAGGCCAGTAAGCTGCGTTCCTCCATAGCCTCTGCTCCAGGTCCTGCCTGCACAGTTCTGTCCTACTGAAGTTACTGCCTTCCCAGATTTAACTTGGTCGTCCTATCTGCCCGTCTGTCTGTCTGTCTGATGTGTGCACATTCGTGCATGATGAAAGTGTGGAGGTCAGAGGATAAGCATGGCTATTGATACCTACTCTCCACCTTGTCTGAGCTCAGGGTCTCCTGCTGCTCACTGTTGTGTGAGCCAAGCTACCTGGCCTGAAAGTTTTTAGAGCGGGGAGTTCTCAACCTGGCAAACATAGATGTTTACATTACAGTTCATAGCAGTAGCAAAAGTACAGTTATGAAGTAGCAACGAAAATAATTTCAACATGAGGAACTGTATTAAGAGGTCGCAACATTAGGAAGGTTGAAAACACCTGTTCTAGAAATTCTCCTGCCTCACCACCCATTTTACCATAGGAACACTGATATTACAGATTCATTCTTTGACACTTGCTTTTTATCTACATTCTGGAGATTCAAACTTGGGTCCTTATCCTTGCATGGCAATCGCTTTTCCCGCTGAGCCAACACTTCAGGCCTTAAATCAATCTTACAGATGAAATGGGATATTTTCATTTATTAAATAATAATGTCTTAGGCTCCTGTTTAGTTTTGTTTTGTTAGACAGTGTTTAAAATTTATAATACATTCCCACTTAGCTGAGCATTTTATTTCATAAAATGTGTCTACGACCATTAATAGTTTCCAGGATAAGCCTATAATTAAGTGGCTATTTTCAGTGTAGAGCCTCAGATATCTCTTGTAAAACTATTAGTTTTAATCCATCTCTCATAAATTGTCATAGAAGAGAAAGTTCGGTTAATAAATGCCCACAAGCAACAAAATTGTTTTCAATAAAATACAAAGGAATTGTGTATTTATGAGTGGTTTAAGGTAGAATTTATTGTACGAAATAAAACATAAAAGTTTTCTTTCATCCTTCTCTCATCTGCATTCATGGCTGCTAGCTAAAAGCTGAGTGTACACATTTCAAGAGAAATGGCAAAATGGATTAAACACCAGTTGCTTGTTTTGTCTCTTCCCTAAACGTAAGAGAGCTCAGGATACTAAGTAGAAATCCAATTTTTACATTTTTGGTAACCAGACAATTTTTAAACTAAGGACATTTTTGTAAAAAAAGGAACAGAGAGCAGAGATGACGAGCGTAACAAAGCATATCAAAGCTATGACATGAATATATTCACAGGAGACAAATACTTGACTGAAGCACGTCCGACTCCTAGCGGTGGGCCTCCAGTGAGCCATTCATTATGGCTCTTCGTAACAGCAGCCGAGCAGATTCCTTTCCACAGGTATATCTTTGAACAATTTGTCCACTCTTGTGTGAAATAGCTTGCAGGATGGCCTTCTACTGCTTTCAGTGTGAGGCCATGCCACAGTTTAATGGATATCACGATTCAGAAAACTTTGTAGATATAGAAACTACATTTTCTCGTACTCAATTTCATGCCCTGACTTCTACTCAGGCCCTCGGGGAGCATCGTGAACAATTCTTTCCCTTCATGGGGATGCACTTTTGAAATTTTAGAAATTTATATTGTGCTCCGCAATTGCTTTCTGTAAAAAAATGGCATGTATACCTGTGCATGGAGAACTTCACTCTTCAGTCAGTTAACAATATATTGGTCTTTATACTCTTGCCTCATAAGTCATGTTCTGCTAATCAATCAGCTTTTCCCCAGTTATGTGAACATCTAATGTGAACATACTTGTGAAACCTCCTGCCTCTCTTATTCATGCAACACACAGGTCAGCAGGGGTTCCCAGGGTCAGGCTGCAGGGCTCTATTGTTTCTGTTATTGCACTTTTGAGATGTCCCAGAACTTTCCTCATAGCTTCCCACCAGGGCTTTTTTTCTTTATAGCTAAAGTGCTTTGCAGCTCTAGTTTTTAACAAGTCAAAACAAGTTTGCATTAAACCTCCTGTACTCTTTACTGCAGTATCTCTCTTATACTGTATAGTTGCCATTTCACTAATGTCTATGTCCTATTAAGAGATCTCTACCCGCTGTAATCTCAGCCTTACTGTATGGTGGACACAAGCCAATTCAATCTACCCTCATAAGGTCATGCACTTTACACAGTACTGGACATACTGAAGGGCCTCTGTCAGACAAGGATCTTGCCGTTTTGAACTCAACAAACATCCGCCTTGTCTGTGTCTTTCATGCTAATTCATCAAGGTTATTGATGTAATGAGAGACCAAAAGATTAAAGGTGGCTATTATTAATGCTTAAGGCCTAAACTAGTTGGGTGGGGAGGTCCAGTAATGCCCTGAGGGGAAGAACTCGCCTTACCAAATTCTTTACCCACACACTAGAGATACAGTTGCTAGGAAACTGGCCCATCTTCCTAGGGAGGGACACCAGATCATCATTAATGGTTTGGGGACCTTCCTATAGCCAATCAATTCAAAATGCAACATTTCAACCAATAGATGCTTGCCAGGTAGGAATCACCCCTGCCTTGGGCATGCTGGGAGGGACCAGAATCTTTAAATTACCCTACGAACCTGAGCTCTCTAGGCGGTGGGGGGGAGGGGGGAGCCCAAGCTGCAGCTTGTAATGATTTATAACAAAAAGATCCTCATGTGATTTGCAACGGACTCAGCTCCTGGTGGTGGTGTTTTGGGGTTCGCGATTAGGGCACAAGAGTAAGAAAAACTTTTCCCCCCAATTCCCAGTCATTTATTTGTAAGACTGTTTGCTGACTTCTAACATGATCTCTCCACTTCACAATACCCAGGGATGTGTTTTCCATCTTCAGAATTAGTGATCATATCAACATCATGAGTTCTTTGCATATTTCTCCTAGAAGATGTATTTATTTTCATCTTCAACTAAAAGTAGGTTTTGAATAAGTCTTAAAAGATACTGACCCAGTTATCAGTGTTGATCCTGCAGAATCATTACCTTAAATTTCTACACTAAAGACCCTGGGGAAGTAGCTTTGACATTTCCAAAGACAAAAATGTACAGGAAATTGTTCTTTTCACAGAGGCTTAAATTAATTGAATTAGTCACCTTCTAGGTGACCTTCCTAGTATTACCGTTAGGGTGATTCCATAACAGTTCACCAAAAAGAAAAACATCTTTCACATAAAAATAAGTGTTAACTGTGGTTTTGCAGACAAGAAAGCGGCTCTGGAGATCTTAGTTGTTCAGTTGCTTTACTTGTTCAAAGGTATAAAAAACTAGAAGTAAGATTAATTTTGAGCCAAACTTCAACCACCTGGGAATCTGTTCTTTAAAGTTACTAAATAAATTCTAACTTGATAAATAGTAGGTTTCTATAGAGAATCTGATAACATCAATTGAGAATTTGATAACATCAGTGTCACAGTCAGACTCTTAGCGCCCATTTTTTTTTTTTTTTTTTTTTTAGTCCTTACTGAGATCCTATTGCAAGTTAGGAATTATACCATTTGCTATGGAGCCTGGAAAGAAATTGAAAATGAAGAAAAGTCTTTGAAATCTAAACTCACAGAGATAAGAGCAGCTACACCAGACTTGGCCGTGTTTGCGGTTTTTGTTTGTTTGATTTTTGTTTTTCTTTTGTTTTTTTTTTTTAAATTCTTTATTAATTTCACTTTATTCGCTTTGTATCCCCCCTGTAGCTCCCTCCCTCCTCCCATCCCAAACCCTCCCTTCCTCCCCCTTCTGCACCCGTGTCCCTCCCCAAGTCCACTGATAGGGGAGGTCCTCTTCTCCTTCCTTCTGATCCTAGTCTATCAGGTCTCATCAGGAGTGGCTGCATTGTCTTCCTCTGTGGCCTGGTAAGGCTGCTCCCCCCTCAGGGGGAGGGGATTAAGAGGATGGACATCAGAAGAAGGAGAAAATAGAGAACAAGTCAAGACACTGCCACAGAGGGCCTCTGAAATGCTCTGCCCCGCAGACTATCAAAGCAGATGCTGAGACTTCTGGCCAACCTTTGGGCAGAGTGCAGGGAATCTTATGAAAGAAGGGGGAAATAGTAGGATCTGGAGAGGACAGGAACTCCACAAGGAGAGCAACAGAACCAAAAAGTCTGAGCACAGGGGTCTTTCCAGAAACTGATACTCCAACCAAATACCATGCATGGAGATAACCTAGGACCCCTGCACAGAGGTAGCCCATGGCAGTCAGTGTCCAAGTGGGTTCCATAGTAATGGGGACAGGGGCTTTTTGTTTGTTTTTTTCCATTAGTATTTCTTTGAAACAGTCATTCATATTTTGATCACATTCACTTGTCCTGCTCCAACTCTTCTCATAACCTCCAGCTCCTTCCTTTCCCACACAACACTGTCCTTTTTCCTTTCTTAATTTTCCCACTGAGGCTAATTGTGCTGTCCAAATACTCTTGGATATTTAGCCTTCCATTTAATTATGGTCAACCAATTTAAAGAAACCGACCTTTCTTCTCCCAGCAGCTAGAAGTTGCCAATAACTCCTAAGAAAGGGGCTGGTACCTTGTGCTTAGCCCCTGTCTCTCTGCTGAGATTTTGCCTTGTTTAGGCTTACACAGGTCTTATGCATGCTCTCACAACTATTGTGTATTCACATGTCCAGCAGCCCTGCTACAGGCAGAAGACACTCTTTTCCTATAGCCATCCTCTATGTCTGTCTCTTTTACTATTTTAAATATTACCTCTTCTGAAATGAATCTTCAGAGAAGGAAGCATAGTGTGGATGTCTCATTTAAAGCTGGATATACTGGATATGTCTCTTATTCTCTGTACCTTGAGGGGTCGTACCTCTCTATGTTGATTATTATCTGCTTCCGATAGATGCTTCTCTGAGGAGAGATGACTAATCTATGCTTATGGTGATAGGTTATTAGGAGTTGGATTATAACTGTATCTACCTAGCAGAATAATAAGGGTCAGTTTTCCCCTGGTGCAAAGTATGGGTTTCATCTTCCACAGTAGGCCTTAAATCCAATCAGAAAGTGGTTGATGGTTCCTACAGTGTTCATGAGACTATTTCACCCTGTTAATATTGTAGGTCACAACATTTACACCTGGATAAGACTGGTGATTAATTTTCTACTCTGGTATCTGGCACCATTTATCACTATGAAAGCTAGCCAGTAAGGGTGAAGCTTTCAGGTCAGTACCGTCTTGATTTCTCTATTAAGTGTGTTTTATCTTCAGCAATGGGATCTTGTTGTCAAGTTATGGATGACAACTAAGAAACTGAAAATATCTCTTACTGTTTGTAGACTCTATGAGACCTCACTGCCCAATAAATCTAAAAGAAGCAACTAATATCTGAGATGGAAGTTTTTGTTTTCTAGTCCCTGCTGTCTAGTAGGGGTCTGGTCATGCTTCTTAAAGGAAATGAGATAGGCTTCCCTGAATGGGAGAGAATTAGGAGAACTTTCCAAGGAAAAAGCAATAAATTATGCAAATTGAAGAGCTGATAAAGGTGATATAACCCTGAAAGCCTGAGATGCATGTGAATAGTCAGAGATGATGTCAGAGACAACAGGAGCCAGTTTAGAGAGGTTTATGCATTTGTCAAGAGATAGAAAGCTCCAAAGAACCTCTGCGGGATCCAAGCATGGAGATTACATGCACAGCTCATCACTGTCTGGATTCTGTTTTGGAGACCAATTCAGCAATCCTTTCTCTGTGAAGAAAGGGTTGCAACTGGTCAAGAGCAGAGAGAAAGAATTCAGAAGAGATATGATAAACTCAAAAAGCTGCTTGAAAATATATTTGAAAATACATCTCAAATGACTAAGAATATGGGAAGAATTCTGTGATGAATTTGGGAACATTTGTACATAGCTTTTTACTGTACAAGACACTATCAGTTCAAAGTAATGGTATTTCACTATCAGGTGAAAGTAATGGAAAGGAACACAGGACAATGAGCAACTGTTGGAGATAAGTGTTCAGGACATTTTGGGCATGTTGACACTGAAGTACCTATGGAGCATCCATAAGAAGAGGCCAGAGGGTAGGTTCTCAGCAAATAGTTCCTGGTCTGAAATCTGAGTCAGACATCATTGGTTTGTTCATTCCCTGAACAAACCAGGGAATTCAGCACATTGCTCAGGTGCCAAATATTGAGTTTCAGAATCCTGGGAAATGTTGACATTTGAGATGACAAGAAAAGAAATGATGACAGAGAGGGAATAGCTTAAAAGTACATCAAATTAAGACCTCAAGAACTAAAAAAGGAGAGAGTCATCAAGATGTTAGGTGTGAAGAGATCATGTACTTCTATGACTAAAAAGGGTTACTGGATTTGACAAATCTCAGAGGATTTCACTGACATGTGTACCTGCAGAGACGACTGCAATTTCTGAAAGACTTCTGAATCTCTTTACATTTACACATGTGTGTCCAGGGTCAAGTAGGAGGTGGCACATGTCAAAGCACATCTTTCGAGGTCAGAGGATACCTCGTAGAGATCAGTTCTCACTTCTACCATGTGAATCCAGAGTATCAAGCTCAGGTCAAACTCCTTTGGCCCACTGATCTATTTTCTCAAACTCAGACATCTGATTTTTAAAGACTCAACATATATATAGAGAGATGGATACATGAATTAAAGAAAAAAAAACCACAGAGAAAGTGGTGAAAAGATGAAGATGTAAAGGAGGATGAGGGAGGAATGGAGGGACAGAAAAAATGAGGGGGAAGGGAAAGTTTTGCAAATTTAGAAAGTATTGCAAATTTTTTTATTATTTTATTTTATTTATTTTACATCCTGGCCACAGTTTTCTCTCCCTCACCTCCTCCCAGCCCTTCTCCCCACCTCCCCTCCCCTCTCTCCACTCTGTAGTTTGTCTTCAGAAAAGGGCAGCCTCCAGCGATATCAACCAGCCATGACATAGCAAATAAGACTAGTCACCTCCTCTCCTAGTAAGACTGGAAAAGGCAACTCAGTAGGGAGAAAGAGCCCCAGAGGAAACAGTCAGAGATGGCTCCTACTCCCACTTCTTGATGAGTCCCTCAAGAAGAATAAGCTACACAACTGTAACATATATGCAACAGGGTCTAGATCAGGCCCAAGCAGGCTCTCTGATTTGTTTCTGTGGGCCCCTGTTGACTCAGAATGAAAAGATGAACGAACCGTTTTACAAAAGTATAAACCCGAGAGCCACATTACGTTGGGGCAAAGAATGAATTCAAATTGAAGTAAACTAGAATAAAGTGATTTAAGAAGCTTGCACATAATAAAAAGCAATATAGAATAATGGTATAACAAATATTTTCCAAGGTGCTGGGGACCTTTCCATAAGGCATAAACAAACAGTGATCAAGCAAAAGAAAAGGGGGAAGACTCGAGAGAAAGAAAATCCTCTCTGCAGCAGAAACCAGATGAATGCATCTAGGTACTACTGACAGGCCTGCCACAGGATTTCTCCAGGGTGGACACCACGAGAAACTCAGTGGCAAGGGGATTTTGATAAGACAGGTCTTGAAGTAATGGGTTGTGACAGCTATAGGATCAACATGAAGCTCAGAGTATGGAAAAAGTATTAAGTAGCTGAAATTCTCAGTGGAAGTGAAGAGAAGGAACTGACACAGAAGAATCAAGGAACATGAGAAAACATGAAGGTCATGGTCCTGTAGCAGTGACCCTCAGCCTGTGGAATGCAACATCTGGGGATTGAACGACATTCTCATGGGAGTCACCAAAGACCATCAGAAAACAGGGATATTTTACAGTTCATAACAGCAGCAAAATTAGGAACTAGCAGCAAAAAATAATTTTATGGTTGGGGGTCACCACAACATGAGATACTATATTAAGAAGGCTGAGGACCACTGTCCTGTGAGATACAATGCATTGAGATCCAAGAATGGATCTACTGAAGAGAGACGCTGTAGAGAGTCAGTGAGAGCAAAGCAAAGGTGCCTTCTGTGGCACTCTGTAAATGCTGACATCATCCAGAATACTTCTAAAGGTGAAGGGCAGAAGTCCAAGAGTACACACGTCATGGAACTTCATGAAAAGCAGAACATCAACAGGACATAGTGGTTAAACCCTCCCCAAACAAAAATTATAATATGTGGGTTTCTAGATTGTTTACTTTTATGTTTCTATGATAAAACACCATTGTCAAGAGAAACATAAGAATGGAAGGGTTTATTTTTGGTTATGGTTCTAGAAAAATAGAGTACACCATGACATGAAAAGCCTGGTATGGCACCTGGTGCAAAATAGAGAGTTGTGGGCAAGGATATAAACCCTCAGTGCCCATCTCCAATAATATATTCCATCTAGCAAAGCTCCATCTCCTGAAGGTTTCATAATCTCTCCCCAAACAACGCCACCAACTGGCGACCAAGTGTTTAAGTATTTTCACCTATAATGGACATTTCTCACTCAAACCATTATAATCTGCAACAACTATAGTAGGTAAATATAGAGGCAATAGAAGATGTTGATTGCCTCTGAGTCAGCATCACTTTCTAACTTGTATATTCGGAGTGCTGTGACTGTTGGGTGCTAGCAATCTCAAAGATTTGTAAGGACTTGAGTACAAGAACCCAATCCCCACATTTCCTTTTGAGCAGAATGAAGTCTTCCTGTACAAAAGGAGCTAAACCTTTTACAGCAGTGAAGTGTGCACAGCCACTGACAGCTGAAACATCCCTGAGTTATTTCTACAATGATTTGGGAGTTTACAAGGCATTACAAAACAAAATGTATCCTCTCAGAAATAACACTGGGTTCATGGGACATGTTTAGATGTTAATACACTTAATAGATTCTAGACTGAAATCACTCCCGCACTGTCAGGAATCCAATATCAAGTTTGCTGTTTATTTTTAAGAGAATATGAAGTTCAGTATAAGACATCTCACAAAAGCAATATTCCTTACCAGTTATAGCAAACCCTCAGCTTCTGATCCCATCACTAAACTAAGTCGAGGGAAGAAGATAACACTAACACAGCGTTCTCTTGAGGCACAGCTGCCAGCTAACTTCTTTTTCTTTTTCCTTTGTATTGATTTATTATTTATTACAATCTATTCACTTTGTATTCCAGGTGGAGCCCCCTCCCTCATGTCCTCCCAGTCCCACCTTCCCTCCCTCTCCTCCCCCATGCCCCTCCGCTAGTCCACTGATAGGGAAGGACTTCCTCCCGTTCTATCTGACCCTAGCCTATCAGGTCTCATCAGGACTGGCTGCATCCTCTTCCTCTGTGGCCTGGCAAGGCTGCCCCCTATGCCAGGAGGTGGTGATCAAAGAGCTGGCCTTTGACAACCCCTGCTCCCCTTACTAGGGAACTTGCAGGCAAATAGATGGAACTAGAAAATATCAGCCTGAATGAGGTATCCCAGAAGGAGAAAGACACACATGGTATATACTCACGTATAAGTGTATATTAGCCACATAATATAGGATAAACATACTAAAATCTATAGTCCTCAAGAAGCTAAACAACAAGGAGGACCCTAAAGGAAGATGCTTAATAATCATTCACAAGTGCAAATAGGATAGGCATCAGAAGCAGGAGAAGATAGGGAACAGGACAGTAGCCTACTACAGAGGGCCTCTGAAAGACTCTACCCAGCAAGGTATTGAAGCAGATGCTGAGAGTTATAGCCAAACTTTGGGCAGAGTGCTGGGAATCTTATGGAAGAAGGGGGAGATAGTAAGACCTGCAGGTCACAGAAGCTCCACAAGGAGAGCAGCAGAGCCAAAAAATCTAGGCCCAGGGGTTCATGCAGAGACTGATGCGCCAACCAAGGACCATGCATGGAGAGAACCTAGAACCCCTGCTCAGATTAGACCATAAGCAGCTCAGTCTTATTCTATTCTTATCTCCTATAAGAAGTTTAAGGCCTTTTGTTGTTGGTATTGCTCTTTAAAAAACAAACAAAAATCCTGTCTGTCATGATCCACACAGCATTGTCAGGGATGCTTTTCTTTTGTTTATCATGATAACATATATAGACATATTTATGTATATATTATGTTATATACGTAGATATATGTGTGTATGTACATTATACATATCATATGTGATATACATATATATGCATCATGTATGATGTATAGATGTGGTGGATATAAGTGTAGGGCTTGGCTACAGCCATTGGAGGGAGAGTGAGCAGAGGTGAATGCAGCATAATTCCAGGCGTCAGCATTCCTGACTCAGCTTCCATTGACACCGTGCTTAGCTACGGTGTCTTGTCACAAGCTGTCTTTCTCCCTCCCTATTCTGTCTACCATTCTGCCTTCCATCGTTCAGGGAAGCATCTTAACAGACCTCAAGATAAAGGGATTTTAATTAGGTGCATTTACCTGAGCTGAAGATTTGGGATTTTCTACAATAAATGTTTTACTGTTGTCTCCCGACTTGATGAAGAAATGTGAAAAGCAGCCTTCATTCTTTCTCATGGCTCTGGAAACAAGTGCTAAGTCAGGGCACTCAGCCCTGTCAACCTGTCAAGTCAAGGTCTAGGAGACAGACAAGCTTCCTGTGACACTGCTGACTCTTCCTCAGCTGTTAACTAGGGAGTTTTTGTTTCCTTGACCTGGCTGCTGAGAACTTGTTGAAGTGCCAGGCTTTTTCATTTTACACAGTGCAGGCACTCCTATCACTGAGGAGGCCTCTTTCCATGCCTGCTAGTCACACTGTCAGAAGTTCACCAAAGACCTCTCGGGGGCATGAATTTCACACTAAAGATTTGTTTCCATGCAATAGACTAGTTTGAGCTAGACTGTTTGCTTCCCAATTTATCCCCGCCTCCGAGGCCAGCCAGTACCCCCTTGTGTGAGAGTCTCCTCTGTATATACGAGTTTTCAGCTGAACTGTTTTATATACACAAGTGTCGCATTAAGGTAGTAGTCCTCAGAATACAGGGAAACTCAGCATCAAGTATAATCAAGTGCTGATTTTATGCCTTTTAAAATAGATCCTCTACAACTAGAAATACGCATGAAGACTTCATTGCTCACTCCTTATGGTAATAAAGAATTGTTGCACTTTGTAGAGCTTTGGAGCAGATGGGTTCTAACATTCTATTTGACTTACTTTTTCGTGGAAAAGAATATATCAAAGGGTGATGCCTTACATACTTACTGCAGTTTGAAGACAGTTACTGGAGTCATGTAAAAGAGCATGAAAATTCTTGTGGCTCCTCAGATATCAGAGAGAGAGAATGGGAAAGCAACTCACTGCCAACATGTCAAATTGTCTTAATTTTTCTGCTGCTGTGACCAAACACCCTAAGAAAACCAACGTGAGGAGGAAAGAGGGAGGGAGGAAGAGAGGGAAGAAGGATGGGCTTCTTCTGGCTCACAGTTCAGAATACACAGTCTGTCAGGGCAGGAAGTTGCAGCAGGGCAAGTTTGAGGCAGTAGCCAGGTGAGTTACCTCTACAGTCAGGAAGCAGAGGAGGCAAACACCTGTACTCAACTCACTTTCCCCTCCTTAGACTACACTGTATAGTCCAGTATCATACTCCAGGACCAAAGCACAGTGAATGGTGCCTCCCACACAGGAAACTCTTCTCATCTCAGTTAACCTCATTTTAATTATCTCCTAGAAGCATGCCCAGAAACCTTTAATTCCAGATCTTATCAGGTTGACAATTGAGATTGGGCATCCAATAAGCCTTATGGTATCATTTTATAGTAAATAGGAATTTCAGTTGCTAGATCCCAAGTAAATCCTCAGTAGCTTGATGAGAAGAAAAAGTATGTGACTAAATAAAGGGCCTCGTTTTCTTGAAACACGAGCTAGAATGGAAAATATCTGGACTAAGGCAGGAGGGTGGACCTGAATTCTGACTCTCATGGATTAGCTGTGTTCTTGTTGGAGAGATACGTGGCTGATCACTCATGCCATACCCACAGCCATGCTCCATCTCTCTTCTTCACGGGAGAACACATCATGAAGGATCATCCCTCTATAGCAGAGAAATGAACAATTGGAGGAACAGGCAAGGTTTTCAAAGCTTCAGTCAGTGATGACACTGATAAGCACTTATAGTGCAGTGGTCAGAGAAAGTTCCAGGGAGAAGCCTGCAAATCTGGAACGCTCCTCAAAGGGAGGGCACAAGTGGAAGTGTGGGAATGGTAGAACCAAGACAGAGAGCAACACAACAATATCTGTGCATTGAAAGGTCTCTAAATGATTTGTAGTCTCTTCCAACCCCAAAACTATATTATTTCATCTCTGGGTTAGAAGTAGCAATAATAGATTCCAATGTAGAGATATTTTGACCAGAACTAGGAGTAAGGATAAAGGATGACCTACTCCAAGAATGAGCTGAACTCTAGTATAAATTAGTAGTTTGCACGTAAACAGGGACTTCTTATTTTTACATTCCATCACCAATTTGTAAAGTGATTATTACTTCTCATCCTAATAAACTCTTGTTTTGAAGGTTGCATAAAAATAGCCTTTTTTATACATATAATCATTACATCTAATAAACTATGTATTCACCCAACTGTCCACACTCGGTTTGTTTACCAGACATTCCTCTTGCCTAGAGAAGTACCTAGCAGGGAGCAGGGACTTCAAAATTTGCTGGAGAAGTGGGGGGGGGGGTGTGCTCAAATGTGTGGAGCGCACTAGAGAGAATGGTTACTATTTTATTTTCCCCTTTGAAAAAGCTTGCAAAGAGATTGTGCATGCTCCTGTCTAGTGCCAGCAGAAGAGAGCAGTGAGAATATCTGAGCATTTCTGAACAGAGCTGAACTATCATTTCAGTATCTGTGACTATACCATAGTCAGATTATATGTGAGGGACACAAATGGAATGTGTGAGCATTTTTGAAGCTTTCAGAAAATCACAATTCTTGTGTTATGCAATATTATGTTGGTCCGTTATAGAGCTGGATAAATTAACCAAGACACTTTATCTTTTTTTTTTTTTACAAGAAAAGAAATGTGAAAATGCATCAAAGTCGACACCTCCGCCAGGAGCTTTTCTACCACTTTTGATGTAGGAGACTACTTAGAATTAGCAAAAATATGGAAGAACTGAGAAACTGAGTTATTGGAGTAGGCTAACTCCTCAGTGGTCAATTTGGAAGCAGAGTGAAGAGAGTTGCACTTGTGACAGGTGATTTCCTGCCTCTAGCAGCCATGAATACAGTCACCTTCTGAGGGGGCCTAGAAACAGGCATTGCACTAGTTTGGGAAAGAATGTGATGAACTGAAACTACTTTAATTCTCAGATTAACCATAGTGAAGGCAAGTGTTCCTTGCTCATTTGCCATTCAGTAATCACAAGCTCCGACTCACCCTCCTCAAGTCCTGCAGGCTGTGTTGCAAGCGGAGTCTGATTTGGAAAGTTCTGTCCCCCTTTGGCAATTTCTAGGCTGGCAGGCTGCAACCTAAATGCTTTCGTCCAGATGGTCCTGTTCAGCAAGGTGAACCACACAGGAGTTTCTGGACTTGTCTGCTGTTTTAAAGGCAAGGGTTTTGCTTTTATTTTGCACATCCTCAAAGATCCTCTGAAGAAAACTGCCCCGGTAGCCATCTGTATTCAAGCATCCTTGTGATCCCTGCTGGCTGTGAGTTAGCTTAGAGTAATCCCCCTGAATCGATTCCCGCTGGCTGACCTGAGGAGTCCTCATGAGGCACTTAAGCAATCTTCATCTCAGGCTTCCTCTGATCAGGCAAACATTTTAACTCCTCTTTGAGAAGGGAAGGTAGCTCTGTGTCCTGCTGAGGGATAAGATAGGACTAAATTGTATTTCAGTGGGATAAAAAGCATCTTAAGGGTTTGATTAATAAAATAAAGAGTGACTCCTAATTCTATGATTGCCCGAGAAGATTCTGGACATGTCAGAAAGTTGCCTAAACTAACAGCATGGAATTTCTTCTGTTCACGTTTTTTCTTCTGTTGTCACTCGAAGTAACTGAGGTTTGCAATTTCTTTTCTAGGAAATCCATTATGTTGCTTAAGTTCATTAAATACACGAAGGTAGATAAAAGGTGCCTTCCTCCCCTTCCCGAGCCAGCTCTACACACACACACACACACACACACACACACACACACACACACACACACACACACACATACACACACACTGAAAGGGGGACACAGGGGCAGGGCAGCAGATTGGGATATATTAAATTCCAGTTCCTTGCATGGTAATAGAGTACTGTATAGCGTATCAAATAACCAAAGCTCCAGGTACTAGATCTTCTTGAGGTTATCCTTTTAGGAGTTTCATTGCTAGTATGTAGGCAAATGATGGTCTGTGAAAGCCATGACCTCGACAGTTTTGGGTGCCTTGATCAAGTTTCTGGGCAGGTTGGGTCAGAAGACCCAACATAAATGTGGAAGGTAGTCTTCCATGCGCTGGGTACTTGTCTGAATAATAAGGGGAAAGCAAGCTAAGCATGTTGGTTGGTTGGTTGCTCTCTGCTTCTTAGGTATTTCTGTGACTCCCCTACTATGATGGAAGTTTGAACAGGGAAGCAACATAAACTCTTGAAGTTTCCTTTGTCAGACATTTTGCCCCAGCAACAAGACAACTAATGCACCGCGGTTTTCATTTTTAAACATCAAGCATCGTTTCTTTCTAAAGTCAGATTCTGAACATTTTAATCACCAATGAAATGATATGAGTTTTCAAAGATAATTATTTTAGTTCAGGGATTCCAGTGACATGGCCTTAATCTTCATACTGATTATAATTCTCATCTTCTCTAATAATAGCTTCAACAATGTTGCTAGCTTTGGGCTAGGACAAAGATAAGCTGTTTATAGGATGGCAGTCAAATACAAAGAAATTAACTCTTGCTAAATTTAGCAAAGTCATGAGAAGGATTTTTTTTTAATTTTGGTCATGAAATAAGGCTTTCTGAGGTAGGGAGGGTGTCTCAGGCGAAACGCTCTTTCTCAGCATACAGACCTGCGCTTCATCCTGGGTGCTGCTTTTCCCACCAAAGAAACACATTTCCTTCCTCAAACATAGTGAAAGAAATCAGACAAACAAGTTAAGAGAATGGTTGGCTAGATATCTTCTCAGGCCTTGTAAAAAGCACAAGAAATTAAAATGTTAATAGCCCAGACCTGTGTTACTTCTCTTGGTTTTAAAACAAATTATTTCCTTAGGGTCACAGAATCATTCCCTTAGCCTTCCACTTTAGCTCGGCAGTGTAAAAAGTATTTAGGATTAGCTGCATGATATCAAAAGCACAATCTCTAATCATTCGCAGGCTTCTGTAACTGCGCTACAAGTTCTCTTTGAAATGCATTTAGGAATTTTTGTAAGCCTGTACTTTGCACAAACCAAGAAGGTTTGTTTGTTTTATGTGAAAAGATTTCTTAGAAATGAAAGTTCAGCAGAGATCAAAGGCAGGAGCTGCCTCAGGTTCAGACATCTGAGGCGCTTTTCACTAACTAGGTTCCTTCCTCAAACCATGACAACATCCTGTCTCCCTGTTTCCTTGTCTCTTAAAGCTACTGGAGACATGATGAATGAGGCACTTTAGGGAGAGTTTTCACATAGTGCCTGAGGTAAAGTCTATACTCTCCAAAGGCAACCATTACTACAGTATGGTTACTCACTGACTCCCCTCCCCCACCTCTAAGAAAAGTAGATTTTTTTTTCTCCTGCAATATCTTCTAGTTACATTTTCCTCTCCCTCTACTCCTCCCTGTTCTACCCCACCTGCTCTCCCATTGAGAACCACTCAGTTTCTGATTAGAAAATAACAGGCTTCTAAAAGATAACAGCAGAACATAACAAAAATAAGACATAATAAGAAAAAACAAAAACCATCACATTGAAGTTGGACAAGCCAAGCCAACAGAAACATGAAAAAATCCCAACAGAAGTCACAAGTCAGAGACCCACTTGTTTGCACCCTCAGGAGTCCTATAAAAATAAACTGAAAAGTATAACATATACACAGAGGACCTGCTGCAGACCTCTATGGGCCCTCTTCTTGCTACTTCAGTCTCTGTGAGATCATAAGAGCTTTTTGTTCACTTGATGGAGAGGGAATTGTTCTCCTGGTGTCTTCCATCCCCTCTGGCTCTTACATTCTTTCTACCTCCTATTCCATGAGGTTCCCAGAGCTTTGAGCAGAAGGATTTGATGGTGGCATCCCATTTAGAGCTCTGTGTTCCAAGGTCACTCTCTCTGTCTGCATTAGCCTGGCTGTGGCTCTCTGTATTTACCCATATGCTGCCAGAGGAAGCTTCTCTGACGGCAGCTGAATATATCTGATCTATAAGTACAGCAGAATAGGCATGATTAGAAGTCATTACCACCACTTGTTTTCTTTCCTGAGTCTCTGGGCATTCTAGTCTCTGGTTCTTGATCACCCAAGCAATGTCTGGTATGGTTTCCATCTGCTGGATTAGGCCTTAAATCAAATCAGACTTTGGTTGGTTACTACCTCAAGCTTTGTACTGCCTAAGCATATTTTGCAAGCAGGACAGCATTGTAGATCAAAGGTTTTGTAGCTGTGTTGGTGTTTATGTTTCACTTTTGGTAGGCTGCAGAGCACCTTCCTGTATCAAAGACACTAGAACATGGAGGTGAAGGTTCCATGTAGGCATTGGCTCAACTTTTCCATGTTGAATGAGTTATGTGAATGTTGTCTCTAGCAATTGGGCTTTGCTGTCAGTTTGTAGAGAGCAACCTACTGTCTTGACAACAGCCTGGGTTGTTTGGGAATTTCCATGGAACACCTTTGGCCACCAACTGAATACAATGTGATCAGTCCTCATGCTGGATGCTCTATCTGGTGACAAGAGATGTTCAGATGTCCCTCATTTCTAGCTGCCTCTCCCAACATTCTCTTCCTTAATCCCATCTCCCATCAAACACCCCTCCTGATCCTCCCATTTCCAATCCCACCACACACTAAACACACATCTAAGATCTGTTCTTCTCCCAGGGATATTGATATGTCCCCTTACACCTAACCTCTCCAGGTCTGCAGAATATACCTTGGTTATCACTTACTTAACAACTAATAATCATCCATATATATCTTCCTGTGCCTGGGTTACTTTATGCGAGTTCTATTCACTTGTTTGCACATTTTATGATGTCGTTTTTTCAAAATAGTTGAGTAATATTATATTATATAAATGTACCACATTTTATTTATCCATTCCTCTGCTGAAGGACACTGGGGTTGATTCCAATTTCTGGCTATTGTGAATAGATCAGCAATGAACATGTTTGAGCAAGTATCCTGTGTGTAGAGTGAGGAGTCCTTTGAGTATATACTTAGAAATGGTATAGACAGATCTCGAGGTAGATCAGTTCTCATTTTTTCTGAGGAAATATCACACTGAATTCCATAGTGGCTGTACAAGTTTGTACTCCCACTGAGGAAGGATAAGTAATCCCCTTACTCCACGTCCTTGCCAGGATGAGCTGATAGGTTATTGATCTTAGCCATTCTGACAGGTGTAAGATAGAATCTCAGAGTGGTTTTGAAATGTATTTCCCTGATGTCTAAGGATATTGAACATTTATTTTAAATATTTCTCAACCATTTGAGGTTCCTCTATTGAGAATTATCTGTTGAGATCTGTACCCAATTTTTAAAATTGGGTTATTTGAAAGTTTTTTGTTTTTTGTGGGTTTTTTTTGATAGCTAGTTTCTTGAGATCTTTTAGATTTTGTATATTAGTCCTCTATTGGATGTGGAGTTGGTAAAAAAAATTCCCATTCTGTAGGCAGCAGTTTTGTTGAGTTGACTGTGTCCTTTTCCTCACAGAAGCTTTTGAGTTTCATGAGATCTCACTTATTAATTGATGGTATTAGTGCTTGTGCAATCAATGTTCTGTTCAGGAAGTTTACTTCTGGGCCAATAAGTTCAAGGCTACTCCCCACTCTCTTTTCCATTAGATTCAGTGTCCCTGGTTCTATGTTGAGCACTTTGATCCATTTAGAGTTGGGCTTTTTGGTGGGTGATAAATATGAATTTAATTGCATTCTTCTGCATGCATAAATATGTTCGACCAGCATCATTTTTTTAGAGAGTCTGTCTTTTTTCTACGGTGTATTTCTGGCCTCTTTATCAAATATTTGTTGGTCATAGGTGTGTGGATTTAAGTTGGGCCTTCATTTCAATTCCTTTGATCAACATCTTTTTGTTTATGCCAATATCATGTGCTGTATTATTATTATTATTATAGCTCTGTAGTACAATTCGAAATCTAGCTGTTCTAGCTGTTCCTTTTTGTTATTTGGGGAAGTTTTTAGCTATCCTCTAATTGTTTGTTTGTTAGTTCATGTTTGTTTTTCTTTGTGTGTGTCGTGTGTGTGTATCCACGTAAAGCTGATAATTTTCCTTTCAAGATCTGTGAAGAATTGTTCTGAAATTTTGATGGGAAATGTATTGAAACTATAGATTGCTTTTAGTAGGAAGGCAATTTTTATTATGTTAATCCCCTGAGTATGGGAGATCTTACCATCTTCTGATAGCTTCTTCAATTTCTTTCTTCAAAGCTTTGAAGTTCAAAGACATACAAATCTTTTACTTGCTTGGTTAGAGTTACCCTAAGTTTTTTTGTTAATATTTATTTTATGTGTATAAGTATTTTCCCTGCATGTATGTCTGTGTACCACTTGCATAATTGTTACCCACAGAAAATAGACAAGAGTGTCTGATTCCTGTAACATGAGTTACAGACAGTTGTGAACCAACATGATAGTGCTAGAATTCAACCTAGGTCTTCTAGAAGAGCAGCTAGTGATCTTAATAGCTGTGCCATCTCTGTAGTTTTTAGTTTTATCTCATTCAGGATTATCTTTTGTAGTTCCATTCATTTGCCTGCATATTTCATGATTTCTTTGTTTTTGATAGCTTTGTAGTAGTCCATTGTGTAAATATATCACAATTTGTGCATCCATTCTTCTGTTGAGGGACATTAGGTTGTTTCCACATTCTGGCTATTATGAATAAAGCTGTTATGAACATACTTGAGTAAATGTCCTTGTTGTATGACTGAGCATCTTTCAGTTATATGTGCAAGAGTGTAATAGCTGGGTCTTGAGGTAGATCTATTCCCAATTTCCTGAGAAACCTCCAGATTGATTTTCAAAGTGATTGTACAAGCTTACACTCCCACCAGAAATGGAGGAGAGGCCCCTTTCTCCACATCCTCACCAGCATATGCTGCTGCTTGAGTTTTTTATGTTAGCCATTCTGAGGTATATAAGATGGAATTTCAGAGTCATTTTGATTTGCATTTCCCTGATGACTAGGGAAGTTGAACATTTCTTCAAATGTTTCTCCACCATTTGATATTCCTCTCTTGAGAAATCTGTTTAGCTCTGTGTCCTTAGAGCCTGAGCTGTTGGTATTTTGTTCAGGACATTGTCCCCTGTGCCAATGAGGTCAAGGCTCTTCCCCCCTTTTCTTCTAGTAGATTTAGTGTATCTGGTTTTATGTTGCGGTCTTTGATCCACTTGGACTTTAGATTAGCGTAGGGTGATAAAAATGGATTTATTTGCACTTTTCTACATGTAGACATTCAGTTAGACGAGCACCATTTATTGAAGATGCTATCTTTTTTCCACTGTGTGGTTTTGCCTCCTTTTCCAAAAATTAAGTGTTTGTAGGTGTGTGGATTCATTCCATTGATCCATCAGTCTATTTCTACACCAGTACCATGTAGTTTTTATTACTGTTGCTCTACACAGCTTAAGATCAGGGATGGAGAAACCTCCAGATGATCTGTTGTTATACAGGATCATTTTGGCAACTCTGGGTTTTTTGTTTTTCCATATGACATTGAGAATCATTCAAGGTTTATAAAGAATTGTGCTGGTATTTTGATGGAAATTACATTGAAACTGTAGATTGCTTTTTGTAAGATGGCCATTTTTACTATGTTGATCCTGCCAATCCATGAGCACAGGAGATCTTTCCATCTTCTAATATCTTCTTCAATTTCTTTCTTCAGAGACTTGAAGTTTTTTTCAGACAAGTCTTTAACTTGCTTTGTTAGAGTTACACCAAGATACTTTATAAATTTTGTGGCTATTGTAAAGGGTGTTGTTTCCCTAATTTCTTTCTCAGCCCATTTGTCATTTGTATACAGGAGGGCTTCTGATTTTTTTTAGATACTTTTTTTTTTATCCAGCCACTTTGCTGAAGGGATTTATCAGCTGTAGAAGCCCCCTGGTAGAATTTTAGGGTCACTAATGTATACTATTAGATAATCTGCAAATAATGATACTTTGACTTCTTACTTTACAATTTGTATCCCCTTGATCCCCTTCAGTTGTTTTATTGGTCTGGCTAGGACTTCTAGTGCTATATTAAAGAGATATGGAGAAAGTGGGCAGCCCTGTCTTGTCTGTTAGATCCATTTGATTCATGACATCTGTTAGTGTCATTGTTTTTTGTTTAGTTTCTGTTTCATTGACCTGTCCTTTGGTGGGAGTGTGGTGTTGAAGTTTCCCACTATTAATGTGTGAGGATTGATGTGTGGTTTAAATTTTATTAATGTTACTTATACAAATGTGGGTTCCCTTGTATTTGGGGCATAGATGTTCTGAATTGAGATATCATCTTGGTGGATTTTTTTTATGAGTATGACATGTTCTTCCTCATCTGTTTTGCTTAATTTTGGTTGAATGTCTATTTTATTAGATATTAGAATGGCTACTCCCGCTTTTTTCTTGAGTCTGTTTGCTAGGTAAACCTTCTTCCATCCCTTTACTGTCAGGTAGTGTCTGTCTCTGAGTCTAAGGTATCTTTCTTGGATGCAGCAGAATGCTGGGTCCTGTTTTTGCATCCATTCTGTCAGTCTTTGTCCTTTTCTTGGAGAACTGAGTCCATTGATGTTGAGAGACATTAATGACCAGGGACTGTTAGTTCCTTTAATTTCATGTTGGTTGTGGTATTGTGTTTGTGTGCTTGTCTACTTTTAATTTTGCTGTGTTGGAGTTATTTATTTCCTATGTTTTCCTGGGTGTGGTTAGCCTTCTTGGGTTGGAGTTTTCCTTTTAGTGTCTTCTGTAGGGTGGGATTTGTGGATAGGTATTGCTTAAATTTCATTTATTTATTTATTCTTGCCATGTAATATCTTTTTTCTCCATCTATGATGACGGGGATTTTTCCTAGGTATAGTAGTCTGGGCTGAAATCTGTGTTTTCTTAGGGTATGCATGATATCTGTCCATACCCTTCCGACCCTTCTCTGTTGGTAAGTCAGTTGTGATTCTGATAGGTTTACCCTTATACATTATTTGGCCTTTTTTCCCTTGAAGCTTTCAATATTTTTTATTTGTCCTGCACGTTTAGCGCTTTGATTATTATGTATCAGGAGGGTTTTCTTTTCTGGTATAATCTATTAGGTGTCTGTAGCCCTTTGCATGCTTACAGTCATCTTTTTCATTAGATTGGGGAAATTTTCTTCTATGATTTTATTGAAAATACTTTCTGGGTCTTGAAGACAAAAAAATTCCTCTATTCCTATTATTGTTAGATTTTGTCTTTTCATGGTTTCCTTGATTTCTTGGATGTTTTGTGTCAGGAATTTTTTAGATTTAACATTTACTTTGATTGATGCATCAGTTTCTTCCCTTGTACCTTCTATACCTGAGATTCTTTCCTCCAGCTCTTTTATTCTCTCGGTGATGCTTACCTCTGTAGTCCTTGTTTTCTTCTCTAAGTTCTCTCTTTCCAGGATTGTCTCAGTTTGTGCTTTCTTGTTTCCATTTCCATCTTCAGATCTTGAACCTTTTTATTTATTTCCTTCACCTGATAGTTGGCATTTTCCTGTATTCCTTTGAGTGATTTATTCATTTCCTTTCTACAGACCTCTCCAATGCCCTCAGTCTGTTTGACTATATATTCCTGTATTTCTTTATGGATTGTATTTGTTTTCTCCATTATCCTGTTCGTAAGCATAGACTTAAGGCCATTTTCTTGTGTTTCAGTTGTATTAGACTGTCCAGGGCTGATTGCGTTGGAATAACTGGGTTTTGAAGATGCCATATAGCTTTGTTTTTTTTGTTGATTGTGTTTTTACAGTAGCCTTTAGCCATCTGGTTGTTTTGGGCATTGTATGGTAGGTTCTGGTGCCTGCTCTAGGTCTGGGGGTGAGAAGGGTACAGGAAGAGCCCTGCGCAGGAAGCTGGATGATCCTGGCGGAGCCCTCCTCAGATTGATGGGTATGATCTCTGACTGGCAGGTATTTCTCAGGGGATTGCCCTCAGCCCTCCTCAGATGTATGATCCTGTGGAGTATCTGGACTCCTCAGGAACCCAGGGCTCTCCTCTCACCAGGGAAAGTCCCAGAGACAGCTGCCCCGCCACTGGCTTTCTTGCTCTGAGGTTAATGAGCAGCAGCTGCCCAGGCACTGTGCTCAGACACTGTGCTTGCTGAATTCAGCCAGCTTGGAGAACCGCCATGCCCAGAGGTTTTGTTAGTCTTCCCAGAGAGATGGGTTGAGCTTTGGCGCAGCGCAGCGTCTGGGGATGTTCCTGTGGCTCCTTGCCGTCAGGAGGCCCTGAGATTGGAGCTGTATGCCCTAGTACTCGGTACTCAGAGGTATTTTACTGGCAGGTCAGAAAAGCTTGCAGGCATGTGGCCATATGCTGAGGTCCTCAGCTGCCCAGTAGGGAACCCAGGAACCCCTCTGGGGATTAACCCTGTAACCTGAGGTCAGACCAGCTTGTTTCCCTCACTAAGAAGTCTTCTCTAGACTGGGAGATCTAGACAACTGGTGTTTGGGGGTCCACAGTTTGTTCTGGTGAGAACACAGCAGCATGCAGGCCTGTGGCAAGACAGTGGAGACTGTGCGCCACTGGGAGCCTGTGACCTTTTCCCAGGGTTAGCCGGGTGACCTGAGGTAGGATCAGCTTGTTTCCCTGACCATGGAGTCCCTTCTCACATGGGAAACACAAATACCATTGTTTTGGTGCCCAGTTTAATCTGTTGGTCGTTGTGTAGTTATTGCTGTGATGCTCCTCAGACACTGTATGATAGTCGCCGCCATCTTGGAATCCTACTTCAGGTTTCCTGTAACTCTAAGAATCATATTTTGTTAAATTCCAGAGGCAAATTGAGATTTTCTTCTTGATTCTTGTTAATTATTCATTCTGGGGTTTTAATATGATTCTATTAAATGTCTTTGACTTAGAGATCTAAAGATGAATCAGCAATAAGAATGCTTGGTGCTCTTGCAGAGGACCTCATTTGGTTCCCAGAACCAAAATGTTAGATGACTTAGAACCACCTGTGACTTAAGCTCCACGGGCTCTAACAGCCTCTTCTGGTCTCTGAGGGCACTGTACACATGGCAGTATACACGGAGATCCAGAAACATAAGTAAAAATAAAATTAATCTTAAAAAAAGTCTCGCAAGTAACAACTGACCTTTCTTTCTATAGTATGTTTAGATGTGGTTCATTGATGATGAATCCAACTATGATCCAACAAACTACACCTGTTGGTCAAGAGTTTGGTTGTTTCTATGTATGTAATATTTGTTTTATCCCACCCCTACAGACATTTCTGTATTATCATTTCTGCATTTAGAATTTTGACTTCATGACGGAAACTCAAGTGCTAAAGGAATGAAAGGCTGTGTTCTAAAGAATTCCCCGTGTTCAGAGCCTAACTAGCAAAGAGCAGACAGAATAAATAGCTGTCTAACCCTAGTTTAATTGCTAATTGCATGTTTCATGGCTGCTATCTACTGTTTTCCTCTGTGTGTGTGTTTGTGTGTGTGTGAGTGTGATATGCACTTATTATTAAAAAAATAGGTGGACATGGGCGTGTGTACGGAAGAGGGATGGTCATGAGTATGTGTAGAGGCCCCAGACTGATGATGGGTTACAGTTGATTTTCAAGACATTGTTTTTTTTGCACTAAGTAGAGTTCACTCTAGTCTATTCTCGAACCCTTTAGTTCTCTGCTTTGCATAATACCCTACTTAGAAATTGGTGAGTGCTAGCTTTCATTAGAAGGCCATAATCTTCCAACAGGGAATCCATGAATGACACCTTTCAGAACATAGTTTAGTAGCAGGTAAGACTTTTAAGAATAAATAATCAGACATATTCCAAACAATAGTTTTCTTTTTTTATTGATGTATTAAAAATGTATCATTTTGACAATGCCAGGCTGGTCTACAGAGCTAGTTCCAGGACATCCAGAGCTATGAAAAGAAATCTCTATCTGGAAAACCAAACCGAAACAAAACAGATTTATTTTCTTATTAAAACTAGATGTTTTCTATGAAAAATTTGTAACATATAAAGAAAATGTAAAAAAACAAAAACCATCTACTATTCGGAGTTAACTAATATCAGTATCTTTTGATATGTGTATTTTAGTTCTGCTTTAGTCAGATGTCTGTACATTTTTTTCTTATGAAACTACATGATATCAGCCAGGGCCTTCTATAGTCCTTGAATCAATGACTTTATCTTATTTTAAAGATATCAATTGTTATATCTGTTACTTATGTGTTTACCAGTTTACCCTTGTACTTGTAATTTTGTTTAGATATCTTTTGTATTTATACATTTTCTACAGACCCATTGTATATGTTTTTACTTTTTTCAAGTTTGGCTTTTGTGCTTAGAAATATTGCAGCAGGGACTGGTGTGAAGGTGTTTGTACCCAAGCCTGATACTTGGAGTTCAATCCCTGGAGTCTACATGGTGAAAGGAGAGCACTATCTCCCAAAAGATGTGCTCTGACCTCCAACTATGACAATGGCACATACACCCATGTACGCACACACACATGCATGCACATACATACACAAATATACACATGCACACAGAGACAATAATAAATATAACAATAAATTTTCAAAAGAAATACTGCTTCCTTACTGCACTGATGTAAAATATTTATCTATATTTTCATGTATTGCATTGATTTCATTTTTATCTACCTCCACCACAATTCTTTTTCACATAAATCAAACTCTGTTTACTGTGCTATTTAAAAACTGAGGATCAGAGACTCATGCTTGTTTTTTTTTAACTAACCCAAAGAATGAATGTCAGAGAGTGAGGGAGTGAGCTTCACTTGAACATGCCAAATAAACATGAGGATATGCGCTAAGAAACATATTATTTTAAAGGATAGAAGTATTATTACTGTACAAATACATGAAGATCGCAATGCCATGCTTACAGAGTGATTTCCAGTATTTTTTGAGCTGAAAAGAACAAGTCATTACAGAGACACAGTAGCTACTTGAGGTCTAACTGAAGCTTGAGAGGGAGGTGTGCTGGGTGATTCATTCACCTCCCTGGGCTCACATTTTTCACTTCTCTAGATAAGTCATTTTCCTCCTATATCTATAAGGTAGATGTCTATAAGGTACATTAAGGTATCAGACCAAATTGTTGGGATCCATACACACCTGGGGAAACAGTCACCAAGCAGTGGCCTTTCTCCACTCTGTGTAGATACTGCAGTTCAGAGCAGAAGGTAAAGAAAATAAGAGCTGAGTTCACACTGTCTTCCTGGAGTTAGGAAACAGTTATCTCTGCCCAAAATGGGACATGGCTGTTAAAAGTGTTTGCCTGAGTGTGTTTTAACAAAGGTCAGAAATGTGTTCTTTAGCCACTGGGATGTCTTAACACATTTCAAATGATTACTCACTGTTCTATTTTAGCATCACTTCAAGTAGTGCTGAGGGCACTTACTGTGCTAAGAGCGCTCATGAAAAGGAGTGTCTCTCATGAGCCTGGAGCTTAAAAACAAGCAATCTAAACTCATCATGATGATATTTAAACCATAGACTATAGGTCACTACCAGTCAGAGTGCACTCTGCCTGTTTTCTCCTGGTCATTTCTAAGTATCCTAGAAGCGAAAGAAACAGAAATGTGTCCTGAAAACACTGCTGGGCACTTGAGGTGGAGTAGAAAATAAGAGACTATAGTCTCTGCCATTCTAGTTAATTAAGTCATCAGCAAAGAAATGGGTGATCAATCATTGTGGACATTCGCAACAACTTTAAAGAAATGGAATGCTTTAAGGCAGAACAAGAGTGACCTAGAGCAAGGATAACTTTAACTAGATGCTCAAAGGTGTTCTTTACAGGTTGATGTTTTAGCAGACAATTAACTGGCGAGGAGCCAGCTCCAGGAACATTCTATGGAGTGCTTCCAGGCAGAGGAGTCAGCATCCGATGAAATGGAAAAGAAGCTTGAAGCTATGACTCTAAGAAGGCCATTGTTGGGAGTCAGTGGGAAATGCAGAACACCAGGTCAGAGAGAGATGAGAAAGGAGGTCTTATACGCAGGTGAACACAGGTACCATGTGCAACCAAAAGCAGGCATTGAGTAGCTTTAGCAGAGGGCTAGAGTGATCTGGTGAAATTACAGCCCCCTGCTATTTACCACCAGAACAGCAATACTGAAACAGCAGTGCCAGGCAGTCTAGAGGCTTGTATCTTAGACTTGGCAGAGTGGGTTAGTAGAGAAGATGAACAATGATCACACGTAATGTGTATCTACAAATTATGTTACATACACACACACACCTGCTAAGATTCTACTTTTAATACCTTGGAAACTCAGTGTCTGGTTTTCATAAAGGATGCTGTTCCTTTTTGTAAGTTCATTTTAAATATGTCACTTACAAATGCTGGCAAATTTAACATAGAACCCGGCTTCTCTTAAATGTCTCATATTCATGTGACTATGAGAAGATAAAGTTGCATTTTATCTGTAATGTAATGAATTCTTTTATCAGTTGTTTCTATTAAAGTTTTGACTGGAATTTTGTAATTCAGACAGTGAATAAGCTCAAAATTATTTGTGTAACATTTGTCTAAGTACTTCTACGTGATTTTAAAAGGCCTTTTACATAGTCTCTGTCTCTCTGTCTCTCTCTGTGTGTGTCTCTCTCTGTCTCTCAATCTCTCTCCATCTCTCTGTCTCTCTTTTTCCTTTCTATACAAGTATAAGTGTGAATGTGCATTCAAGTCTGTGTGTGCATGTGTATGAATGTAGTTGAGCAGCTGCTACATTTTTTAGCCAGCTATAATGACAGGAGAGAGCATTCCACAGCTTTCATTCAGGGCTCTAGCTTCACTAAAAGTTGTCTATATCCCAGAACCTGTCCTGTATCTCCCTGAGATTGGGTTATATATAACCTATTTGTTATTTATAAATTCTTAACAATGAGGAAGTTGTACTAGAAAATCCTAAAACTATTTCTAGTTCTGAGATTTTTTTAAAAGGCTTTCTGGATAACCCTGTTGTTCCCCTAATCCTTCACTTGATTTTGTTGTCTTCTTTGTGTGGAAAGTTCCCAAATCTGTGTCTCAAGTTCAAGTCTCGGTCATGAGACCCGTTGTCTAGAGGAAACATCCTCTGACTGCTTTTACATGCATATGTGAAAGTATCTCAAACACATCATGTTCAGCAGGACTCATTCACCATCTCTAGGTACTGACCTTCTACTTAACATACAAGAATCTAATCAAAAAATCCTCTTTTCTTCATGAAAATTTTCTCATCCCACCTCCTCTTCAGGTACAGTCTGCCACCATATCATACAAGCAGAGTGGTATCGAAGAACTGAAATGAATTTTACGGCTTCAGACTCCTTGAGGGAAGAGATGGTGTTTTAGTCACTTTAGAGACTCTACTATGACATAGTAGGTTAACACATTAAGAAACATTACATGAACAGCTGAAATGAAAAGTGTATGATCTACAAATTGCTGATGGCATTACTGTGGTTTGGATATGGCTTGAGTGTGAGCACAAGAGCTCGTGTTTGGGCAGCTGGTTTTCTGGGCCTATGTAAAGGCCACCTAGGGATTAATTACTCCAGGCTCCAGGCTTCCTGTTTTAAGCTGCAACCTCTCCCTTTCCCACAGGTTATCACTGTGTTGTTGCCTGGCTTTAGGCCCTTGCCAGAGGCCTAATAAACAAGGCTTCCCAATTTGGGACTTTTCAGTATCCAAAACTTTGAGCTAAATAGCTCTTGTTTCTTTGTTAAGAACTCACATTGGGGCAATGGCTATAGAGATGAAAACCAAGCTCACAAACCTGGAAGTATACTCTCCCACAACCCCCTGTTTCTCTCTCAGTGCTACATGTTGGTCTGCTTACAAGAGGTTTCTATAAACCCCAGCATTCACTTGTTTTGTATATATTATTCTGCTATAGGACCTTTCTGTTTCCTGTATGCACAGGTTTGCTGTTTCTTTCTTCTAATTCACTGATGTTTGATTAGAATAATGATCAATAGCCAGTTGGTTTCTCCTATCTCATGCATAATTCAGTTCTTTCTAGGTGAACAGCTGACATTTCCTTCAAGGCCAACCTTTATACATAAAATAATGTTATCATGACCAATCAAAAGATGCACTTTCAGACCCTCATGTTGTGAATGAAATTAGACCTGATTCTCAGTTCTCATTCAGTAACCATAGTGAGGCAAGTAAGTTTTCAGACCTGAATCACTGAATGAGTCTTAGTATCTTTGCAAAATGCCTCACATGCAGCTCAGACTGGAAGAAATTACCAGGATGATTTATTTTAACAGAAACAAGAAACTTCCTGTGACATGCTGGTCGGCTCAACTTTCCTTCCCATTGTGTGTGTGTGTGTGTCTGTGCATATGTGTGTGTTTGTGTGTGTGTCTGTATGTGTGTGTTTAATTTACTAGTGCTGGAGTAATTAATGTAAATTAATGTTTGTGACTGCATGCAAACAGAAGATAAGTTTGCCTTTCGGGGGAATTTTTTCTGTGATGGCAATTGCTATCACAAATCCTTTCAGGCTTGTCGGAGAGAACTTTCTTAGGCTGTCTCTGTAGTGTCTGCCTGTTGTCAGTCTCCCAGCCATGGTCCTCCCCAGGCCATTCTTCCTGACATTTGTTAATGGAGTCTGGGACAGCTTTTAGAGGTTAATCTTTGAAAAGATCATGGGTGTTGAGCACTGACTCAGCTGGCAGGATTGAATTTTATTTAGAACCTAGTTTAAGCCAAGTGCATATAAATAATAATAATAATTATTCTTTCTCTGTGGTAAGTACTGATTACATACCAGTTATAATTGTATAATTGCTACGTTCAATTCTTGAAATGGCTCTGCAATTTAAACAGTCTGGCCCATTACAGACGAAGAAGAGAAGGATTTGAGGCTAAGAAGGTCACTGGAGGTTACACACCAATAGATGACCAAGTTCAATTTGAACTTCTATCTGTACATTTTCTATTTCACCCATATTTACAGGACAATATTAGTACAGTGGTCCATGTTTGAAATGAGAGGGACAGATACATTGTGGACAGCTGCATCGTAGAAACACTGACTTGTTTGCTGAGAATGTAGCCCATCCAGTCCCTGTTGTCCCTTATCGAGAAAGAGATTCAGAAGGCTGAGTTGCTGCAACCGTGGACATAGCCGATTGAACAGAGGGGTGACTGCCTTATGGGTATGTCTTTACCTTCCAGGAAGATTTCCAACCGGAAGCAGCCTCAGAGACCAACTGGGAATCAGTCACAAGCTCTATCTCTGTAAGTAATTTGTTATTCCATTGCCAGTAAAAAAAATACTGCTGGACAGGTCAACCTCAGAGGGACCTGGCTTGACTGCAAGCCAAATCTCAGGCTCTTTGAGTTCCTCCATTTCTTTCAGGAACACCCCTTTTTAACATTTACATTTTCAAGGGTGTTTGCCAGCTGGAAAAATCTCGTGTTTAGAGTATGGTGACTTAAGTGAAAATCGGCCATGCAGTGCTCTGATTAGTGCAGAACACATGCCCTACCCTTCAGCAGTAAAACGGCTCAAGTCTCATTTTATTTCCTCCAAATTCAGTCATTTCTCAGGATCTTGTCACCTTATCTGCTTGGCATGCAAAAAGCAGACCTTGCCTTTACCAGTCCTGCATGTAGAACTTAATGTAGTAATAAAACACAAGATAAAGTCAAGCTCTTCTCTGCCAGATCAAAGCATGGTGAACAAGTGTCTG
Source organism: Pachyuromys duprasi (assembly GCA_028658305.1). Classification (NCBI taxonomy): domain Eukaryota; kingdom Metazoa; phylum Chordata; class Mammalia; order Rodentia; family Muridae; genus Pachyuromys; species Pachyuromys duprasi. The sequence continues at coordinate 5,327,565 of CM053747.1, forward strand.
GTTCTAATGTGTAGCCATGTGGCTGAATCAGTCTTATTGTTTTTAAGCCAAAGATATATTTTTTTCTCACTGGAAAAAATGTTTTTAATTCCTTCTATGGCAGGGCTTCAACAAAGTCTGGATTCTGTGCCTCTTGAGATCCTGCAGTGTAGCTGATCAGTTTATATTCACACCTTCTGCCTCAAGCCTCAGGGATCACTGAAGAAGAAGTAACAGGATTGTAAGGGCCAGAGGTAGTGGACACATGCAGAAAAACAATACTTTCTACACATGCTGAGTTGGCCACAAACATGACCTTACAGTGTCTGTGATGCATACATAAGACAAGCACTAGATGAAACCACAGAAAACTCCAGCATGGCTGGAGAGGCTCATGAAGTCTCTGTCTAGCTGAGGAGCAATTGGTGACTTCTGTAGAGAGGGAGTCAGTTCTTTTCAGGAACGAGGCCCCTGAGGGCCACCCATACAGTGGATTGTTCTACACCTGAGAATATATTTACAGCATTAAGTGGACCCAGTGAGTGTTTTGTTTTTCCTTTTTTCAGCTCCCATGAAATTGGGAGGATCACTGTTGATGAAATAGGGAAGAAAGTAGAAGAAAGGGGATGGGGAAGAACAGATATGAAGATGAATTAGCATTCTAAATTTTGATGTCGACCATACTTTGTTTTGTTGAAAGTAGCTTAAAGATTATTTTTTAGGCAGTAGACATGCTTTTGTGGTGATTTTAATTCAATTTTAGTTTAATATTGTAATTTATGTTTATTAATATATAGCAAAGGTTCAACAGGATCAAATGCATGCTGCAGTAGAAGGAAGTACATGTAAGAGGCTGTTTAGGAGATTTTTAAAATACCCATTACAGAAACAAATACTCCTGTAGGTTTGTTAGCTTGCTTAAGACACATGATTGTGTACTAAGTTATCATCTTGTGTATACCAACTGCCCTAAAAGGAACCTGGAAAACAACCACGAATCTTGTACAGAGGGACAGTTTCAAATTTGCATGTGGTTTGAATTTTCCCTCCAGCTTAGTGTCAAAGGAGATTGTATCACTTCACCTCACCCTGACTCTGTTTCAGGGACTGAGAGACCATTAAGAGTTCGTTCTTGCAGTAATGCCTGGGTACACAGTGACACTCCAGGCATTGCTGAGAGCCAGCGAGAATACTTCTTGCAGCCACTTTCCCCAGAGCTACAGCAAGAGGCTTTTACTTGTGTGGGAATGGTTTGATTGGTGTTCTTTCTTTCAGTCAAAGCTTTTAAATGCTGCCAATCTCATAACTTTGGTCAACTCATTCTGATTTGGGAAGATCATACTCACATAGTGATATAAAGCTGATTGTATGGTAAATATGAGCCACTGGGTATAGAGAGACTAATTATAAGTTATCCATATAGATTGAGTGGAGACTTGTAATTATGGTACTCATTTATAAAGGTCATGTTCACATGGCAGGTAAGTATCAAGAGAGTTGTAGAAGACAAAAGCATGTGTGTTCATCAGAGTACAGCTCATGTCACACACACACACACAATTTAAAGAACTAGCTTTCCAATAACTAAAGGAACAAGGGCTAGAGAGGTGGTTCAGTAGTTAAGAGCAATTGTTGCTCTTGCAGAGGACCCAGATTTAGTTCCCTGTACCTACTGAGATGATTTCCAATCATCCATAGCTCCAGTTCCAGGAAATCTTACACTGTCTTTGACCTCTGTTAACACCAGGTATATATGTGGTACACATACATACATGCATACAAGGCAAACACTCAGACACATAAAACAAGTAAATGTAAAAAACTTGTTTGAAGAAAATAACATTGCAGCCAGTCCTGAAGAGGCCTGATAAGCTAGGATCAGATGGAAGGGGAGGAGGACCTCCCCTATCAGTGGACTTAGAGAGGGGCAGGGAGAGATGAGGAAGCGAGGGTGGGATTGGGAGGGAATGATGGAGGGGGCTACAGCTGGGATACAAAGTAAATAAACTAATATAAAATAAAATAAAAATTTAATTTTAAAAAATGTACATAAAAAAGAAAGAAAATAAAGAACTGAAGAAACCAGTATGTCAGTACCTGGATGGAGTTGTATTATCACAAGCAAGGTCAGTAGAGAGTGTGTCTTCATCTCCACTCAATATATTAACAAATCCCTCACAAGTCATACGTGACAAATGCCAAGGGCCCAGACAAACAATTGTTTGTATATATACCCATGTGGCCTCACACACAGGTGATGAAATGCCGTGGTAGAGAAAGGATGGCAACATCTGCTTCCATAGTCATCTACTCATCTTCTATCCCCACCACACTCTCCCCGGTTCTCCTAAAAAGAGTAAATGGAAACGGCTTCTACGTTACACCAACAGTAGATGACTTCATCAGACTCCATAATTTCACCAACTAGAGTGCAGCCCTTTGAAAGTGAGGGGTCTTGGGATAGTTCACAGACCTATGAACCATAAATGTTTGAAGAGGGGAGAATAGCAGGAAAGTGAGAGTACTAGTTTGTGGCTAAAAGCTCTGCAACATGTGTTGTTTCTACCTTAAAACTGCAGTTCGGGTTTAAGCAGGCTTCATTAATTTCTGCTTTGCTTTACTGATAGGAAATATTTACCCATGGGGAAATCTTATTTGTTTGGTAGTTTCTCTACGGATGTTTAGATGATCATTGGAGGCTGTGTTCTCTCTGTTTCCCTGTTAATGGGTCATGAATTTTCACAGAGATGCTTGACTCAGGGCTCATTTAACTTGAGATTGTACAAGGGTTAGTGGAGAAAGTGCTTCATTTTACACAAGAATGTTTTATTTCCATGGCAAAATACATAATCCTTTTCTGGTCTTCCAGTGGTACTGTGTTCCTCATTTCAACAATATTGTGGCGGGTGGGATCGCTGCTAAGATTTAGCAGTACTTTCATTTGTTCTATTAAAATGCTTCTCATATGAACCTTACACTCTCAAGTCAAGAGAGCCAGTTTCAGGGCTAATTACCCTTATTGACAGTAAATAAGTTGGTTAAAGTGCCAGATTTTATCAGAATGTCTTCAGAGTGGAGTCAAATTCAGCTCACCCAGCATCTGCAATGAGCAGCGATATGAAAAGGGGAGTTGCAGAAGCCAAGCGTGGGGGGACAGATTGTATCATCAGAAATCGCTTGAAGAGAGATCGGAATTTTAATTTTCACTATTAGTAGTTGATATAAGAAAGGTTGGGGACTAGGAACCAAGAAATTAGATGTCAATATTTGTATGTCTACTTAGCCTGTATCTTTTGAAATTGTCAAAGTTCAAGGAAGCTTAAAGTTGTAGGATCTACTTGGCTTTGACTTCCATGAATATACATGCTGTGTTGTACATTAGTTGTACATTCTTCTTGTTTAGTAATATGACAGTTCAGTGCCAGATTGCCATGGCATGATATTTTCACAGTGTATTACCCTCTGTGTTCCTTCTGTATGGCTGTATGATGGTTAAATGTCACATCAGCGGGCCCTTTCTAAATACACTGAGCTGTATGTCACTCTTAGGAGGGGGCCCATCACTCTCCAGTAACGGACCCTACTCTCACTGCTGATGCCCTGGACAAAACCATTGCAGAATTCGATACTGTGGAAGATCTGCTTAAGCACTTCAATCCAGAGTCTTGGCAAGATGACCTGGAGAATTTGTATCTGGACACCCCTCATTCTAGAGGCAGGTCATACCATGACCGGAAGTCCAAAGGTAAGAAACAGAGCCTTGGATGTTCTTCAGTAGTGAGAATGTTCATAGTAACAATGAGAATCTGTTTAATGCATTCAAGTCTGCTGAGTACTGTCATTCCATCACCACATCTGTACGTCACAATACTTTCAAACGAGAGTGTGTGTTTTGTCCAAACTGCTGCTTGTATATAACTAAAAAAAGATAGACTGTGATTTGGAGGACTTATTAAAAAAAGTATCTGCAGCCTAGAAAAATGGCTCAGTTGGTAAAAGCTTGTTTCACAAGCATCAGGATCTGAGTTTGAATAGTCAGCACCTAGGTAAAAAGCCAGATGTGATAGCACACATCTGCAATCCCAGTACTGGGGAGGAGAGACCAGAGGACCTCTGGGCTCACTGGTCAGCAGCTATAGCTAATTCAGTGAACCCCGAGAATGGTAAGAAACCCTGCCTAAAAAGTTAAAACCAGAAAATAAGTTAAAAGTGATTGAGGAAGACACCTGACATCAAACTCCGACCTCCACATGCACGTTCATATATGTCAGTGTACACAGATGTACATGCACAAAACCACACATACATATAAACAGCACACCACAGAAACGTAGAATAAAATATGTAGGCCAGCTCCCTATTCGTTGGCAGGTAAACCCTGATTTTACAGTGGAAGAGACCAAAGTCGGAAACCAGGCATGGATCGTGTGCTGGGGTCTGTCTGGCTAGGTGAGAGTGAAGCGGACATGAGCTTCCTGGCCTCTGCTTTATACTAGTATGTGATCAACTGCTGTGATTTTTCTGGCAGCTGTAAGTGTTGGCTTTATGCAGGACTGGCAGCAAAGGGCCAGAGGGCTGCTGGGAACAGCCGGTGCTCCTCTGTGGGCCAATTCAGTTCTACCCATCCAATGCTGGTTTGTTTAAACATATACTGCATGTTCATCATATCCTCTACTCCCACCCTCTGCTTCTCATACCTCCCCCACCTACTGGTTCTCTTTGTTCTTCTGACAGTTGCTTCCACTGTCCTGTTTTCTGTTTATATGATCTTATCTGTCTATATGAGATCTAGAAGCCAGAAATGAAAAAAAAAATGTGAAACTTGCTTTATGAAATGTACTTGATTAACTTAATATGATTACCTGTAGTCACATCCACTTTTCTGCAACTGACAATGTTTCATCTTACTAATTTAGTAGCTTACTTACTGAAAACTTACTAGTACTAAAGCGCTAAGTGCCTTGCAGGTTTAGGAGGTGAGTGTCCCAAAACAGGATAAGTGACAGGATAGTGTGAAGGGATATCTGAGCACATTTTATTGTAAACTTTGAGGAAAAACGGTGATGAGGGGCAAAGACAAAGGGATGTCTAGACAGAACATTGGAGTAGAAATAATTCCAACATTTAAAAAAAATGAAAATCAGTTATATCATATATGCATCATGCTTACATATTTATCGTCACTTACAGAATCTTTAGAGAAAGAATTGTGTAATTCCAACACAGAAATAACATGGCTACCTCTAGTCAAATTCCTATGATGTACTTGCTTTATTTGATAAGATTTGTTATTAAATTTTGCTAACAAGTCTCTTAGGGTATGTGTCACATAGCTTAGAAGGTGTTCAGCCAAGAAACGGCCTGTTTCTCACCGTATGATGTCAAGCATGTTTTCAGGCTCTGAACCTAGGCTTCTCCCACACAACTCATGAGAATGCTGAGCCCAGATGACTAATTACTAAACTTCTGTCAGGGTTTTCTGCTCCCAGCTTAGGTCATAAATCTTACATACTTAGCACACACCAGGGAGGAAGGACAAAAGAGCTGCAGGCATCCTGCTGTTACCGAGATGTGCCATGTGTTGATCCGTATAACTGGACAGGAATGTCCTCCGGGCTCATGCTGGATTCATTTCAAATATGACATTGGTTTTATTTAAGGCATTGCTATATTTTAGTCTCCAATAGGTCAACCTGGATACAAGTATAATAGACCCAGGTCATGAAAACCCCCGCAGAAAACATATTTAAAACATAGCATCAGACACAGAATCAGGGACTTCAGACTCTGCATGCTCTCAGTACCAGCAGCTACAGAAAGGCCGTACTTTTTGGTACTTCTCGGTGCCTCTTCCCAGGAAATATGAAAACTTAAAAAAAAAATTACTGAGTCCTAATTTTTTTTTCCTGAAAATTATGCTGCATCAGAGACAGGAGATCTGGATTCAAATCCTAAGCTTATGGAGTTCTGTGATTTGTTTTTCCTTAAATTGCTGCCCTTTCTTGTATCTCTGGTTCCTATTGGTAAGGCATATATCAGCTGCCTGTGAGGACTATTCAGGGGCCCTGGAGAGCCCCAACCATTTGGTGCTTCTTCAAGAATGTTTAGCCAGCTCTAACCAGCTTCCAGTTCTGAAATACATCTTTGTTACGTCCATGATGAACCTATCTTGTCCCTCATCCTGTCCCTGATGTGCCCAGCATTAGGAGTACTTCAGATACACCAACAGCAAACAGGAAGTAAACTTTGTGGCTTCCTTAAAGGGAGTGAGCAATCCCAGAACTTGTATGGATCCTACTTTAGTTGAATCAGTGATTTTATGGCGTGTGTTATGAAGTGCAGCTGCATAGCCCCACCCTAGACACATTGACTCAGAATCTTTGGGGCCGATGCTGGAGCAGTGATGATGTCTATTGACTTTTCAAGATGCCCTGAAAGCCACCACTAAGAGAGCAGAGCATTCGCCCCGTAAGTCTAACGTGCGCTTTATATGTTTGGATATTAAACAAATGTTTGAAGTGCTGAGGATTGGACTGAGGGCCTTGGACACAGCTAACAAGTGTTCTGACCTTGAGCTGTCCCGCCCCACCCCAGCCCAGCCCAGTGTATTTCTCAAATCTGTAAAAATCTGCCCTGTAGACGGAAGTGTCACTTTGTTACGAATGCCTTTGGTTTACAGACATAACTAACCTTGACAGAGCATTCAAGGCAATGTTCTTACTTGATGTTTGTGACAAAGTAAACAGCATTTCTCTGCCCTGTTGGCTTAGGTTCCATTTCCTAGTCTCATGTAAGAAACAGCCCTGAAGGCAGACTCCTCTCATACCTTTCATTTAACCCTGCCAAGTCACACTGTCTCCTACTGAATAAATGGGTTGCTCTAATTGTTTGTTATCCCACAGAGGGAGGCTGAGCCACCTGCATGGATAACCGATGAAGGGGAAGTTGGATTTGATTTTTAGCTGCTACTTTCAGCCTTTAGGACTTAGAAAGACAAACTTGGGGCTTGTGCCCTAAACATTGGGGAGGGGAGCAATGAATAAGCAGTAAACACAGAAAAGCAGATGTGACATGATGACCCCCTTTCTTTGAGATAAAACCAAAATATTCCCCCTCTAGTACCATCAAATATGTTAACGATATTCTACAGGAAATAACTAGACTTTCATTTTGTCTCAAGGTAGTAGGGGTTACAGTTGGGCCTTGTGAATACTAGGCAAACACTCCTCCTGATTTATATTGCCCAGTGCCCTTTTTACTTTTTATTATGAAACGGGAGCTCACGGAACTCCCTAGACTAGCCTTCACTTCATAGTCCAGGAAAGCCTTGAAATTACAATCCTCCCTTTCTCAGTGCCTCAGATACCTGGGAAATAGGAAATTGCAATCACTGTCAGCAACTTTCATTTACTGAGGCATTGAGCATCTTCTCTTCTACTTTTCAGAGAGGTCAGAAGTAGCATTTGTCATGGGTCTAAGGAGGACAAGTCTAGGAAAGCGGAACATGAATTAAAAAGAAAAACATAATGTAGTAGAGTGTAAGAAGCTAGCCTCTGAAACAAAACTCACATGGTAAATCAGAACCCACCCTGCATGTGGAGGTGTGAGAGAGATTTGTATGGGAGAGGAAGAGTGTGTGCATGCATATCTGTGTGTGTTTGTGAGAGTGTGTGCATGCATGTGTGTGTTTGTGTGAGTGCGTATGTGCACGTGCATGTCAGTGCATATGTGTCTGTGCTGGTGTACATGCATGTGGGGGTGGGGGAGAGAGAGAGCGTGTGTGAGTGTGTAAAGATAGAGCCCTCTGTAGCCCACATGGACCTAAAACTCACAGTATTCTTGCTGCCTCAGACTCCTCAGTTTTGAGGTCATACTTGTGGGCCCCCACACGTAGCACAAAAACAGCATTTTGAAATCCAATGTTATTATTTACTTCTACTTTCTCTGGTGGGAAGGAGAGTGGGTGAAAATGCGGTTCTTTTCTCTGGAAAATAACTCGAAATGAGTGAGAGGAAATCTGGGACAGACAACTATGTTTGATCCAGGAGTTCCACAGAGAAGGCCTGCTACTCTCCAGTTCCCAGGTGGATAAGCTCAAGTGTTGGCTGTACGAGCTTCAGGATGGTAGGGAATATGCGAAGCCAATAGAACCAACTTTTAGTTTTTCAGAGTAAGACAGGAGGGGTAGCATGTCAAGTTGGATTCTGTAGGTAACTATCGCTCCCAAACCCAAATTTTGGTCAATATCAGTCTTACACTGTCAACATCACATATGCTCAAAAGTTAAAGAGGGAAGAAAAAGGTCTTCTCTAATTCAAGTTTCCTTTACTTTTCCAATAGCTCCAAGTAAAGAAAAAACTGGGTAAATTGTGTGGATGTTCTTGCTAGCAGCTGCCTTACACCCTCCTCGCTTACTGCATGAGCAGTGTAGCTTAACAAGCTAAGCTATGATTCAGTGAAACGAAAGGCCTATGAACTTAGGGGCAGTATATTTCTTTAGGCTCATAGACTAAAAATCACACATTTCCACATTACAAGTGTTCAGCCCTAGGCTCTACTGAACTGGACATTAAGTGAGGGGTGATATGTGGAGATTAACAACACAAATGAGACCTAACTCCTTGCTTCCTAAAAGAAATTTCTTTTTTCTCTGAATGACGGCATGTTGCCATAGCAATTTCCAACACACAGTGGCAAAGGGGAAAACCTGTTCACAGTGTAAGTGCAGTGATGAATTTTTTACTTATTTTATCATCATTATTATTTTTTTGTTTTACAATTTATTCACTTTGTTTCTCGGCTGTAGCTCATCTCCTCCCTGTCCCACTCTACCTCTCTCTTCCTCCCTATGTCCCTCCCCAGAGAGTAGGGGAACTCCTCCCCAGTAGAGAACTTCCCCTACTATCTGACCCTAACCTATCAGGGTTTGTCAGGACTGTCTGGTACCTCTTTCTCTGTGGCCTACTTAGGTCACCTTGCCATGGGGAGATGATCAAAGAGCAAGCCACTGTGTCCATGTCAGAGATAGCCCCTGTTCCCCTTACTAGGGAACACACATAGAGACTGAGTGCCCATGAGCAGCAACTGAGCAGAGGGTCTAGGTCTTCTGCATGCATGGTCCTTGGTTGATTCATAAGTCTCTGCAGGACCCCCTGAGCCCAGAATTTTTGGCTCTGTTAGTCTCCTGGTTGAGCTCCTGTCCCCTCCAGGTCTTTCTATCTCCCCCTCCTCTATAAGATTCCCTGCACTCTGCTCAAAGTTTGTCTATGAGTCTTAGCATCTGCTTCAGTACCCTGCTGTGTAGAGTCTTTCAGAGACCCTCTGTAGAAGGCTTCTGTCCTGGTGTCTGTCTTCTCCTACTTCCAATGTCTATCCTATTTTCCCTTCTAAATGAGGATTAAGCCTCTTCCCTAGGGTCCTCCTCGTTTTTTAGCTTCTTTAAGACTATAGATTTCAGTATGTTTATCCTATATTAAATGGCTAATATCCACTTATAAGTGTGTGTCTTGATGTGACTCTAACTATGCAAGTGAAAGACCTGTATGGAAAAAAACTTCAAGTCTCTGAAGAAAGAAATTGAAGAAGAAATCGGAAGATAGAAAGATCTCCTATACTCATGGATTGGTAGAATTAACATAGTGAAAATGGCCATCATGCCAAAAGCAATTTACAGATTCAATGTAATTACCATCAAAATACCAACAACATTCTTTACAGACTTTGCAAGAACAATTCTCAATTTCATATGTAAAAACCAAAAACACAGAATAACTAAAACAACCCTGTATAAAAGATCTTCTGAAGATATCTCCAACCCTGATCTCAAGCTGTACTCTAGAGCAAGAGTAATAAAAACCGCTTTTTACTGGCATAGAAACAGACTGATGGATCAATGGAATCAAATCAAAGATCCAGAAATAAATCCACACACCTACGAATACTTGATTTTTCATAAAGAAGCCAAAACCATACAATGGAAAAGAGACAGCATCTTCAACAAATGGTGCTGGTCTACCTGGATATCTACATGTAGAAAAATGCAAACAGATCCATACTTATCACCTTGTACAAAAGTAAAGTCTAATCTGTGATGAAATTTTAAGGCAAAGGCTATGGTTATGTGGTTACAGCTAGGGGCAAGCACACTTACATAGAATGTGCAAGGACCTGGGTTCAATCTCTAGCAAAATACCCATGCACATGCGTGCACTCACTCACTCACTCACACACACGGATACACACAGAGAGAGATGGAGAGACAAAGACAGAGAGACTGAAGAGAGAGACAGAGATACAAAGAGGTACAGACAGAGACAGAGGGAAGAGAGAGAAGAGACAGAGAAAGAGAGGAAGAGAGAAGAGAGATAGAAATGGTGGAGGGAGGGAATGAAACAATATAAAACATTAACAAATATGTTGGTCTATTCCAAATTAACAGTTGAAATCATTAATAAGTTATGTTCCTCTCCGAAGAATTTACTAGCTTTGGGTTTTACATGCTGAGCTTGACCTGTATCCCTCTCTGTCAGTATTTTAACATTAAGTGCAGCAACTGCCTTGGTATTCAGTTTTTTACAAATACACAATGTGAAATACATGACTTCCATAGATCCTAACTGTTGTACCTCTGGGATTGTTCCTAACCTGTGTCTGAGAATCTAATATCAATTCTCTTCATGTCTTTGTGACATTTTGCTCTAATGTCTAAAACATTTGACTCTGGTGTGTACACTAAGGTAGGTGATAGCCACAAGGAACTAGAAGAAAATGAATAAAATAAATGAGCCATATTAAGAAGTTTCCAAAGGTACTGAAGTGGTAAATATTTGGAAAACCAAATGTTTTCATCTTTCTCTATATGTTTATTTAATCCCTGGGTGAACATATTTTTATAAAGCCCTTGACTAATGCCAGTAAGCACGGGGTCAGTCAAGCTGGAGATGGTAAGTTAGACCCTCAGGAGCACAGGAAACAGCATACCACAGAAGATCTCCTTTTCTAATAAATTACTGAAACGTGATCAGCCTCCTTGTTTTTTTCTAAAACATAGTAAACACCAGAAAAAAAGATTTCACAATATTCAAAGTGTTGACCCTAAATACCAAAATAGAGCAAAAGAAAGAATGCTATGGGAAGAAACAGCAGCAGCAGAAGAAGCAGAAAACAGCAGCAGAAGCAGAACAACTTTGGAGCCAGCAAACCTGTGGTACAATTTAAATCCTAAAACAGTAACTTTGGAGAAATCATGCCTGGTTCCCTGGTTTCCACACTTTGTAAAATGGTTCCTTTGCAAAGCTATATGGTCACTGGTATACAAATGGTTCTTAGTATATATTTTAATTGCTTGCAAAGCTCTGTGCAGAACCAATCCACTCACTGAACTCTGTTCTCTTCCCTGAGAGGCACTGAGATCATGCAGTAGTCGACAGAGCCTCATGGAGTCTCCAAACACTGTTACACTCATTAAAAGTTTACACAAGAATTACCAAATACAAAACTTGTTAGGATATTGCCTACCCATAAACTTTCTAGAACTTGTTTTGATCATTGAGAATTTCCCCTCTCAAACTTCATTTTTTTTCTTAAGCTCTCCAACATGGAATCTTTTTTGCTTTCTGGACCATGAAGATTTAGAATTACGGGGTGTGGAGACTAGACTCACTGGGTGTGTTTACTTGAGAGAACATGAAATGAAAGTGAACACACCTGGTCATTGCCCCTCTGATGTTTAGATGAAGGTGGCCACAATCCTCCTCTCCTCAGCTACTACTGACAGTAAGTGATTCTATGTTCAGCTGACCTCATTTGTCTGTAACACTAATGTGGGTCAGACCTACTGAGAGCCGAGATTAGTACCTGGACTTCAAACACTCTAAAATCATTCAAGCTAAATAAATGCATGCCATGAGACTATCATTATTTCCATTTCTTGCTGAAAGAGAAACAAATTTAAAAAGGTTCGCTGACATTGACTAAGCAGAGAGACATGTCATGAACCTAGCTTTGCTGGCTACAAAGCTATGGGGAATCTATTGGTTTTTAAAGCTTAGGATCATAGGCTTAAAGGCAAGATACTTTAAAAGCTCTCTGATTCCTAAGCATCACTTCACTTTTTTTTTAATTTTCATGTCATAGATGGGCTGCATGCATCCCCTCAGGTAGTGTTGCCAGAGGTCAGAGACTTGCCTAAAATGGTGTCAATATTTTCCAAATCTAATTCAATGCCTTTCAGACATTCTGTCATCTACAGTTATTTCCTAGAACATCTTGGCTGAGTATTTACTAGTTTTAGACAAGTTACTTAACTCTTTGGTATTTATGAGCCTCCACATCTTGAGGATGAAGATAGTAATGTCCCAAGTAAACGCTTGTCTTGAAACCAAGAAAAGTGTGTGCAAGAACACCCTTCCTACATATTGTAGGGTCAGTAAATTCCCATTATCACATTGCTTGTGATGTTTCTGAGCTTTAGAAATCAGCAGTTGGCTAATGACATTTTATTGTCAAGTAGTAGTTTAATTTTAGAGATTGAAATGGTGAATATTTTTACTTTTAGGATATTAAGCCTGCAGACCAAATTATGAAATTTAAAGTAGTCTTAAGTTTAAAATATCCCAATTTCTTATAAAAATTATGAAATAATTGTGATTTTTTCTCTATTTTTGATTGAAGTATAAAAATTGTTTCCACAATTAGGGCATGATTTATAGAAGAGGGGATCTAACATATCGCGGTGAGACTGTAAAGACCACAAAGTCTTTAAAACCCTGGGGAATTTATGAACTTTGAAAAAAAATGAGAGCCGCTGCTTGTTTGTTGTAAAAACACAATTATTCGTGTATTCCTTTCACCTTCCACTTTCACCCCCATGTTATGAATGTATACCACAACATCAGTGTCAGCTGTTTAGCACTTTTCCTAACAGGTTTGTTATAATAGTCCCCAACACCCAAAGGCCGTGTTCCTCAGAACCTTCAGGTGCACATCTTAGAGGCAACCTTCTTGAAGCCATGCCCTATGCCAGGTGTCATCTTGTGCAGCAGGTGCTCTCCATGGTACAGCTGATTGACAGCCCTGATTTCCCCGATCTTCCTTAACATCTTTCATACTGCGTTCTAGATCAGGTTAGAGATAGGAGCTTCCCAGCATATGTGACAATAATCTGATTCAAATTATTTCTTTCTCTGTGTATGATTGGAAAGATTATGCTGAAAGAATATGAGTCATTTCTTTGATTCATTCACATAGCTGTTAGTTATTGAATACCAATTCTTAGCAAAAAAAAAAAAAAAACCCTCTGGCACAAAGATGAAGTTGTATTTTCTTTGATTCTACCTTGCTTCTACCGGAAAACATGATGTGGTTTTAGAAGACTATCTTAAATGAGCTGTATTTGCTTCTCCCACGAGGACTCTCACAGTAGGAGAGGAAAAGCAGTAATGATTAGTCTGCTTCCATAAACCTTAGAAATCACTGGAAGAGAAATTAAAGATGGCTGGCTTTTGTTTTTGTCTTTTCTTAATTTTTCAAAGATCCCTACTTCCTCTACTGTGAAATTAGATTTCATGCAGTCATACATGAGAAGTTGATACAGTTCTGTACTAGTGATCTAATAGGGACAACAAGACAGGGCTGATTTAGTCCCAGCACCTAACACCTCATCTATTAGAAATGGGAAGGAGGCATACATTCATATGTCCATTCTAGGGTACAAATAGAATTCTTATCACAGCCCAAGTAGCCTGTGCCTGGGCTGCACTTCAAGGCTGGGCCTGTAGCAGGAAGATACTTCCTAAATCAAAGGGCAGTGTTCTACTATGGATCACTGTATTGTGAAGAAGGTTTGCATCATGAAACCTTCTTACCATTCCTAGAAAACTGTCAATGAAGAGTTTCCTAACCTTAACTAATGTCGATAAGCCATTAAAATAAATAGCTAGAGCAAATTGGAAAGGACAGCAAAATTGGCATTATAATACCATGTCGACTTGGGTGAAATAAAAGGATTTAATTAGATGAGGTAGTGGGCCTTTGACTTAAGCTTGGGACGTCCTTGCTGTTCAGTCACAGAGATGGAAACCAAAAAGGGCAGCTGCTTCTCCTAGGCCCAGAGGGAGGCTCTCACTGGAGTGCCTCTTCAAGGAACACCTGGACCCTGACCTTCCTCCTCATTTTGTGGACTATTTTTTTAATTTATTTATTTTTATATTAATCCCAGGTTATGAACTTTGTATCCCAGCCATAGCCCCCTCCCACATTCCCTCCCACTCTCCCCATCCTTCCCTCATCTCCTCCCTGCCCGTTTCCAAGTCCACTGATAGGGGAGGACCTCCTCCGCTTCCATCTGACCCTATCTTATCAGGTCTCTTCAGGGCTGGCTGCAATGTCCTCTTCTGGGGTCTAGCAATGCTGCACCTCCCTCAGGGGTGGGAAGGGTCAAAGAGCCAACCATTGAGTTCATGCCAGAAATAGTCCCTGTTCCCCTTACTAGGGTACCCACTTGGATACTGAGCTACCATGGGCTATATCCGAGCAGGGGATTCTAGGTTATATCCATACATGGTCCTTGGTTGGAGAAACAATCTCATAAAAGACCCCTGTGCCCTGATATATTTGGTCTTTGTGGAGCTCTTGTCCTCTCCAAGTCTTACTAACTCCCCCTTCTTTCATATGATTCCCTGCACTCTGCTAAAGGTTTGGTTGTGAGTCTTAATATCTGCTTTGATACATTGCTAGGTAGAGTCTTTCAGAGGCCCTCTGTGGTAGGCTCCTGTCCTGTTGCTTGATTTCTCCGACATTCACTGTCCATCCCATTTGTCTATCTAAGTAAGGATTGATCATCTTACCCCGGGTCCTCTTTCTTGTTTATCTTCTTTAGGTGTATAGATTTCAGTGTGTTTATCCTATTTTATAGGTCTATATAAGTGAGTATATAGCATGTGCTTTTTTTTTTCTGCTTTTGGGTTACCTCACTCAGGATGATCGTTTCCAGGTCCCACCATTTGC
>CM053747.1:5350695-5405045 GCA_028658305.1 Pachyuromys duprasi
AGTGGGTTCCATAGTAATGGGAACAGGGGCTGTCTCTGACAAGAACTGATTGGCCTGCTCTTTGATCACCTCCCCCTGATGGGGGAGCAGCCTTACCAGGCCACAGAGGAAGACAATTCAGCCGCTCCTGATGGGACCTGATAGACTAGGATCAGAGGGAAGGGGAGGAGGACCTCCCTTATCAGTAGCCTTGGGGAGGGGTATAGATGGGGAAGAGGGAGGGAAGGGTAGGTTAGGAGGGGAGGAGGGAGAGAGCTACAGGGGGGATACAAAGTGAATAAACTGTAATTAATAAAAATAAAAATAATTATAAAAAAAGAGTGCACAACTAGAGAGCTCTGGGTTAAGCCAACATTGTCCCTTAAGTGCATAAGTCATGACTTTTCTCTTGTAGCAGGATGATCAGACTTCAGTGAGGGGCAATGTTATTTTCTGCTTTCACACATCAGGTGTTAGGGAGGTTGGTTAACAAAGGATAGTGCTTGATAGTGCTGATGATCTGAGTTCAAATCCTCGAAGCCCATATAAAACCTGGATGTGATCCCATGTGCCTGCAACCTGACAGGTAGAGATGGGGGACTTGTAGATGGCCAGCCCAGCTCCATGTTCAGAGAGAGACCTTGGCTCACGATGATAAGGCAGAGTGATAGAGCAAAACAGCAGAGGTCCTTCTCTATCATCTACATGTCGATGTACACAGAGACAGATAACACACACAGGCACACACAAACTCACACACCCTCATATACAGCCACACACTCATATACATGGTAGACAGACAGGGGCTAAAACATATTTTTTTCTTTAGTTTTGTAGGTTTATTAATTCATGTTCTTTCCTAACATTTCTCCTACTCATACTTGAACACATAATGTAAAATTAGGAAAATAATATTTCCTCTACTCTTTCTGAATTTGTGGCTCAGGCCACCCTAATAAGAGAGACTGATAACAGAAACACATACAGCTTTAATATGTTTCATAGGACACACGGGAGCTATTATAAGAACAGGAAGACCCTCACAAATGGGTCAGCCTGAGTGGGGTTCTGTGGGCTGGATTTGGTGAAGGGCAGATAAGCCGTGCTGGAGTGTGAGCCAGTGCTGATGGACTGGGGTCCTCTGTCTGCTTTGTTCAGTCTTTCCCTCTGTCCCTTTGACTGAAAGATGGCAATGCTTTCTTCATCAGGATAAAAAGGGTACATGGCTCACATAGGGTCTCTTCTTTCATCAGGAATTCAGGGCTCATGTGAGAATTTCTCATTCTGCTTCAGTGGGAGTTATGACCTATTTCACAGGAGACAGCTAAGAATGGCTTTCCAAAGACTTCTGCCCTTCCAAAGATACTTCAGGTAGTGAGGTAGTAACTCTTTAAAATGAAAGGCCCAGGGCTAGGTGGGGCTACCGCTCAGTCACATGTCAGGTCCTAGATTCAACAACAATAATAACAGTAACAACTCAACATTATTACTATTATTATTATTCAACAATGTTATTTGGTTCTCCCCTCCATAATGAATGGTGACTGTCATTGTTTAGACTCCAGGCCACAGATATTGAATCAACAGCCAAAACTTAGGAAACAGAAAACAGATTTATTTATTTTGTTTATTTTCTGTGTCCTTCCCTATTGACATTGTCCCGATGCTGTGTATTAGTCCGGATTCTCTAGAGGAACAAGACTGAAAGAAATGTGTGTGTGTGTGTGTGTGTGTGTGTGTGTGTGTGTGTGTGTGTGTGAAGGGAGTAGGAAGAGATGTGTGTGTGACAGAGAATTTTCCCAAAGTTTGGCTGTGAGTCTTAGCATCTGCTCCGATCCCCTAGAGCACAGGGGAAGGAAGGAGTAGGAAGGACTGAGGGAACAGAAGAACCCAGAGCAGGAGATCCATAAGAAGACAAAAAGAGCCAACAAATATGGGCCCAGGGGCCCTGCAAAGACTGATGCACCAACCAAGGACCATGTATGGACAGGACCTAGGCCCCCAGCTCAGGTATATACAGGTAGCTCAGTCTCCAAGTGGGTTCCCTAGTAAGGGGAGCAGGTTCTGTCTCTGGCTTGGACTCTGTTGCCTGCTTTTTGATCATTTGTCCCTGTTGGGGGGTTTTGCCAGGCCACAGAGGAAGAAGATACAGGCAGTCCTCATGAGACCTGATAGGCTGGGGTCAGATGGCAGGGGAGGAAGGCTTCCCCTTTCTGAGACTAGGGGAGGGTAACAGTGGGGCAGAGGGAGAGAGGGTGGGACCAGGAGGAGACAAGAGAGGGCATTACAATTGGGATGCAAAGTAAATAAATTATTAAAAAATTAATTTAAATTAGAAAAAACTAAAGAGAGAATTTATTTTTTCATTCTTTTTTTAATGGTTCAATAAGTTTTATTACAATTTTATTCACTTTGAATCCCAGCTGCAGCTCCTTTCCTCATCCCCTCCCAATCCCCCCTTCCCTCCCTCTTCTCCTCCCATGCCCCTGTCCAAGTCCACTGATAAGGGGAGGTCCTCCTCCCCTTCTATCGGACCCTAGCCTATCAGGTCTCATCAGGACTGGTTGCATTGTCTTCCTCTGTGGCCTGATAAGGCTGCCCTGCTCCCCTCAGGAAGAGGTGATCAAAGAACCAGCCACTGAGTTCATGTCAGAGACAGTCTCTATTCCCTTTTCTTGGGAACCCACTTGGACAACCGAGCTGCCATGGGCTATATCTGTGCAGGGGTTCTAGGTTATCTCTATGCATAGTCCTTGGTTGGAGTATCAGTCTCAGAAAATACCCATTGCCCAGATTTTTTGGTTCTGTTGCTCTCCTTGTGGAACTCCTGTCCCCTCCAGGTCTTTCTATGTCCCCCTTCTTTCATAAAATTCCCGCACTCTTCCCAAAGTTTGGCTATGAGTCTCAGCGTATGCTTCAATACCCTGCTGGATAGAGTTTGTCAGAGGCCCTCTATAATAGGCTCCTGTCCTGTTCCCTGTTTTTTTTTCCTCTTCTGATCTCTATCCAGTTTGCCTTTATGAGAGAATTTATTAAGTTAATGTATGTTTGGTTGCTTTAGTCATTCTAATGTGGCATCAAACACTTGGAGGGTTCCTGGGGATCAAATGTTCTTTATTCAAACCTGCAAATGGAAATGCTAGTTCTGATATCAACAACACCATAAGGATATCTAGAAAAAGAAACACTTAGTCTGCAAGGCTAACAGGACATATTTGGGCTGTGTCTTCACAAGTCAACTAAGGCAAGCAAGATAGTTTCTCAGTTTACGAGCACAACTCTCATTAGGATATGGCAAACTGACATTAAAACCAACCATATCACACTAGCTTAGCTGTCTGCCCTGTCCAGCAGAACTTGCTATGGTGAAAGCAAGAGTGTTGGCATATTTTTAAACTCTTTTATTTATGTTTCTTAAATCTTTCTCTCCCTACTCCATCCCAGTCCCTTCCAACACCCCAATACCAGGTAGGAGAGAGAAAGCGTTAGTGGGAGAGGGGGTACAGTTCTCTCTTAGCTGCTTCCTGCTGTTCAGGATGGTTGGGTTCTTTGGAACCAGTCCAATCCTCTTTTCAGTAGACCTTCAACCTCTTGTCTCACAACAGCAACCAAGAATAGCAAGGGGCAGCTTTGTTCTCCCTCTCACTCCACAGTCTCTGGGTTCTGGTTTCTATGGTTCTCTCTCCATAGTCCTCAGATTCAAACTACCTGCAGCTGGCAAAGAGCTCCTTTCAGAGTCTGCACGAAGCAAATAGTGTACTGCTGTGAACCATCTGAATCAGTTCCACCTCCCACACCTGGGACCCAAACAAGAACATGTTTATATCCATAACACATGAGTTCTGCATATTGGCACAGCCCAAGGCAGGGTGAGGGAGGAAGAGCTTTGACCTATGACTGTAGAACATCTGACATTTGCATAATACAGAGAGAAACTCAAGTTTTACATTTTATTCCATTTTAAGCAATTGAAATGTAAATTGCCACATGGACTAGTAGATACCACGTCGTACAGAGCTGCGAGCTTTTCTGTTGCGGGTACATTTGTGGCAGTGGTTGTCAACCTTCCTAAGGCTTCTACCCTTTAACACAGACAGTTCTTCCTGCTGTGCTAACTCCTCAACCATACAATTATTTCCATTGCTGCTTCATAGCTATACTTTTGCTACTGTTACGGCATATAATGTAAATATCTTCCTAATGTAATATAATGTAACTATTTTCCTCTGCTCTAAGGAAACTCTTGTAAAGGGTCATTTGACTCCCAAATGAGTCACAACCCTCAGCTTGAGAACCACTGATTTATGGCATCTAGAGCATCCTTGCCTTTTTCTATGGTAATGTAGAATTTTATATTTAAAACTGGCACCTGATTGTAGTGTGAAGATTATAAGATGTTGGTGGTCATTCGTCCCTGAAATACAAGATTCTTAAGACTAATATAATGCCACTAATCTATTTGGTATGAATGAATGGTGAGTCATAAGATGTAGTACTGAATACAAAGGGCTCAAAGAAGGAGTGATTCCACAGTACAGGACTGAGAGGTTAAATCTTGCTGAAGATTTGAAAGAAGTGTTCTGTTACTTTTTACCTGTTTAAGACTTTTGTTACTAAAACTGATACTTAACATTGCAAAATGAAACCTAAAGAGACCAAGAACACAGACTTTTTACCCTCTTCAAAGGCAGTAGTGAAGACTGGGGTCATGAATGTTAAGTAAGGACCATGAAAGTTTAGGGGAATTTTGATATTGGTTTTCTGTAACCACTATCCCTGGAGCTAATAGAGAGCCTTTCTCATTTTTTGGAGGGACCATGTGTCATTCCTATTTCCCTGGTGAGAGAGAGGACCAGGGCAGGAAAATGACCAAGCAGGAAACAAAAAGATCTAGGCTCAAGCCCTGACCAACCAGACAGCAGCTGCATGCTAGCTAGCCAAGGAAACCCCTTCGTTCCAGAGAAGCCAGCAGCTTGAAGGTTCTAAGAAACCAACAGCATGATGTCCATCAAGTGCTCCACTTCCCTTCCCCGCAGAATCTCCTACTGAAGTTGCATAAGCAATAGGAAGAAATTGGTGATTAAAGGGCTATGTGATTGCAAAAGAATAAAGGTATGGTAAGGGATGTTGCATGTACATAGACAGCTTATATACAAATGAAGTTTAGTCCTTCTCAGAATGACAAAAATAGTGCTTGTGCCTCTTTCCATGTGGGGATATGATTGACAGCATCCAGAGACTGTAATTTACAAGGTAAGTGTGCACAGAACTCTGAGAACCAATGGTCTGTCTCCATGCTGACTGCTTTTCAGCCCTGCTCACCCACTTGCCAAGTGAAAGGGCTTGTTGTTCCAATACTGCAACATATCCTTTTCAGTCTCCAGCTAGCATCATACCAGGCCTTCTTCAACAGTCTTAGCAAACTTGCAAAGCACGTGGCACTCTCTAAGCCAGGAAGGCCCACCTGTGTCATAAACAACACATGAAGGTGTTCTAGAATTCCAAGGAAGCCAGCTCCCATGTTTTCCTGCAGCAGAGAGGCTGCATATGAGTACAGCGTTTCTCTAAGGTGCTATCAAATTATTTTGCCCTTTAATTCTATGAAGGTTCCCATGGTAATTCATATAAAGCTTTCAGTTGAAACAAATATCTACAGATGTCAAGACTGCCTTTTCAGAAGCCATAAGCATTTTCTAAAGCCTCACTGTAACCCAGGTCTCTGCCACCTTTAAACTTCTCTGTGTGTCTTTCTTTAGAGGTTCTGTGTCTTAGACATGGGTCAGTACTTCAGACACACTGCTCAGCCTCTGCTGAGTCATCACTCAGGGGAAAAATGTCATTCCTATTCCAATTACCTTTCTTTACACACTTGAGTTTCAGAGTAATTCCCTGTCTGTCATTCCTTAGAATGCTTGAGTATCTACATTCATATGAAGTCTTTACCTGTGAAAGAGGCCAATAAAGAAGCAAAAAATAAGAGTTTGTTTATTTGCTTGCTTGCTTGTTTGTTTTTCTCAAGGAACTGAATCTCTGTGTTGAATACTACCTACCGTAAAAGCTAGGTAAAAAATGTTAAAGTCTTGATGATTCATGTTTATACAATGCATTTGTCCTGAAATATGTGCTTGTATCTGTATGCCAGGCATTAACTGCTACAAAGTTTTAACAACTTTCTTTTATATTTCCATCAAACAAGAACTCAACACAGTAGATAGTTTTTTTCTGCCTAGTGTTGTTTTATTAGTGTTAACAGCCTTATAGCAATGACTCGTTCACTGGTTTATTGGCAACACCACAAAAGATTGTCACTCAACACCTTGTATGATTGTGACACTGGTAAATTATAAAGCTGAGAATCTCTGGTTTTGTGGGTCTCTCACTCTCCATTTAGGACATGTCAATTTTCCAGGCTTTATGTGGTTTTTGCAGACACTGCCAAGGAATCAAGATTTCCATTTTCACCCATAGGTGCTGAGCAATGGCTGGCTGCCCCTCAGCAGATTTTTATTTCTCTGTGTATGCTTGCAGCTGAGAATCATGGCTTGGAAAATAGAAAAGCATTTTGTGATAGCACCTATTACCAAGTTCCTTTGGCTGCTGTAATTAATTCAACGGTTCCTTACCTTTAGAGGTGGCCAGATAACCCACAACCCACCAGTTTGCTCTCTCTGATAAAAGCTTTTCATTTTTCTTTTAACTTGCCATGCTCCCTCAAATCAACCTTGCTTTCTTCATCCTTTCAATACTGTGTACCTGAACTTAAGACTATTACATGGTCTGAAAGCTTTGCACATCAGCACTGTGATCAGCCACGAAAGCAGTCCAGTTTCCATATTGTTCAAATAGTGCTTTTCTGACTTGTCTGGGTAAAGTGTCTGCCAATTCAGTTTTTTTCTTTTCATATACATATATATACACATATATATACATACACATATATATATTGTATACATATATATACTATATATATATATATATATTGTGCTCTTGTAGCTTATTATAAAACACAGAGAAAGTCCCTGATCAGAAGACCAGTTAAAAACACGTGCCCAGGCTTTTGCTCAAACATTCACTTTGCCATCAAATGGGAAATCAAATGAACAGAGCTCCGATGTTACAGGAGCCTGCCACTGAACACTATCACTCCTTGGTAATGGTCTTCTTCAAACACATACATTTAGAATGCTCAGCTTTTCTGGAATCATGTCACTCCCTGGTACCTCCTAATCCTGTTTACAAGCAGACAGTCTGGGTCAATAGTAAGGAAAATATATTGAAGAGATTCTTGGTGAAATCGGATTCAACCTCTGGCCTGTCCCAAGCATTCTTTCCAAGCATGGCAGAATTTTCTGTCATGAGGAACAGGGTGAATTCATTTCTTAGATATTTTCACTGAAGAACAAGATCTTTGTTTGTAGAAGATTTTGCTGGTCACTTCCATATTGTCATACGTAGTTTGCTTTTTCTCCTGTGTTTGCTGGAGGCTAGAAGATATGATAAAAAGAAAACTTTCCATATATTCCATATAAGCAGCAGTACCCATTATCTCCACCAAGATGTGTTTTTCTGAATCTACTTTGGAAAAGGATAGGGTGCTAAATAATTGTTCATTTGTATCATGATGAGGAAAGAAACAAGTAAGACGTAGAAGAAACCTATGTACATAAAGAAGACAAACAATGAACTGTGAATAAACTATGAAGACGATTTTGTGATGTTACCAAGCGTGTGTCCCTGGGACTGTGTTTGGTTCAGTGAAGCCTACAGCAGAAAATAAGGCTTAGATGTTTTATGTTTGTTTGTTTTTCAACTAATGACTTGAAAAATTATTTTAGGAACCAGGAAGATGGCTTTAGTAGATAAAAATGCTTTCCCTGGAAGCCTGACACCTGGATTCAATCCTCAAAACTCACAGTAGGACAGACCAAACTCCTCAAAACAGTCATCTGAACCCCACGGACTCTTTTCTCTCTCTCTTTCAATACAAACAAACAGTAATTAATAAATTTTTAAAAGAAGAAAAACTTATTTTAAACTATGTATTTTAAAAGTTATTATGGGTAACACAATGAAACACAGGTATTAATGTGCATATATTTTTTGCTGCATTTGAATCTTAAATTACAAAAGACATTATATAGTCACAAAAATAGTTCTGTGGCCACTAATGGCCTTCTGGAGGAGGGGAGGAGGGTTTTCCTTCAATCCAGCATTTATTCATATTGGCACAGTCTGAAAAAAATGTTATTATCCTGTGCTTGGTGGTAATATGTTTAGTATTGTATTTATTTACAACACATTCTGTGTTTAGAACAATGATCTGTTTGGATAGTACTTAGCATAACCCAGGTCTGGCTATCACTAATGCCTGCTAAGACAGCTGAAGTCATCTTCCTACTAAAGATGAGGCAAGGGCATTATACTGGGAGGAGTAAGCTCCTGCATGGTCAGGGGTTATTTCCAGCAATATCTACAACAATAGGTTTATTTCATTCATTATCTCTTTTTGCTGGCATACACACTAGTCTCCAGAAATGGAATGGGTGGGTAGCATCTGGTTGAAACCCAAGGGCTTTCTAATGGTGAATGTACTTCTTATCACAGGTATTGAAGTTTGAGCCTGGCCATTTCAAGAGAAGAGGTAAAGCTAAGAACATGGCCCTTGTCGATATCCAGTTGGATCATCATGAGCGGTGTGATTGTATCTGCAGCTCAAGACCACCTCGATAAAACATGGTGCACATATGTACATTATGCGTGAAATAACCGTTAGGTTAAGAAAATGGAATAAGGGACCCTTGTATAACCCTGAACAGGCAAACTTGCTTCTAATCGACAATGCAGTGAATACAAGTGGAAGCCTTGCTTGGTTAGTGCCATGGCAAAAGAAAGCATACATCATCAATTTCTATATCCATAAACATAGGAATTCACTTATTAACAGTATGTGAAGATATGTATGTATACCCAGATACATGTCTAGCTCTATGTGTGTAAATAGATCAAGAGGTTCTCCAGAAACAAATGATTAGATTATTACTCAATATTGTGCTAAAGTAAGGAACATGTCAAACAAATAAGATACAGTTTTAGAAATTGAGAAGATACATTTCTCTTAAAACTTTGTCTTATAAAATGTGTTGGATCCTTGCTCTCTTAAAGAAGGTGTTTGTCCATTAAACAAAAGATGAGACTTTCTTATGTATGTATCTTAATTATATGGAGAAAAAATATATATAGTTTCTGGGGATGAAAGCAAGTAGTTAAATATTTTCTTCATGAGATGCACTACACACCTACAAGAGTGGACAGTAAGTATCTGTCTCCAAAACTGCACCACAGTAGTACATGATGGTTAAACATCAGGTCATTAAGTCCTCTTTTATGTATTTTGTCAAGGCAAGCTAGGTCATTGAGCATCGTTCTTAATGAATTGCTGAAAGAATTGGGATAATTTTTCAAGAGACAAACAAGAGGTTGCAGCAGAACTTTGGAATTGTTTTTTATTCTAAAATCTGCAGAAAAGCAAGTGTATCCAGGAATAGCATAGCATTATATCTGAGCCTTTCAACATGATATTCGCGGCAAGGCTTAGGTGATAGAAAGTCAGAAATAAGCAAGTATTGACATAACTGGAAAACAAAATGAGCTATTAAATAAGGTCCACATTTTAAAATGTGTTTAATTCTCTAAACTGTGCCAATAAATTTCTGTGTTTCGCTTTTGGGTTTCTATCTTTCAATATACACACATGGACTTATATCATGTTAAATTAGACAATCCATCATAAAACATTTATAGCCTTAAAGCTTTTGTGTATTAACAAAACAGCTAACTCTTATTGATGTAAATCCCTAATACTATACTTAAGATTCTGAATACCTATTTCTGAATTAACAGAAATCAGTGGTAAGATTGCCTATCCTTTTCAAGCCTTCCGACCTTACTCTACAGACCCAGCTGTAAGTTGTGGAGGACATCTTTCCTGTTTTCCCACTGGAAAGCTTTTTGCATTGGTTATTAGGAATGAGAGTCATTTTTCCTCAGTGGCTTCTCCATAGCTATTCTAAAGAGAGTGAGTCCAGAAATGGGACATCATTCATTGCTCTCCACAGCAAGATGCTTGGGAGGGAACAAGTCAGATTGAGGCTACTGCAGGAAACTACAATTTTCTTCCTGCCTTGAGTAGAAACAAAGAACAGATTTCTCTGGTGAGTCCGGTGCTGCCCTAAGCCCAGACCTGTCTGGTACCAGTCCTGTGCACAGGCTGCTTTAGCCCAGCGGCAGATGAGTGGTTCAGATACACTTGTATTGATAAGTATGATGCTATCCAATCCAAGCTGCTGGCTCAGCAAACCTGCTTTTATTGTCGCATATCTTCTAGAGGTTCTGTGTAGTTATCTGTCAGTTCTTCTCAAAGGATTATTAAAATTAATACTGCATTGTTCAGTTGACCAGCATGCCAGAGAACAATGAGAAGTAGTCCAGGCCCCAAATCAGGAGCCACTTTCTCTCTATGGTGCTTGCAAGCTTCCTATGAAATAATGGTCTCCTGTACTAAAACCAAACTATGTTCCATCACTCATGGTACAGGGCACAGCTCAATCATAGGTATGAATATAAAGCATCAGAGTGCTCTACCAGCTCAAGCCTTGGCTGTACTTTGTATTTATTAGCTGCAGTGTAAACAGACATGTGCACCTATGCTGCCTTTTCTTTCTTGAGTGTTTTTATTAAACCCTCTCCCTTGGTTATCTGTTATCTATTATCTATTGCACATCCAACATGTACCAAATAAATCTGTTTCATTGCTATCAAAGGAGTAAGAATAAAAAAAAGCAAACCATTGTACAAATTACACTTCAAAACAACCTAATAAATATACAGTTCTGCATACACCACTAACCTGGAATAATGCCTCTCATTTAATATGGTCTTATAGGGCAGAACACTTTCTTAAGTGGAGGGCTTTTGTGATCTTTTTTTTTTTTGTCATATCAGTAACATGCAGCTTTTCCTCCCACAGTATTTTCTATAGAAATGTAATATGCCTCTTATCTTAATAAAAAATAAATACTGCTTTTGAACAAAACTACTCCATTATTTAGTACTGAATTGCAACTTTAAACGGTATACAATATTAGAAAGGTACTTTCACAAATGCACTTAACTAGAATGACAAGGTGGGTGGTTTCTGAAGGAGGGAGTGCCTGCTCCTAGTCCACAGGCCTTCATGCTCTCTGCCTCACAGCTGAGGTGGGATTACTCTCTCTCTGTGTGCCTCTCTCTGTCTCTCTCTCTGTCTCTCTGTCTCTGTCTCTGTCTCTCTCTCTCTCTGTCTGTCTGTCTCTGTGTCTCTCTCTCTCTGTGTCTCTCTGTCTCTGTCTCTCTCTCTCTGTCTCTCTCTCTGTCTCTCTCTCTGTCTCTCTCTCTCCCTCTCTCTCTCTCTCTCTGTGTGTGTGTGTGTGTGTGTGTGTGTGTGTGTGTGCGCGCGCGCGCGCACACGCGCTGCTGGTCTTGGATTCTGTGTTTCTTTCCCCAGTAGGCCTTTCAAGTGAATTTCCCTCTGACATTGCCTACCTAAGTAAGAGTTCCCATCCTGTCCATCCCAGCAGCATCCTTCTCTTACCTTTTCCCCGCTGTGCTTATGGCTGGACACCCAGCGGGTAGCCCGTTGCTGCCCGTTCAGAGAAAGCACCTGAAGGAACACAGACCATGACCGTAAAGAGGGTGCTCTTATATGCAAGAATGCTTGCTTTCAGGTGGTCCTTAACGTCATCCTGCTGGAGACAGCTTGGCAGCTGCAAAGAGTTCAGTGAAACCTTGCTTCTAGCGTGGTGGCTGCAGATGGTTTAGAGAATAAATACATAAAGAAATGTATGTGTTCTAGGACAAGAATTAATTTTACCAGTAGAAATATGAGCTAGCATGTTAGCCAAGGAGTTGGCATTTGGAAAAGATTAAGCAGTACTATGTATGACAGTTAGTTCAGATAGCTTGGAATTTTATGTAAAGCATCATGAAAACTGTATGCAAAGCATTTAACATAAGTGCATTAAGAATTTAATTTCGTCTCCTAAAATGAACATGTATCCAGTTTTACTCCACCACTAACTCAACAGATGTCCAAATGGCTCCCATTCATAGGCTCTTCAGTTACAGTGTTAAAGCAAAATTTACGGATTAGTATTCATTGATAAAATTCTGGAAGATACATTTTTTGTTTACTGGTATCCTGATGTAATATGCTGGACATGGAATATTTATATTGCATTGGTTTCATTGCCATTCACTCACATCCTGTTTGTTTTTAAAAGATCAAGTTGAACACTGCAGAGGTCTATAAATAGAAAAGACCCCCTGAGAGGGGTCAGATAAAGTAGACAGTACTGTGTAAGCAAAAAACAAACAAACAAACAAAGCTGCTTAATTTAAGTGTTTTTGTTTTTCTGTTGAAGTTGTACTTTTTCTTTTATTGAAAATAAATTTTTCACACAATATATTCTGATTACAGTGTCTCCCCCACACACACCTCCTCTCTTCTCCCAGTTGCTCTGCAACTCTCTTTCCAACCAGAGCCAGAACCACACACTTTCTATCTCACTCTAGAAAAGAAAAAGGCACCTAAGAAATCATAATTAAATTAAGTAAAATACAGTAAGATAAAAACAGAACAAAACAAACAGAATAAAAATAGCCAAATGAAAAGCATAAGAAACATATGTAGACACAGATACACACACATTTGCACATGCATGAATTTCATAAAAACACAAAGCTGGAACCAATAATACATATGCAAAGGACCTATACAGTTAAAAAAAAAAGAATGTCTTAGCTCAACATTAAGAGACAAAGAATCTTCAAAGATACGTTCGAGTTAATTTTGTACTGGCCATCTTCTGCTACCCTTAAAAATAGTTTATTTCCCCAGTGAGATTTCCTTGGAGAAACTAATTTTCATTTTCAGGTGGTTACTAGCTGGAGTTAGCCTCTGGGCCAGGACATGTGCCCACGTTTCTTCTCAACATCAGGACCTCATCTGGTTCAGGCCCTGTGGATGCCGCCGCACAGTCTCTGTGACTTTGTATCTGCTGTATTTAGAAGGTCTTGTTTCGTTGGTGCCCTCCATCCCCTCTAGCTCTCACACTCTTTTTCAGCCTCCTCTTCTCTGAGCCATGAAAGGAGATATTTGATGGGGACATCTCATTTAGGGCTAAGTGTGACAAGGTCTCTCAATCTATGCACATTGTCGGGCTGTGGGTCTCTGTATTTGTTCTCACCGTCTGCAAGAACATGAAGATGGCTGAGCAAGACACTGATCTTTAAGTATAAAAGAACATTATTAAGAGTCATTTTGTTGGTATGTCCTTTAGTAGAATTTGATTTTACCCTAGGTCCCTGGGCTATCTAGTCTCAGGTTCCTGTCCATCCAAGTAGCATCCGGTAATGGTACAAGAATCTTCATTTGGTGACAAGAGATGTCCAGTTAGGACACTATTTAGCAATTTCATTTAGATTACCTTCATAAATGTATGTTTTAGGAAGTTTTTACTGTATTAGGTTTCCAAACAAACCCTTGTCTTAGGGTTTTATTGCTATGAAGAGACACCGTGACCATGGCAACGGTTATAAAGAAACAACATTTAATTTTGATCAACTTACCGTTCAGAGGAAGAGTCCATTATTGTCACAGAGGAAAGCATGGCAGCATGCAGGCAGACATGGTGCTGGAGAAGGAGCTGACAGTTCTACATCTTGACCTGTAGACAGCAGGTAGAGACTGAGACATGGTGGCCAGGCTTGAATATCTGAGACCTCAAAGGCAGCCCCTAGTGACACACAATGCCACACCTACTCCAAAAGGTCATAGCTCCTAATAGTACCACTTCTTAGGATCCTATTTGACATCCATTTTGATTCAAACCTCCACACCCGTCTAATGGCCCTTAGTTTTAGCTACCCCTACCCATATTGCCACCCTCAACCCCCATCACCCTCTTTCCTCCCTCTCCTCATTTGATCCTCCCATACCAACATCCCTCACACTGTCTCCTGCAATCCATCCATAACTATCTATTCTACTTCCCCTTTCTAGGGAGAGCCATCACGCCCACCAGTCCCTTTCTCTATCCTAACCTGTGTGGTTATACAAATTGTAGCTTGATATCAATGACTGAAAAGCTAGTTGAATACATGGCTTATTTGTCTTTCTGGATCCGAGTTACCTCACCCAAGATGTTTTTATTTTCTAGTTCCATCTATTTACCTGTGAATTTCATATTTATGAATTGCTGGGTAATATTCCATTATGTAAATTTACCACATTTGCTATAACAATTCATCTGTTTACAGACATTTGTTTCCAAGTTTTGGCTATTAAGAATAGGGCATCAGTAAACATGGTTGAGCAAGTATTTCTGAAGCATAACGAAGGGTCCTTTGGGTATAGACCCAAGAGTGGTGAAGCAGAATCTTGATGTAGGTCAGTTCCCAGCATACTGAGGAACATAAAGTCTGATTTTCATAGTGGTTGCACAAGTTTGCACTCCAATTAGTAATGGATAAGTGTTCTTCATCCTTACCAGTATTTCTTGTCATTTGTTTTATTGATCTTAGCCATTCTGGTTGGTGTAAGAAATCTCAAAGTAGTTTGAATCTGCATTTTCCTGATGGCTAAGGACATTGAATATCTCTTTAAGTGATTTTCAGGGACATGTAGATTTTTGTGAGTTCGAGGCCAGTCCTGATCTACAAATAAGCCCAGGCCAGCCAAAGTAACACAGAGAAATCCTGTCACACACACAAAACAAAAAATTCTCATTTTATGTCTGTACCTCATTTTTTTTTAATAATCAGGATAGTTGTTTGTTTGATGTCTTGATGTATTTGTTGTCTTGATGACTTGAGTTCTTTATATATTTTAGATATCACCCCTATATATGATATATAGTTGATTAGAAAAAAATCTGTTCTGATTCTGCCAATTTGTCCAAATCATGGTGTCCTTCTCTTTGCAGAATTTTCTCAGTTTTATGAGGTCTTATTTATTAATTATTGATCTCAGTGCCTGTTAAAGGCACTTCAGGAAAGCCATTTCCTGTGCCAATGAGTTCAACTCTGTTCCTACTTTCTCTTCTTTTAGGTTCAGTGTATCTGGTTTTCTGTTGGAGGTCTTTGATCCATTTAGAGTTGTGTTTTGTACAGCGTAAGTATGGACCTATTTGTATTCTTCTACACACAGATGTCCAGTTTGACCCGCACCATTGGTTGAAGCTGCTTCCTTTGTTCCAATGTGTATTTCTGGCTTCTTCATAAAAAAAAAAAAATCAGGTTTCCATAGTCATGTAGACTTATGTCTGTGTTTTCAGATCATTTCCATTTATCAGAACGTTTGTGTTTATACCAATACCAGGCTGTTTTTAATTTCAATGTTTAGATCATGTATGGTGATACCTCTAGCAGTTCTTTTACTCTTTAGAAGTGTTTTAACTATTCTGAGATTTTTTTTTTATTCCCATGTGAAGTTGAAATGAAGATATCTTGACTTCTTCCCTTTCTATGTCCATTTCCTTGGTCTTCTTCGGTTGTCTTATTGTTCCACTAAGACATTAAGTACTATAATTGAATGAATATGGAGAGAGTGGACAATATTGTCTTGTTCCTGATTTTAGGAGAAATGCTTTGGGCTCCTCTCAGTTTAAGTTGAAGCTGGCTGTGGGCTTGCTGTAAATTGCCTTCATTATTTTGAGGCATGTTCCTTTTATCTTTGATGTCTCCAGAGCATTTATCATAAAGAGGTGTTGGATTTTGTCAAAGGCATTTCCTGCATCTAGTGAGATGATCGTGTATTTTTTCTTTCAGCTTGATTGTATGATGTATTACATTTATCAATTTACTATAGTTGAACCATCCCTGCGTCTCTGGGATGAAGCTTGTGGATCATGCTGTATGCTATTTTTGGTGTGTTCATTTATTCAGTTTACACGTATTTTTGCATCTGTATTCATAAGGGAAATTGGTCTGTAATTTTCTTTCTTTGGGCCTTTGTGCAGTTTAAGTATCAGGATAATTGTGGCTTTTTAAGAAAAATTGGGCAATGTTTCTTCTGTTTTGCTTTGTAAAATAATTTAAAAGGTATTAGCATTAACCCTTCTTTGAAACTCTTACAGAATTCTTCACTAACCTGGTCTTTTTTCAGTTGTTTAACTTTGATCACTGCTTCAATTTCACTGGTGATTCTAGATCTGTTTAAATTTGTGGGAGGACAGGTTTTTAAAGTATGACCTTCTGATTCCCTGGATTTCCTCAGTGTCTGTTGTTCCCCATGCCATCTCATATTTAATTAATTTGGATCTTCTCTCCATCTTTTTGTCAATTTGGCTAAGGATTTGTCCATCTTATTAATTTTCTTCAAAGAACCAGTTATTTGTTGCATTGATACATTGTTTTTTTATTCATTTATTTTTATTTCAAGTGTATTCGTGCTGTGCCTGCATGTATAATTGCGTGAAAGTGTTGGATACCCTGGAAATAGGGTTACAGTTTTGAAACGCCATGTGGGTGAGGGGAATTGAACCTGGGTCCTCTGGAAAAGCAGCTAGTACTCTTAATAACTGAGCTATTTCTCTAGCTCCATATAATTTATAATCTTTGCTGTTGTTGTTTCTGTTTTATTGATTTCAGCCATGAGACTGATTATTTCTTGTCATCTCCTACTTTTTGGTGTGATTTCTTCTTTTTGTTCTAAAGCTTTCAAGTGTGGTGTTAAGTTACTAAATGAAATCTCTCCAATTTTGTTTTTGTACTTTGTGCTATAAACCTGCCTCTTAGAACCACCTTCATTGTGTCCCATAAGCTTGAGTGCGTTGTGTTTTCATTTTCATCCAATTCTAAAAAGGTTTTAATTTCATTCTTAATTTCTGTCTTAATCCATTTTCATTCAGTAGTGAGTTGTTCAGTTTCCATGAGTTTGTAAGCTTTATATTTTTGTTGTTGTTGTTATCTGACTACCATGTTTAATCCATGTAGTCAGATAGAATCCAGGGTATTACTTCAATTTTCTTGTATTTATTAAGACTTGCTTTCCATCCAAGCATGTCATCAGTTTGGGAAAAAGTTCCACGAACTAAAGAGAATAAGGTATATTCATTTAAGAAATGTTCTGTAAATATCTGTTAGGTCCATTTGGTTTATGCCACTACTTATGTCTACCATTATCCATTCAGTTTTTCTCAGGATGACCTGTTATTGGTGATAGCGGGGGTGTTGAAGTTACCCACTATCAGTGTGCAAGGGTCAATAAGTGATTTAATCTTTGGTAGTGATTCTTTAATGAACTTGGGTGCCCTTGGGTATTGGTGGAGAAATGTTAAGAATTGCAATCTTTTCTTGGTAGATTTTTTTTTAAGTATGTAGTGTCCTTCTCCATTCCCTCTGATTAGTTTTGGTTTGAAGTTTATTTTGCTAGGTATTACAATTGCTACACCAGCTTACTTCTTATGTCCATTTGCCTAAAATATTTTTTCATCCTTTTACCCTAAAGTGATAGCTATCCTTGATGTTAAGGTATGTTTCTCGGATGTAGCTGGTGGATGAATCCTGCTTTTGCCTCCCTTTTGTTAAACTGTGTCTTTTTATTGTGGAATTGAGATCACTAATGTTGAGAGTCACCAATGACCAGTGATTGTTGATTCCCATTATTTTGATCTTCTACTGTGGATTCCTACTCTCTCTTTTGATTTGCTGTTCTGATATTATTTATTCCTTGTGTTTTCTTGGATGTAATTAACTTCTTTAGGTTGAAGTTTTCCTTCTAGCACTTTCTACCAGGCTGAATTTGTAGATAGATAATTGCTTAAATTTATTTTGTTGTGTAATATGTTCTTTGTCCATCTATGATGAATGAAAGTTTTTCTGTGTATACTTTTCTAGCTTAGCATCTGTACTTTCTTAGCGTTTGTAGCACATCTGTCCAGACCCTTCTGGTTTTCGGAGTCTTCATTGAGAAGCCAGGTATTATCCTAATAGATCTGCCTTTACATTTTACTTGGTCTTTTCCCCATGCAACCTTTAATATTCTTTCTTTGCTCAGTACATCTAGTATTTTAAAATCATGTATTATGGGGAATTTCTTTTCTCATCCAGTCTACATCTAAAGAATAACAAATTCAGAATAACAGAAGCGAGGGGGGGGCGCATTATAGTCAAATCTCTCAGAAAGGAGCACCCAAATCAAGCTTTCTTTAGATTATAAAACTGAGAAAAAAATCAGTTCCTCTTTGTTTGGAGTATGGTGGAATCTGAAAACCAATGGCTATTGGAACCCATTCCTCTGGCCTTGGAATCAAACCTCCATAAAAAGTCAGACATAACAAGGGGAGATGACATAGACACCTTACAGTGGCTACAGGTCCTAGGGATCACATTGCTCCTACTGGTCCTGTTGTCTGGGCATGTCCCTTCGTTGGACTCTGAAAACCTCAAATGATAGATCAGTGAATACACTGAGATCTTGTCTGGGGAAGGGTTGGAATAGAATAGAATTGCAATGAAAACTACTTTCTGCAACAAGTGATTAGTGGTGGCTGGAAGGAAAGAAATATAGTTAATTCTAATTACTTGGAATGAGGAGTGTTCCATAAAGCTTCCCTGACCACTGAATTAGCAACTACTCTGCCATAAGTCCTAGAATAAGTACAGAACTGAGTTCCTTTGAGCCACTGGTCACAGCATATTTGTCAACTAGTCAGAGTGTAATGTGGTTTTATGAGTTTCTGTTAAAGGACACCTTATTGACTAAAACTTGGTAATAGATTAGTGTTGAATTTATAACTAATTGCACTGTAACTCAAGCCTCAACAAAGCTTCCTAGCATGTGTAATTTTACTGTAACATATGGCATAGTCACTGTGCCCTTGGGAACCCAAGACAGCTGTAAACCTGCAGTCTCCTTGAAGATAATTTAAACAGCAAAATCAACAAAGAGTATGAAAAAGATCAAGAAAGCCACTGCATTCTTTAAATATAGAAGTTGCTTATTTATTTTGGAAACAGGTCCACATATAATACAAGCTGACCTCAAACTTGTGATAGATAGCCTAGGATGGATTATGTTGAATTTATGGTCCTCCTGCTTCTATCTTCTGAGTGTTGGGATTACAAGCATGTACACACAGTTCTGTGTGATGCTGGGATTTGAAATCTGGATATCATGCATGCTAGACAAACACTGAAACAACTTTGCTATGCCAACAGCCATATGAAAAAAAAACAGTTTTTTATGGTAGGACAGTGGAATATATACTGTTTAGCCTCAGTTTATATTTTCACTTGCTCTGTGCTGTCTATGAACTCACATGGTATGAACACTACATGGTGATTTGGTTTTCGGTAGGCAAAGTTACAAAAATAGAAACTGTGAATTATAGGCATTGACTTGATGATACTGCTGTTTAATTGACAACCACATGCCAAGATTTTTTCTGAAGCTTAAATATATTCAATGGTAAGTAGACTTTATGACAAAGAAATAAAGTATAAAGTTTTTTTAATTAGACAACAGTGTTATTAAGGTTGAAAAAGTGAAGCAGAAAAAAACTTACGCAACTTGCCAAATGTCATTAAGTCCAAATGATTGTCACATCACACTACTTGTCTGATTCAAAGGATAGCTGGCTTAGTCAAAGAAACTCTTCAGAAAGGACTTCTGCCAAGCACCAAGACTGAGCTCAGAACTGAAGATACAAACCAAAATTCATTTAGGTAATTAACCGTCACTGAGCATCCATCGTGTGGCAGCATGATGCAAGGCACAAAGGACCATATACAAGGAAAGGAGCAACACAACAGAAACAAAATAAATGCACACTTCATAAAATGGTGAAGCTTAGAGGAAGAACTAGGTAGAAATGCAGCAGAAATCCTTCCTCAAGAGGCAACAGTTTTTGTTCATGCTGAAAGGAAGGGAGAAAATATTGGACGACTGAAAATATTGGAATAGAGAGCATGTTAGGTTAAGGGAACAGAAAAGGCAAAGTCTTGAGATAGAAATAAGCTAGGGATGGTGTGAAAAACAGGAGGGTCAAAGTGGAGGAGGTAGAAGCTAGATGCTTAAAAAGAAAGTTCAAAGAAAACCGGGCAAATCATGTGGAGCCTATCAGATCAGTATATGATATTGAGCCAGACAAGTGGAGGGTAACGGGGCAGAATAAAGAATTTGTATTGTCACTGTTGTAGGGAGCATTTAGTTTTGATCAGGAGCATAAAGCAATATGGCAAGATAGTGCAAGGTCTCTCTGGTGCTCAGAGAGACGCTGGCATGCGCATCAGGAAGAGATTGCTCTATTTCTGGCCAAGTATGGGAAAGTGAGTATCAGTTTCCATACAGTTGGGAAACAAAGCTTTGAAAGTAGAATGTCAGGGAAAGAGAGCTCAGAAGGGATTCCAAGGTTGAATTCCTCTGGAAATGTTGAAGTCTAAGTGAGAGATAGTGATGAGGAGCATTGGAAGAGAATCTCAAGTTTTTTAAGGACTTTTATCGGTTACTACATCTTATATTATCTAATCTTACCAGGTATTTTTTAATGGTATCTGGGACTCCTGGGTAGTTTGCTTTTAATACATTGAAATAATCACCATGGTTATTCCCAAACTCATTCTGTTAAATTAAAGTGGACATAAGGAGATTCTTTACTTGGTAAGATGTCAGCCACACAAGCATAAGCCCTTAAATTCAATCCCTGGTTCTCACATAACAGAGAAATGTGTGGTCACACACCTCTCTAATGTTAGGGAACTGGAGATCGCTGGAGCTAGCTGGCCACTCTGTTAGGTGAGCACGCAAAGGCGAGCCAACTAGAAATACACCAAGTGTCTGTGCCTGGTCTTAGCATGCAGGCACACATGCATTCCACATTCACATTTCCATATACCACACATACATACATGAGAAAAAGTGAACATAGGCTAGTGGAGGAGAGAACTGAGAAAAGACAGAGAAGGAAGGTAAAACACAGAAGAGAAAGTACATTGTGTTTCCTTACTTAGACTTCATCTGAACACTAAATACAATTTGGTTCTCTCACAAATAAAGCTGAAGGTCTGTGTGATAATTCGCTTTCACATGCAAGGCCAGTGAAGATGCTCGAGTGTAATATGAAGCTCGGACCAGAAGTGCTAAACAAATTAGCCCTGCTGATACACACAGTATGCATTCTGCAGTAAATGGCGTGCTTGAGGGGAGGGAGGAAGTATTTCGGTCAACTATTCTCCCCAAAATGGAGTCAAAAACAGACTAAAAATGAGTCACTAAATTCCAATACTCCAAGCTCACCACATTTAGCTGTACAGGAAGTAAAGTCATTTCCTGTTTTACCCACAGAAGAAACATTTCTGCAACAGACATTTTAACCAACTACATAAGCTTTCACATAAGTCTCAGGCTCATTCCTTCCTTTTTTTATTCTCATAGAAATTGAAAATAGAATAAAACCCACAGAACTGTGAATATTACAGGCTTAAATTGAATCTCAAAATAGAACAAAGGAAATGAGACAAAGCTAAATAGCCAGCACAGAGCTGTGTCTAGAATATATTTAGTTTTTTAATAGGATTTTTTTTCATAAATTCACTTAATAATTTTTTTGAGAATTGCCCATGTTTCAGGCCCTGCACTTGTATCCGTGCTCAGAATACCACAATGGCTTACACCATCTTGACTTTCTCTTGTTATACAGGACACACTGATAGATGTGATAGATAGAGAAAATACACACTGATAGGTAGATAAAATATCTACCTCTGCCCTCCCCTTATGGTACAGTTCCTCCAGGTGGGGAGCTGGGTCAGTGGGAAAGAGCAGTTGCCATGCAAAAACAGAGAACCAGAATCCGAAATCACAATGTCCATGCCAACAGCAGCGCATGACCCTGGGTGCACTTAACCCCAACTCTGCGAGTCAGAGATCACTGAATTGATGAGCCTTAGGTTCAGTGAGAGTCTCAAAATATTATTATCCATATTTATGTGGCTAACTATACATACTTCCCCAAATACATGAGCACACTCACAATACACTCACACCCACACAACACGCATGCACACACCATTGCTAACTACCCACATACATCACAAGGAACATAAGTGCTAAAACACATAGGTCTTTTGGAGCATTCTTTGATGGTTCCCCTCTGTTTTGCAGGTTGAATGAACATGTCTAGGAAACTCATCATTATGTACAATGAATATATTAAATTTTTAACATTTTTATTTTATATTAATCACAGGTTATGTACTGTGTATCCCAGCCATAGCCCCCTCCTGCATTCCTTCCCTATCCCCCCCTTCCCTCCCTCATCTCCTCCCTGCCCCTTTCCAAGTCCACTGATAGGGGAGGACCTCCTCCCCTTCCATCTAACTCTAGCTTAAATATATTAAATTAAAAAAATATGCCTAGAGATATGTGTGTATTCAAACTGTTGAAGAAAGTAGATTGAATATTCACTATGGGGAATGATAAATATCTGAGAAGACACATATTCTTTACCCTAATTTACACATTCGATAGCATATACTTGTCCTGAAACATTACACAATACCTCATAAATATGTATTCAGTGTGGCTTAAATTTAAATTACAAAAGTAGAAAAAGTACATTTTGAGCTTTTTTTGTGTGTGACTTGTTTTTGTATGCAGGTCTCTCCCAGGTGTAATGTTAAAATTAGTTATGTTCCTTCTTGCTGAGATCAAATGTCTGACAAGAAGTACTTTGTGAAGGGAGGAGTTATTTTGCCCTTAGAGAGGGTAGACCTTATCATGACAATAAAGCTGTGGTGGGGGCATCAGAGTGAGACAGCGGGTCACCCTGAGAACAGAATTAGCGGAGATGTAGGGATGGCTAAAAGACCTTCCCCTGAGGGGGGAACAGCCTTACCAGGCCACAGAGGAGGACAAGGTAGCTACTCCTGATGAGACCTGATGGACTAGGGTCAGATGGAAGGGGAGGAGGACCTCCCCTTTCAGTGGACTGGGGGAGGTTCATGGGTGGAGAAAGGGATGGAGGGTGAGATTGGGAGGGGACGGAGGGAGGGGGCTACAGGTGGGATACAAAGTAAATAAACTGTAATTAATAAAAAAAATTTAAAATTTTTTGAAAGACCTTACCATGATACATTTCCTCCAACAAGTTCACCACTCCTAATCTTTTCACATAGTGCCACTCCCTGGTGACTAAGCATTCAAATCTATGAACCTGTGAGAGCCATTCTGATTCAAACCGCCATAGGCAAGCAGAGAGAAGGAGCTAGACTTCAAGTGCCCACAGTCGTCAGGTTCCATCACAGGGAGACGCTATTCAGATGCATGTAACCTATTAGGCAGAAGAAGTTTCTAAATTTAGGTTTAGGTCCTTCGACCGTTCTTCCTGCCTGCCGTTCCTCTTATTTCTTCTACAGAGATTGACCCATGACATCCATAAGAAAGCCTTAAAGCTTCTGGGAGATGCTATATGGCACATACCCCACTGTGAACAGGAGCTCGAAGCATTTAATCTAGCACTTCTCACCATGATTCGGTCATTGGGAGGTAACACACATTGAGAGTGTACTGGAGCATTCTGAGTGCTTCATAGCATCAATTAATTTATATTAATTGATATCATTTAATTAATTTAAAAAATCCTATTCTTTTAAAAAAATCATTAGTGTATATTGTACAAAATGATGTATTTTGTAATGATTTTTTTTTAATTCAAGTATATCATGAACTCTGACCATTTTGGTTCCCAGTCATCCTCATTCTTTTACAAATACCACTTTGAAGAGAAAAGAAGAAATAGGAGATGGTACTGTGCTATGATAGTTCATAGACCTTTGAGAAGTCATTCTTCCACGTTGGAGCTGCCAAGTTTCCCTAAAACTCATCAACTTAGTACAGCAAATTTCAGAGATCAGGTTTTGGAAAATTGGTTGTATCACGATGGCTCTGACCTGATCAGTTGACTGGTTCATAGCTGAGTGCACCACTGGCAGAGGGAGAAACTGAGAAAATATGAGAGGTGAGATATGGGGATAAGGAGGTCACTGAGGCATGCCCTGGAAAAGCATATCTTGTTCCTGTCCCCTTGCTTTCTGTAAATTATAAAATCAACACCTTCATCTGCCACAACCTTATTCTACAATTACTGCTTTGCTACAATTCTAAGAACCATCGAACCAGTTGACTGTGGAATGGTGTGCCTGTCGTCATAAGCCAAATTACTTATTTCTTCCTTTTGAGTTGTTCACTGCAGTAGACACCTAAGAGACAAAGGCCTTCCTTGAGACTCTGGTCCTCCCCTGTGGAGTGTGCACAGCTGCTTGAGGTAGAGGGCATGCACATGAAAGAGGAGCACCCCAGAGACAGCAAAGGCACTTCAAGTCTGGGCCTGGTATCTCCTGGTCTGCATTGCAGTTCAGGTGCTCAAGAGCACTGCACACCTACCAAAGTCCAGCCAAGGGACACTGTTCTACAAGGTCCTTGTCTCTCACCCCACCTTCTAGACTGTCTTTCACACCTGCTGTCGCAGCATTCATGACCTTTGCTCCTGTGGTCTTCATGACACTTATTGCAGGTACACTTCCATTCACGCAGCTCTCTGCTCTGGCCCTTCTAACAAAGAGAACCCAACTTTTTTCTCTTTAATTACTAATGCCTAGCCCAGTATGGAGCAAATGAGAGGTGTCAAATCAACAGTAAGTTAGGCAGTCAGTTAAGCCATTGCCTCTCTTGGCACTTGAGTCTTTAAAGTTGCATCTCATTAACTAAAGACTCTTTTGACACATCCATAAGAAAAATAAACACAGGGCATCCCCCTTTCCCCTGAAATGTAGGAGAGAAAAAAATATATAATTCATTTTAACCATGAAAATCTTCATGGTTTATTGTTTTTAAATATTATTTACTATACAAAGAAGTGCATGGGATTTTTTCATATATATATGAAAAAATATATATAAAATAAAAAATATATATATACTCTGTTCTTATTCAACCCGGATTGATTTCAGTTACATGTAACAGTCAAGCACATTTGTTATCAGGCTATAATCTACCTGAAGACAAAACACAGATTTTCTCTTACTTCAATATTGTTGCAGCCTTGAGCTTAGGCAGTGACTCCCAGTGTTAGCTCATGGCTACCCCTTCTGGTATGTAGGGTGGACATTGCACCAAGAATAACTCTGGATTTGTGGCTCGCATCTATGCAATTCCAGCTTTCCAAAAAAGCTTGGAAAGATTTATCCATTCCTGCCTAAGATTTTTTTTAACCATTGAAATAATCATCAAGATTATTTTTATCAATGATGTAGACATCCTATGCTCTTAAATTTTTATATTTATGGCTGAGGCAGGTGGTGGCAGACTTGCTGTCCAGGCTAGCCTAGATGGCTGTAGCTTCACTCCAGCTCTCTTTAATGTTTGATAGCAACAGTGTCCTTAATAGGGAAAAGAGCAGGGAGCAGCAAATGGGTCTAATGGGCACAGATGACTGTGATCAATTTACTGGGAGATTTTAAGTCAGAAGATCTGTGACATGTTGTCCAGTTACCACCATCTCTGAATTTATAATACATGCATCTAAAATGAGGAATAAACATTGGTTGGAGGGACTAGGGGAAATGCTCAATTGATGAGTGCTTACAAAGCTGCAGAGACCTTGTAGACATGAATAGGTGAGTTCAGTCCTCAGAGCTTATGTAAAAATTCCAGATGTGGTATGTCAAAGTTGGATTTCTGTTGCCCAAGGGAAATATGGGAAAAAGAGGGACTTATTTGACTTACAAGTCCTAATCACATCCATCACTAAAGGGAGTAAGGGCAGGAACTGAAAACAAAAACCTGTTTAAGTCAAGACCATGGAGGAGAACTGCCTACTGGATTGTTCTCCATGGCCTGCCAGCCTCATCCTTTTAAACAACCCAGGACCAATTGCCCAGACATAGGACTGCCTACTGTGGGCATGGCTGTCCGGAATGAACCATTAATCAACAAATTATCCACAGTCTTGTCTACAAGCCAATCTGATAGATGCATTCCCTCAGATGACTCCAGCCTGTATCAAGTAGAAAATAAGCTGACTGGACCTTGGGAGATAACTTAGTAGTTAAGAGTACTGGCTGCTCTTCCAGAGAACCCAGGTTCAAATCCCAGCACCCACATGGCGACTCAAAGCTGTCTATAACTCCAGTTACAGGGGGATCTGACACCCTCACACAGACATACATGCAGGAAAAACATCACTGAAGAGAAATAAATTTTAAGAAAGAAAACAAACTAACCAGCACATGGTGCCAAACTCTCAGGATCTCCTTCACAGAGGAGGCAGGGACAAGAAGACCCCTAGGGCTCAGGGGCCAGGCTGTGCAGCCTAACCAGTGAGATGCAATTTAATGAGAGGCCCTTTCTCAAGAGAAGTAGATGTCACCCTAAGGATTGAAACCCAGTGTTTCCACATGAACAGATACACACAAACATGCACCTCCATATGTGTGTTCATACTTGGTCACACACAGATACACACATTTAAAAAGCTTAGAAAACTAGAATCACATACTTGAGAAATATTTTGAAAGGTACTAAATGAGCATACTGCCACCTCATGTTGACTCGTACTCTCATGTAAAGCAACATTAAGTTAAGATAAAGAAACACATTTCTGCTTTTCTTCTTTGTACATAATAGAAACTATGTAGGCACCACTGGAAAGGCACATGGCTTTCTCAGCCTTTCCTTTACTCTACCTAAAACAGCAAGTTCAGAGCCAAGCCTGGAAAAGCATTTTGAGGCTGACACGTAAATAAGAACAGCAAGCTTCATATTTGGAAGCATCATGTCCCTGTGAAGTGGATTTTTCTTTTCCTTTGAAAGCAGCACTGAAAGATTGCAAGACATGTAAGTGAGGAGTCAACTATTTTGTATTCCACTCATGTTTTCTCAAAAGAGAGGGACTTGAAAATTCATAGCACGTTGAATCACCACAGTCAAGATTTCAACAGCTTCCTTCCAGCTGCTCAGAACTGCAGCTGATGTGCAACCTCAGAGCACAGCAGCAGCCGTTGACTCCCCTTTGCAGAGCTTTGAAAATGTAACAGCTGCAATTCTCTCCCTGTCTTGCTCTCTAGAGGGCAAAAAAGCCACAGAAAGGTGGCAAGGCAGAATGAGCTACTGAACACTAACACACAGCTGCAGATTCTGCAGCCTAGGCAGCAGCTTACCATTCTTTGTACACAGAATGGCATTTTGTGTAAAGTGAGCATGATTCTATAGGTGCTGTTGGCAGAAATTCAGGTAAGAAGTTTAGGAACCATCCTATTTTATTTAAATTATGTTGTAAATATGGTACAAAGTTTAGACTATTCAACTGCCTTGCAGAAAAAGAAGCTAATTTATTGATAGAGGAACATCACTGTAACCTGGGGCACAACTGAACTTAATTTGCCTATTTACTGTGAGAAACCTTAAGATGCCTAGCAGTGTCCTGTACATATTTGGTAACAGAAGTATATAACAACAGAATATATTGAACAGTACAATAGCACATCATCTTTACTTGATAAACGATTTTTTTAAATGTCTAAATGGGCTGGAGGTGTAGCGGGTGCCTGCCTCACATGAACTGAGTTCAGTACCCAGTACTGAATAAACTGGACATGGCAGTGTGTACCTGTTTTGGTGGTTCTAAAGAGAATGGCCCACAGAGGCTCATATTTGAATGCTTAGTTCCTAGTTGGTAAACTTTTGAGAAATAGGAAGTATGGCTGTGTTGAAAAAGGTGTGCTATTGGGAATGGAGTTTGAGGTTTTAGAAGTCCATACCCTCTGAGGTAGGCTCCTGTCCTGTTCCGTGTTTTCTCCTTCTTCTGATATCTATCCTGTTTGCCTTTCTGAATACGGATTGAGCATCTTACCCAGGATCCTCCTTGCTTAGCTTCTTTAGGTGAACAGATTTTAGTATGTTTATCCTACATTATATGCCTAATATCCACTTATAAGTGAGTATATACCATGTGTGTCTTTCTACTTCTGGGTTATTTCACTCAGGATGATCTTTTCTAGATCCCACCATTTGCCTGCAAATATCATGATTCCCTTGCTTTTAGTTTCTGAGTAGCATTCCATTGTGTAAATGTACCATAATTTCTGTATTCATTCAATTGAGGATGTCAACATCTGGGTTGTTTCCAGATTCTGGTTATTATGAAAAAAGCTGCAATGAACATGGTTAAGCAAATGTCTTTGTTGTGTAGTTGAGCCTATTTTGGGTATATGCCTAGGAGTGACATATCTGGAGCCTACAACAGAGGGCCTCTGAAAGTCTCTGCCCGGCAGGGTATCAAAGAAGATGCCGAGACTCATAGCCAAACTTTGGGCAGAGTGCAGGGAATCTTATGATAGAAGGGGAGATGAAAGACTTGGAGGGGACAGGAACTCCACAAGGAGAGCAACAGAGCCAAAAAATCTGAGCACAGGGGTCTTTTCTGAGACTGACACTCCAAAAAAGGACCATTCATGTAGACAACCTAGAACCCCTGCACAGATGTAGCACATGGCAGCTCAGTTTCCAAGTGGGTTCCCTAGTAAAAGGAACAGAGACTGTCTCTGACATGAACTCATGGGCTGGCTCTTTGATCACCTCTCCCTGAAGTGGGAACAGCCTTACCAGGTCACAGAGGAAGACAATGCAGCCAGTCCTCTCAGAAGACCTGATAAGCTAGGGTCAGATGGAAGGGGAGGAGGACCTCCCCTATCAGTGTGCTTGGAAAGGGGAATGGGAGGAGATGAGAGAGAGAGGATGGGATTGGGAGGGAATAAGGGAGAAGCTACAGCTAGGATATAAAGTGAATAAACTGTAATTAATATAAAGAAGTAAAAATTTAATTAAAAATTTTATAATTTTATTGACATGAATCAATACAATCACCTAGTCAGTTTTTAAAAATAGTACTTGCCCACAAAAATTCTGACAATTATTCTAGGAAAGGGGTATATCCATTTGTATTTTAAAAGACCTTCAGAAAATTCCAGCATGCAGTTCTCTTTTAAAGTCCTTGGAAAAGCCCATTTCTTATTTAGTCACCCACAGTCTCCTCTGTTATCTGCCACCAGAGGATTTTTCTCTGTGCCAAAGCATCTCATCAAAAATCTTTAATAGCTTCTGATGGTGTGATAAACTGAATTCCATTCTTATGACATAGAAAGACCTTATAAATCTACCCCCAATCTATCATCCTAGTTCTGCACTTTGCCGTAGTTCATGAAACTATGGCATTCATCTTAGTAAAGCCGCCTTTCTCTGCTAAAGTATACCATAAAAAAAAAAAAAAACATTTTGCATTATCCCTTAGCTTTGCCTGACTCTCTCTACCCAGTATCCCATCTTCTGAGGCTTGACTTTAACATCACTTTCCCCCAAAGCCAAACAAGCTTACAAGTCCTCCTCTCTGATCACATGTCATCACTGGGTATTATTTTATTCAAACATCACATGACAGAAGCCGCCTTAAACAGTCAGCACATCTCTCTGTTTCTGAGAGACACTGTGGAAGAACATTTTCACATGTTTATCTGTTGCTGCATGAGGCTACGCATGGCCTCCCGTCAGTGGAGTAGAAGCAGCAACTCTCAGTCATAGCCCCTGCGAATACTCTTTGTGAATCTCCCACTTTTTTTCTTCCCTTCTAGGGTGCAACCTGAGAGCAATTGTAGATTTCCTAAGTTTAGAGTCTGGGCTTTAGTTATCTTTGCATCCCTAAGACCTAGCACAACGTCTGATACATGCAGCCAGTGCTTAGTAAACATCTATTAGTTGGTGCCTGACTATG
Source organism: Pachyuromys duprasi (assembly GCA_028658305.1). Classification (NCBI taxonomy): domain Eukaryota; kingdom Metazoa; phylum Chordata; class Mammalia; order Rodentia; family Muridae; genus Pachyuromys; species Pachyuromys duprasi. The sequence continues at coordinate 5,380,536 of CM053747.1, forward strand.
GTCAAACATGAAGAGCAACTCAGAGACTCTAAACAATGCTGAAAGCTGACTACAGCTGGGGAGGCAGACACAGGCCAATGCACAGGGAATGCAGTGGACCAAGAAATCGAAAGCTCTATCTGAAAGGCCAGTGTCTCCTGTGGGAACATAGTAGACTTGCTGTGGAGGTCAACATGGCATCTGCCCACGGAATTCAAAAGGCTTCAGAGTTGTTTTTGCAATGTGGTGTTGATAAACACTGTCAATCTTTTATGCTTGCCTATTTTTAAGAATCCATCCTTACCTACTATCTAACTTGAACCAGAAGACAACAGAGAAACAGCTGGAGAACTTTATTAACAGTAACTCCTATTTATAAAGTTTGTATCAGAAAGATTAGACACTGAGTCCAGGCCCCACTTACAGCAATTACAGAATTAAAGCCAGTTTTTCTACTGAGAAGTCCAAGGCCTTTTCTTTGAGCAGGAGGCTGCCTTGTCGTATACCCCCTCATGACTTAGACTGTCTTCTCTATTGTCTGTGTATCACAAGGACCTCTCAGACATCAAGATTAAAGCTGGCTTTCCAGAAGCTGAACTCCAATTACACTGAGCAGAGATCCTTCAGGCTTCTTGAAAGAGACCATGTCTTGTGTCATCAGGAGTGGCCGTGATAGATGAGAAAGCTAAGGTATTCACATTTAACATGTTAAGCATGCAATATGGCATGTAAGACAGAGAACAGTATGTTTTCAGAATGTGTTGCATGGAGCAATAAAAACACAGAGCTTTGGTGAGCCTGTCAGACAAAAGGAGAAAGCAGAAAATCCCATGAGGTTAGACTGACCGAGCAGAAGAGAAGCCTGGGCATTATTTCCTTCAGACAGATGGGAGATGAGATTATGTAAGAAGAAACAAGATTATGGGCTCAGCACCTCATGGAGGATCTTGGTAACAGGCTACTTTGGGAGAATGAGGCCCTCCATCAAACCCTTGACCTCTCTGACCTCCAGGGAGGAGAGCTGCTTTTCATTTGATGAAGCTACACGTTGCTGTACAGGTCTACTAAATTCTTATACAGATACTTCCAGTTGTCCTGGAATCCAGTTTGAATGGAAGTCTACCTTTCTCTTACCAAGAGCGACTCTATCGCCCTTCACAGTGTCTATGGTTCTGCCATGCACACTTTTGTCTGGGGATCTGGGAATCGCCACAGGCAATGTTTTTACCAGGAAATAAAAAATATTGGTCTCTTATCACCAACACAATGGCCAGGCAGTATAAACTAGACCTCAGGTCAGACAAGAGCCTCAGGTCATACAGGTTTCTGCCAGTATAAACAAGTTTCCTATGAGAGGTACCCCTTGATCACACATACACAGTTGGAAATCAAGCTGTCCACCATGGAAAAGAATTAGCCATGGAAGGTGTACTCCTCCTCGTGCAGGAACCCAAGGTATCAAGTTAAGAATCAAAGTTAAGAGGATTGTCTTCACTAAGGCCAGCGTGAAGGCCAGCAGAACACTTTGCATTATAAGCAATTCTGTTCTGTTTTGTTCTGTTTTTCATATCCCCTTCAGGCTGCCAGTATTTTGGCTTAGTGCCTAACGTATTAAATACGTGTGAACAAATACCACGAAAGTGAAGCTATCTGCTATAAAAGCTGTCTAGGCCTTCACATTTTTCTACAGGTTAGTAGGCAAGCAGCCTCATGATAACAGCATTAGGTGCAGAGCATTAAGATGTTACTAATGCTAAGTAAACTCTATGTATGACTGTGTGTAACGTAGACATTATCTTTACAGGACACAGAAGAGCACAAACACCAAAAGAGTGACCAAGTTCTCCCACAGAGAAAGGGAACGTTTCAAGGAGCACCACTGCCCCTTTTTGGTTTTTCAGAAAGGGGATAAAAGCTATGGAGGTGTAAAAAGAACGGAGTGTGGCTCTGACTGTTCAATTGTAAATACCTGAGACACTTCATTTACATTCTACTACATGTTCTCCATATGCTTCTGCTAACTCCCCTGATGCTTTCTGAGACCATTCCATGTTATATTGAGACCTTTTGCATGTGTGTACCTATGTCTGCACATGACAGTCTGGAAACCAGAGGAGGGTCCTGGGTTTCCAGATATGTCACTCTGTTTTATCAGTTTTCATTGAACCTGTAGCTGACAGTTTTTTCAGGCAACCTGGCCCTTCCCTCCCTGTTCCTCTGTATTACAGACACAAGAGGGTCCAAACTCAAATGCCGGTTTCACACAGTGAGCATTCTTACCCACTGAACCTTCTCCTTAGAACCTTCCCTTGAGATCTGAGAGTGTCTACCCCATCTTCACAGTTGCTGTCTGTGATTTGTGGTCCAGAAGATGGTCAGAACTTGGGCATCAAAATCTTTGTCCATGTCTATCCTGTTTGCCCACTTAGTTGGAGAAGACAGGGAACAGCACAGAAGCCTATCACAGAAGGCCTCTGAAAGACTCTACCCAGCAGGGAATCAAAGCAGATCCTGGGACTGATAGCCAAACTTTGGGAGGAATGCCGGTAATTTTATGGAAGAAGGGGGAGATAGAAAGACCTGGATGAACAGGAGCTCCACAAAGAAATCAACAGAGCCAAAAAAAAAAAAAATCTGGGCCATGGGGTTGGGGGTGGCAGCTGCAGAGATCAATGCTCCAATCAGGGTCCATGCATGGAGAGGATCTAAACCCTCTGTTCAGATGTAACCCATGGCAGATCAGTCTCCAAGCAGGTTCCTTTGAAAGGGAACAGGGACTGTCTCTAACATCAACTCAGTGGCCAGCTCTTTGATCACCTCCCCCTGGGGGAGGGGGATAGTGTACAGCCTTGCCATGCCACAGGGGAAGATGATGCAGCCTGATGAGACCTGATAGGCTAGGTTCAGATAATAAGGGACAAGAACTTCCCCTATCAGAGGACTAAGGGTGGGGCATAGGGAGGAAAGAAGGAGGGAGAGTGGGACTGGGAATAGACAAGGGAGGGGGCTGCACTCAGGATACAAAGTGAATTAATTATAATAAATAAATAAATAAATAAATAAATAAATTTTAAAAGCTTTGTACCAAACTAAGACTCGTTTGGGTTCTGCTCCAGGCTTAGGGATTTTTATTTCCCCAATACTTGCACACTGAAGATTTTAAAGAGCATTGTGGGCCACTCTTAGACTTAACTAGACATGAGATTTTATAGGGAAATAGATCCAAATTAACAGAAAGGGAACTTGCAAGTAAATGTATGAGGCGTTCTCACTCATAAATCTGGGATAGCTTCAATAGGTAGGATGAATATACATTTATTTTTGCCCTAATGAAAATTTAAGAGAAGACTCGTGGAGTGAATATCGTTCATTTGGAGTTAGGAAGTTGGAAGGTTCCAGGACATTTATCACTCACCTGGGGGTAGTGCGCGTCTTCTAAGACCTACAAAGTAGTGGCTTTATTAAAGCTCTTCATCACAGCAAAATCTTTCTGAACTGTGCTCCCTTTGGCAGGCACTCCCCATGGATCCTAACTGGGTGAGATTTCTCTCTTTTTTCCCCCTTGGCTTTGAATGAAGAAAATGAATACAGTGTTCCTGGCATCCCAGACTTTGCAGGCAGTCCTTGCCTGGCTTAGATGGCTGCTCTACCATGCTGAGACTTGTGAGGTCTCAGCAACACTCAGACGACCGATCATGCAAAGTGATCTCAACTTTGCATGGCTGAAACTAATGACTCGAATGGCTCATATTTATTGAGTGCCTGCTACATGAATCCCACTATGTATTGCGAAAAAAATATCAGCAAATCTGTGAAGTGAGAGAGTGGAACAAGCTTGCATTTCTGAATGGTGAGTTGGCACCCAAAATGCAGATAATTCTGCTCTCAAAAAGTTGTATCGTTCCTCACATGACTTTCATAATGTAAGCATTTCTTTTTTTCTGGCAGAATGGCGCTAGTTATTATAAAGTTATTTTCTTCTTAATGATGTATATTCCAAACTGAAGCCAACTATTTCTTCTGTCTTTCAATTAGTAAACATAAGAAGAGAAACTTGAATTATTTGTATCAGTTCAATTCCACGTAAGGAATATTCTGCATAGTTTCTATCCTACATACTGTTTTCAAAACCACTTCTGCATCTATTCTGCATGTCTTAAGGGTTAGATTCTTGAATCATGAACCAAATATATATCCAGACATTTCCTAATTGGATTGCTGAGAAGCACATAGGACACAGTTTGTCACTTTTCACTCTCATGTACTTTTGTTGAAATGTTATGTTTCTCTAGAATTAATAACTTTTTGTCACACAGTTGTAAGCAACTACTATCAGACATTTTTCTTGACATATCAGAACATCCAAGTTTGAACGCAATGTGGGTCTCTGAGGTAAGAAAAGGTTAGGACAAGAATGGATATACAAATATTTGGTTTGGAGCAGTCAGGGTTATGGTGGAAAACAAATTGAAAGATTCTAGCATGGTGTGACTGAAATATAAAATTAGAAAATCAATTTTGGATTTTTATGTATGAGCCTGGGCAAGTAGCAATGTGGGGGGAGCCTGAGATGAGCAGAATGAAAGGAGTCGTGTTCAGCCAAGCAGCAAGCTTCTGTGATGCATGATCCGTGTAACAACAGAAAGCACAGCAGGTCATGTGGAATTTATAATCCAGTAAGATCAAACAAGGCTTTTCCTTGAATCGCAATTTATTAACCAGGTGATCTACATTGAGGGCTATAAGAGAGTAAGGTACTGTGGAAGTAGCCATTTTCTGTCTAGTACAGATGACACAACTTAGAGTTAGGCTATTGGATTTTATATCTAGACAAAGTAAAAAAAATAGACAAATTAAGATGGTGGGCTGGAGACCTGGCTCAGTGGGTGTAGTGCTTCCTGTCCAAGAGTAGGAACCTTAGTTCAGAGTCCTTAGAACACACACACAAGTCAGAGAGAGTAACACAAGCCTACAGCCCTCTACTGTTTTTTTCTCCAGGTACTAAGACTAAGCTATGCGAGCACACAGTCAGACAGCTGCCTGCGACCCAGGGGAGACTCACTGTAATGTGGGTGGGGCAGTCCAGTGGTAGCCCAGATGAAAGAGAGGTGGAAAAAGGAAACTTTGCTTTTGCCTGTCCTTCACTCTCAATGTCAAGTTCATTCACTCTGTTGCTGCCTTCACTGCATTCCTTCACTGCTGCGGTGCTTTAAATGAGAATGGCTTCCATCGGCAGATATACATGAACTCTTGGCCACTAGTTGGCAGAACTATTTGGGAAGGATTAGGAGGTGTGGCCTTGTTGGAGAAAATGTACCACTGAGAGTGGGCTTTGAGGTTTCAAAAGCCCAGGCCATTCCCGGTTAGCTCTCTCTCTTCTTCTAGCTCACGCCTGTGAACAAGGACGTAAAGTTGTAGCTGATGCTCCGGTGTCATACCTGTTGTCATGCTCCCTGCAGTGATGGATTTGGACTCACAAACTGTAAGCCTAAAATACCAATTCTTCTATAAGCTGCCATAGTCATGTTGTCTCTACATGACAACAGAAAAGTAACTAAGATACATGTTATCAGAACCAGCCCTTTCAGGTTTGTATTGGAGACTAAAGAGTCCCCAACGTGTCTTCTAGGCCTTCAGCACCAGATTGGTATTGCTTTAGTATTCTTGTGGACCGAGAAGCTATCAGATTTTTCAGCCTCTCTAATTTTAGACAGCCATTTTTGGACCATGTGAACCATATTCCTTATACCAAGCTAATAAATTCCCTTTTAATATATGATCATTCTGTCTATTCTATTCTTTTAAAGAATATTGACAAATACAAGGTGGATAAGGTTAAGATAAGTATGAATGAATGCTTTGTTGAAGAAGAACAGCAGTGAAGTCAGTTAGGAGCAATGAAAAATCAGTGAAACCCAGCATCTGTACAGCCATGTTCAACCTGCCAAGAACAGTATATGATGTTGTGTGTTCTACACATTTCACCTTGGTGGGCCTGGGTAATTTCCTCATCTACATGAACACATAGTAATAGTATCTCCTTCCTAGGGTAAAGAAAGAAATGTCTGGCAAGAAGCAGATCAGTCTCATTTGCCTTTCTGAGTGAAGATTGATCATCTTAACCAGGGTCTTCCTTCTTGATTAGCTTCTTTAGGTGTAGGAATGCTCAGCTGTAGCCTCTGGCAGATCAGTGTCTAAGAGGGTGCCCCAATAATAGGAACAGGGACTGTCTCTGACATGAACTCAGTGGCTGGCTTTTGGATCACCTCCACCTAATGGGGGAACAGCCTTACCAGGCCACAGATGAAGACAAAGAAGCCAGTCCTGATGAGATCTGATAGGCTAGGGTCAGATGGAAGGGGAGGAGGACTTCCCCTATCATTGGACTGGGGAAAGAGCATAGGAGAAGAAGAGGGAGGAAGGGTGAGATTGGGAAGGGAGGAGGAAGGAGGCTACAGCTTTGATATAAAGTGAATAAACTGTAAATAATAAAAATTAAAAGCAGATCTGGCATGCGGAGCTTCAGTGTGAGCTGGAAGGAAAGAGCCATGAAGTAGGAATTGAAGCAAGGTATTTAAACAATCTGGGTGCAATTCTGTATTATTTTACAAGGGAGAAATAGGGATAGATGTGAGATATGTTCTGAAGGAGAAAAATGACAGAAATTGTCAGTTGATTGAAATACATCAAGAAAATGTAGGAATAGGGCTCTGTTGATTGTAAGTGCTGAGGTGGAATTCTGTAGTCTATTGTTAGAAATCAATGTGTGCAAGAAAGCTAAAATGTATCGAAATTGCCTTTAGAGTGAAGCCATGGCAGATATGTAAGAAATTTGAAATTGCATAATTTTCCATATTTCTAAGTTCAGCTTTACATATGTGACAGTTTTTTAAAATGACAGCGCTTCTGTTTGACTTTCCCACCACCAATGATATGGATTCCATTATACCTTCTTTCAAATTGGCCGGGAGAACTCAAGCAGAACCCAGACACATAGCTTTTACACTCCTGAAGAAAAGTAACTGCAATTGTTGAATGTGACCTTTGGAAACAGTTGCTCTGCCTTCTGGGAATCATGATTGATTTCCCACATCAGCATAGGTGGAAGCCAATTGCCCAAGAGCTGAGATTGATGGTCTATCAAAATGCGACAGCTTCTGGAGAGAGTCTGCAGCTGAGCATCACAGGTGCTGATCAAGTGGTTGCTTCTCTCCTGCCCCTAAGGTGACAGTGCAAATGTGTTCCCTTTGTGCACGCTGTAAAGTGGTAATGAATCTCAGTGGCATAGTTGCTTCCTGTTAGAATTCAGAGCAATTCTTAGCAATGTCCCCTTGCTCTGTGAATCTGTGTTATGTATCATAATATACATTCCCCTAGAAAAATATCCCTCTTCTTCTCAGAACTAAGATAAGGAACATGTCCAAAAGTCTTGGAGAATGACAATAGGTAGGGTTTAATATCAAGGAAGGACAGACTGGCTATTCTTGGTTAATTTATGTGGAGTCTGAAATGATTGTGATGGCATACCTTGAAAAAATACTCTCAAGTTCATGAATTGCACTTAGAGGAAGGTTTTGATCCTCAAATCTTCTCTAGATGGTGTCCTGTGGTCCTAACTTAAAGAGATGGACATATTGGAACAATCTCAGTGGAAAGCAGAGTGCTTTATACTAACAACAACAAAAAAAAAACCTCTGTGCTGAAGCCTATGTTCTGCCCATAGAAGTGTGGATGGAGAGGTCTGTTTTTCCTCTCTTTAGCTGAGAATAGACATGTTTGTAGATCTTATTCACTCAAGGAATGCCTAGTCAGTTTCAGAGTAAAATATATGAATGGGGAAGCCCAGTCAGTCTTAGGGACCTAGCTGCCTCTGCTTCCTCAAATCAGGATTACCGCTATGTGCCTCCACAGTTGCATTTCCTTCATGAGGGTCGTCAGAGTCAAACTCCAGTCCTTGTGCAAGACAAGCACTTTGCTGACAAAGCTGACTTTCTGCTGCAAGTTTTGAATTTGCTCAACCAGCCTACTAAAATTTTATGTGCATTTTCATGTTGAGTCAACTTAAAACATCATCTTGAAATTTCATCCCTTTGAACTGCCAATGTCTTTTATTATTCATGGATTATTACATCCTCTTTGAACTTAGAATACTCCTAGAAGGACTCTGTTAAGTCCTTCTCCACAATGGTCTTGTGAGGAAAAGAGCTGGCAAAATTCTGAGCTTGTGCTGGGAACTAGTCATTTTGGAATGGAGATCAAGATCAGGGACTGAGGAATTCTGGAAAGTAATTCATTGTTTAACATAACAATCAAATTTGCCATTGATCAAGCCTCAAAAGTGGTTGGTTAGGAAGAAGGTAAGAACTCAGCTTTCAGTGTGCATGGTCACTTAGATTTGCCTCATATCCTTATGCTTAGGTCTAAAGGGCAGGTTGAAAGTAAAAACATCAATGCCGGGTATCGCTGTGGGATAACATGAAACCATTGCCCTGGACTGTCATGATAAAATGGCATCTAAGAAAAGAGAAAGGTGATTTGTACACCTGGGCTGTTTGTTTATGATGTTTATGAGAAACCCTACATTCACTTGAGCTCAGAGAACAAATGGTCAGAGAACAAATGGCAAATAGTCAGGTTCAGGTATGGCAGTGAAGCCTAATGACCATGGTCTTGCTTCCCTACAGTCATTCACACTCTGGTGACAGTCTTTTCTGGAGTATTACTCCAAGTATGAGCACCAAGACACCTGCGCAGGACTCATGTGCTTGTTACAAATCTGTTCAATGCTGGACCTCAGCTAGTGTTTCTTGGGTGGGGAGATCTAAGTGAGCATCCTGAGAACTGTTAGTTTTTCCAGCTATGAATCGGATATTAATCATAAGCAAGCATAAGGACAATGGCCACATTTGTGTCTACACTAACTGGGGATCAGTCATCTCACTGTTATTTCTAGGTGGCTCACAGAAGGTGCACCAATGGCCTTTATGGCACCATTTTCCTGACTCATGAGAATGAATTCTCAGTTGTGCTGAGACATCACCTCTTTCTGGTGTCTATATGTTAGTGCATTTGTTGTTCCTACTATTTTACCTTTCTTAAAATTAGAAAATAAACTCCCACTTTCTGTCTCTTTTTGATGGCTAAATGTCATCTATCCTATTCTTAGTTTTCATAGCTACCTCAAAGAAAATTAGGCAGTATTCTTCTCTGCTGCAATGGCACATTTTATGTGATAACTTGACCAGAGTCTAGCAAGAGGAGTTGCTGGCATCTGGTTGCTGTGAAAGTGCGTGTTGTGAGATCAACTTTTAAAATCAGTTCACTCACTGTGGAGTCCTCTTCACAATATGAGTGGGATTATGGGTGTGTTGCAAGAACTTCAAAGCAGAGACCAGGGCTTCCTAAAGAATTTTGCCCCAAGGTGACTTTCTAAAACATGGAGGTCATTTGTAGAGCTCTTACTTTCTCTCAGTCTGCATATGTGTCTGCATGTGTATACACCAAATTTGTGTCTAGGTCATGCCTCACCTGGAAGAAGAGTTCAAATGTGCCAGAGGCTTCAAGGTAACGGTTTTCAAAGTTCCATAGAAAACTGTCTCTTGAACGAGGTGAAGCTCACTGCAGTGTGCTGCTGTTGCTCTTTTTCTTCCTTGTAAATGCAGGCTGACAGGTTGAATTGACCGTTGATTAGAAAGTCAGAGTGGTGACTTGTTGTTTAACCTTTTGATTGGCTGTGGATCATTTCAGAACAAAAGTTCTGTACTTCCCAAGTGGCATTTTAATCGGAGGTGATGCTGAAATGAATGGGAAGCTGATTTTGTTGAGAGCCCTCCATCCAGCTGCTATGCTCAGTAACGTTTTTATTTGGTGGTTATTTTTCTTTCCTTTTTCCACACGAACTAACAGTAAAGTCAAAGCTAGCCTGCAGTTATCTCAGACTGCCCTCTAACTCAAAAGCCACTAAAATTCTTAGAGTACAGGCATGAACTCAGATCCATGGTATTATTTTGCAACATATAGAATTTTATATTATATAAATATAATACATACACAGAATCTATGTACAGAATTAATGGCTCAATCAATATTAGCTATTCTTCTTTTTCTTAATCAAGAAAACAAACCATGGAGGTAGTTGTTAATGTCCAGATGCAAAGGTAGCTCAGAGAGGTTAAGGGAAATATTTATGCTCATAAGACAAATAACTCAAGGATGTAGGCATATTTATGCGTGTGCACATCATACCTTTTTATTATCAAGGAGTTGATCTTTGCATGCATTCTTTTAAAAAAATTTACAACAAAACCATGAAGTAAGCTCTGAAATTACCCCCATTTTACATCTGTGGAACTAATGCGTGAAGAACCATAACTCCCTCAATGTGTAATGGAACAAGATTTTAAAAACCAGATCCATGTACTTCAGGGTCCACACATTTGACTTCTGCCCCTACTTCTCTGTGTGCACAAACATGAGCACATGCATATGGCTGTAGATGCCCGTTCATCTTACATGTTCCAATTAGCAATAAAACACCTTGTGTGGCTGGTGAGAGACACAGCCAGGAGGTGAATAAAAGTCCTGTGCTCTTACTCCATGGTTGCCTGCCCAAGTGCTCATGGTTCCACTTCACCTAACAGACTGTGCTCCAGTTCCTGCCTCATTCCGCCTCCAATGGCATGCATTAGAGAAAGCACAGGTCTCTGAAAGCCAAATGTAATTCTAGACTATGTTTTACGCAATATCTTTGTTTAAAAACCTGTCTTGCCAGATCTGGATGGTTCTACTTCTTTCCCTTCTTCTCCTGAGAACAGAGGATCAAATAAACTCAAAAACAACTAAGGCTTGGCTGTAGGAGTCTTCCTTCTGAAGGAGAATGCTATAGGTAAGAGACTCTAATAACATCCACAAGATTTGATTACTGAAGATTTAGGGCTAGGGATGAAATTCAGCATGCCTACCATGTGGGAGGCACTGGATTTCATCTGCAGCACTGAAGTTAACAACCAGGAGGATTTACTGGTTCCATTATATAAGTTAAAAGAAATCTAAAAGCAAGATTGAGATGGATAAAGGGATCAGGGCAGGCAGACCTGCCATGATGAAACTAGACAACATTGCGGTTTGATATGTATTTAGGGGTATGGATCAGTCTGCAAATTACAAGTTTTGCACACCTGAGGACTTGAATTAACATATTTACAGGAAACAAAAGGTTGTCATGATGCTGTTCTTCAAATCTATATGCCATGGAGGCAGAGACAGAGAGAACCAAGGGCTTACTGGCCAGATAACCTTCCATATGAATTGATTTTTAAACCAATAAAAGATCATATCTCAAAGGAGAAAAGATTAGATAGATAATAGATGATAGATAGACAGATAGATCGATAAATGTCACCCAATATATGAAAGCCAATGTTGCCCCTTTCTCTTCCACATATACACATATTTACAAATAACAATAACATGTTCTGAAGAAGGGACTAAGAAAAAAATTAGAGTAAAAAAAACAATAACATGTTCATCTGCAAGTGCATGAATGTGCCTATTCGTACACACAAATAGACAAGAGTGTTTCAGCTGAAGCAAGACTGTGCAAGTTAAACTAGTGGATATATCTTGCTGACTGAGTTATCAGATATCAACTTGCTTAGATTAATCTTTTTGTTTTGTTTTATAAATAAACTCTTCCTAGTTCTCTATTGGGAAGTCACCTAAGGCAGATTGTAACAAATAGAAACTGTCTACATCTACTTTCGATGTCTAATCTATTTCCCCATCTAAATGAGGTTAAAGGAGGGTTGTCCCTTAGGCCTTCCTTGTTTCTTAGCTTCTTTGGGTCTGTGAATTGTAGTATACTTATCTTATAATATATGGTTAATATCCTCTTATAAGTGAGTACATACGATTTGTGTCTTTCTGCGTGTGGGTTACCTCACTCAAAATGATCCTTTCTAGTCCCATCCCTGGTAGGAGAGCATGTGAGGAGGGAAACTGGGGAGGAGGGGTGAGGAGGATCAAATAGGATGAAAGTGAGGGGGGGGGGAAAGAGGGCTTAGAGAGAAAAGGGAATCTCAGGGTGGAGGCATCACTGAGACAAGCTGGAGGAGACCTGCAAGGTAGACTACAGGAAGGATATAGACATGGAGCCTCCTAACATAGGGGCACATGGAGACTGAAAAGGCCAGGCTGGACTTATAGTGGCAAGAGAGTAACAGCAATACACCAACAAAATTTTGCCCCAAAATTTACCCTGCCTACAAGGTGTGCAGAGATAAAAATAGAGACTAAGGGAATGTCCGACTAATGCCTGTCCCAACCTGAGACCTACCTCATGGGAAAGAGCAGCATAATTAATGATACTCTGCTATGTTTACAGATAGAAAACCTAGTGTAACTGTCCTCTGAGAGGCCCTACCTAGCAGCTGATGGAATTGGATGCTGACCCTCACAGCCAAACATTATGCAGAGCTCAGGGAGTCCTGTGGAAGAGTTGGGGGAAAGGATAGAAGGACCCAGAGGGGACAAGAAGACCAAGAGAGTCAACTAACCAAGTTCCATGGGGGCTTACAGAGAGGAAGCACCTCTCTGCACTGGATCTAGACATATATATATATATATATATATATATACATATTTACATATATATGTGCCTAATATCCTCCTATAAGTGAGTACATACCATTTGTGTCTTTCTATATTATATATATTATAAATGGGACTAGAAAGGATCATTTTGAGTGAGGTAACCCACACCCAGAAAGACACAAATATTATATATATTATATATGTTATAATATATATATATATATATATATATATGTCTAACTAAAGGACAGTTTTATCTTCATGTGGGTTCCCTAGTAAGTTGAACGGGTCTATTGTCTGCTTTCAACCATTTCTTTCTAATAGGCTGCCTCCTCTGTTCTCAGTGGATGAGGATGAGCTCAGTCCTGATGTGATCTGGGGGGGATTTCCCCTTTTCTGAGGAGAATAGGAGGGGGAATAGGAGAAAGAGGGCTGGAGGGAAGGACCAGAAGGAGAGGAGGGAGGAACCTATGTTCAGAATGTAAAGTGAATATATAACTTAAAAATAAATTTAAAAATATTTAAAAGCAAAATGAAAAAAGAAAAAAGAAAAGAAATGAAAAAAGAAATAGAAACTGTCTGAAAGAAAAATCAATACCATTGGACAGGTCAGTGCCTAATCCTCTGTTCTGATTAGTACCCAATCTCTTTTGTCCATGCAGCCTTGAGATAAATAAATGGCCTTCCTGCCAAAGAAAGAAACACAAGACCACACTCTCTGGTGATGGAGAATAGCATGCAGTAACAGAGATGGACAGAACCATCTGCTCGGCTATAGGAGATAGCTTTGCTGAGCAGCCTTGGGTCCGCTGCCAACCTCAGAGTACACATGGTCCTGCCACTCTGCTCACTCTAGGCCTCCAGGCATCTCTTAGCTATGTGAGTTAAAGTTACCCTCTAGTAGACTCTTTGAGGAGCTTAAGGTAGTCAGGTAGTTATTATAGAGTGCAATCAAGTATCACAACAGACACAGTGCGGGAAACCTGAAAAGAACAGTAAGTGAATTGGGGGACTTTATATTTAGGGCTCACTGGCATTAGACCTTGGAAGCTCACAGTGCAGACCTCTGAGTCCAATATGTTGTTGTTTTGTTGTACCTGTTGTGACAGGTTTGCCTGATATCAGCTACTGGACGGACAGCACTAGACCCCCCCATGCCGTGGCCTCCCACAGCAGTGGCAGGGCTTCAGCTTAGAAGTCCATCAGCCTGCTTTCCATTGCTTGGAAAACTACATTGCTTATTGACTCTGAAATTGGAAAAAGGTTTATTTGCAATTGAAATTAGAGCATAACTTAACAAAAAAAGGTCTACTGGCCTCCAAGGTGACCTCCTACACACCATCCCTTTAAGGCTTAATGAGTGCTTTCAGTTAGGGCAAGTATAAGTGCAGATTTTGTACTGGCAAATACTCCCATCAGTCCACTGGGACCTACATAAATGGGCAGCCAGTATTAGGAGAATCTCTCTTGTTAAACTAATATCACTTCCACCAGCCACCAGGGAGCCAGTAATTGTGACAGTATTTCTGGGCTAAATTCCAATCATTGCCACTACAAATCAGAAGCCGTGGGAAGGATGTCTTCAGGTTTTTTCTTTTTATTCTTCTTTTGTTAAATAATTGTATTATCTGTGCTATAGAACAAGGTTGCAGAAAGGGGGGAGATTTAAGATCATAATGAAATTGGTAATGCCAGATTTATTCTCAATATCACTTAATGAAATTACATCAGTATTTTAAAAGCTAATGTCTTCCATTTGCCTCTTTACTAACCTCCGCTTTAGGGTGTTCTTTTTTTTTTACCATCAAACTGAGAAAACTACAGCAGTCATGGTGCATGTTTTTATATAAGGCTGGGTTACAGGCACCCAGAAAATGATAGAGGGAGGAAAGAAACCCAAGGAGGCATGAAGGATTAAGCTTATTACTCATCAATTGCCCTTCCATCCTAAATCTACCACATATTTCTTGCTTCTGTGGTATCGGTAACTGAAGCCTTTAGTAAGATTTTCCTAAGAGTATAAAATCTGTGTGTGGTTTGTGTATATGTGCATGTTTTCATGCTTAGGTGCACAAATATGTGTGCAGTGACCTCTTCTATTATTCCCATCTTACTTTTGGATAAGGTCTCTCTCTGAACCTCAAGTTCACCAATTTGGCTACACTGGCTGGACATCCAAGTCCTGCAATGCTCTGCCTCTATCTCCACATCACAGGGGTTACCAGTGTGTGCCTCCACATTCTTCCTTTCACTTGAGTAGGACTTCAAGCTCAGTCTTCACACTTGTACGGGGAGGGCTTTATCTGCTGAGCCATCGCCCCAGCCCTGCAAAGGGCATGAAGTAAACATTGATGATGGTAGGCCGTGGTAGAGGGGGATATTGTAGATGGAGGGCTTATATGCGCTGGGGCATTGCTGCTTGGTTTCTTTCTTGTTTCTACCACACATAACTCAGGGATACTGATGAGGAGCTAGAGTAGCTCCACCTGATATTTTGGGGCACTCAGTTGCCTGAACAAAGCATAACTCCAGCTCTGACCCTAATCAGGTAGTCCCTTTATGATGGACCTCTGATGATGACCCTGTTTCCATGTAGTTCAATCCTTTGCCTTAACCACTTACATTGTAAAGGGCATCCCCTGCTTCTCTGGTACTGGTACAACATTGGAAATTTCTCGAATAAGTTAACTAAAGCAGATTTTCAAGGACGCCTAAATCTTAGCTCAGCAAGGAGAGCCTCTTCCAAAACAGTTTCTTCTTCAGGCACTCTAATGCAGTCCTAAGAAATTCTTTAATGCTCCTTTTAAATATTTGTAGCTTCTCTTGGTTCAATACCTGTTATACTGAATAATATTTTATATTAACCTCTTCCTGCATGGTTTGTCTTCTAACTGGAAGCTAACTAATAAAGAACTTGTGGCAAGATTATCCCTCCTGCCCCAAACAGCATTAGACACTTGATTTGATTGTGCCTGTGTGGTAAAGTTCAGTGTTGAGCTTCTCAGAAAAGAGAAATTGGATACTGATGACCTACCACATAGAACAACATTATAATCGATAAAATGATGATATGTAGTTGGTTGTGATGTGGGGACCACTGAAATGGGTACCTGGAGAGCCAAAGAGTTGATGCGCTTGATTTCCCCAGCAGTGATAGAGTCACTCCAAGGACTATGACTTGGGACTTATTTCTGTAATGCATTGGAGTACTTAGAATGCACTGACACCCTCTTTCCTTCAGCTCGCAGCCAATGCCACTTGAGAACTAGAGAGCTTCTGTGACTCTTGTAAAAGGGGCTCCTCTTCCTGAACATGGCAGGTAATATGATTGAAAATAAAACGACCTCTCAGTTGAATGAGTTGTTAAATTAAGAGTGAAATTTCCAGTCTTGCCAGATTTCCCACATAAAATTTATGACAGTGATTAGAAAATAAGAGAATTCTGAAATTTTTGGAGGTATCTAGCTGAACCCACACAGCCAAACCTTTCAAACTTTCATGTAAACTTAAGCTTTCTTTATTGAAGAATTAGATTCCACTCTAATGTCTGAAAAACTACTCTAAATCTTGTGGTATTCCCAGCCTTAAAAATCCATGCTCATTTCTTGAACACACACACATACACAAACAAGCAATCTGCACTCTGCTGCCCTAGACCCATGATTAAAGTTATGTCTCACCATACTTCAAGGCCCAGAACATACAGAAGAATTTATGCTCCAGATGTTTGCAAGGCTTGCACAGGACCTGCACAGGAGCCAAAACTCAAGAAATGCATCTCAAGGGCTGAAGTCAAAGTGAGCCCAACAAGTGATGTCTCTTAGCTAGAAAAACAAGGTACATATATTTACTACAGAGAACAGTAAGGATATAACAGTAATCCAGATCCAAATGGTTTGACTCCCATATACTTAGCACTGGGCTAATTGATCATAATGTCCCCCAAAATGAAATAGATTAGTAACTTACTCAAGTGTTTTCAAACAGATATAATAAATACTATGCCTGAGTTTAACCTGAGTCATCACCATGAAGACACTTAACAGGTCCAGACATTACATCATTCCCTGACACTTCTACTATAAACCCTTCATTGAAGGAAGTCAAGTAACCTTGAGAAGTGACCTTGAGCCAATGTTGCAAGAACCTACAATATGCAGAAACCCAAGATAATTTTTAGAATATGTTGGGACTGTACCAAATGCTCAGACTTGTGGAGAATTGGTATGTAATAGTCTTGAATTGATGTCAGTTTTGGAGACTTAAAATACTGTGGCTAGCAATATTGTAATCAAATAAAAGATGGACTTGCTTGAAATACAACTCACAGTAGATTTTGTTTCTTTTCATGTTGACTCTAGAAGCAGAGTGTGAGGTCATTATGGAAGAAAAGCTAATGAAACATCCCTTTACTGCCAGCATCATCAACAGAAACCATACTTGGTTCTTGAGAAAGCAGAAAGATTAAGCTTATATCAAAGATTCTGAAGTATGATCAGTGGGGTTACCTGTCATATTCCTATCCAACTCTTCAGAGTGATCTTGGAGAATAACCAGAGACTATTGAAATGTTCCCAGATGGTGGCACTGAAATCTCCTGCTGCTCCTTGTTTATTAGCTTAAGGGAACTCAACATGAGCTCAAGAACTTAATATGCAAACTATTGACCTGAAAAACACTTTTGTACAATTCTCAGGAACACATAATAGACTTGAGTCACCACAGTGAAAACACTGTTGGGCAAAGAGCACACCTTTGCATCCCTCCTCAGAACACTGTCAGTGTTTCTCAGAGGAAACGTCAGTTGTCTCCTTCAATAAAATCTTACACCAGACCACAGTAACAATGACATCACACTCATTAGCTCTGATGATGAGGATTTAGGAAACATTGTAGATGCTTCAGTAAGACGTGTGCAAGTAGGAATAAGAGTGAAAAACCCATGAACTTCAGGTACTTGATATTTCAGTTTGAAGTAAGTAGTGGTTCACTCTCATACCTCATGTCAAGATAATTCTTCCAAGGTTAAAAAAAAAAGAGGGGATTCGTATCTCTTGTGTTGATTGCTTTGTTTAGTTCGTGTTTGTGGCCTCTTAGGATTTCTTTATACCCAAATAACAAGAATACTTTTCAGCCACATTGGTCTGTATGATATGACGGAATTAGTGACAAGAGAACAGCTGTAACGATAGAGTCTCCCTCAGACAAGAACTCCCTAAAGCAGTGGCTCCCAGCCTACCTAATGCTGCAAGCCTTTAACAGTTCCTTGGGTGTGTCAACCCCCAAACTTACATTATTTCATTCTATAACTGTAACTTTGCTACTGTTATGAATTTTATGTAACTATCTGATATACAGGCTATCTGATCTAGGACCCAAAAAGGGGTCATGACCCACAGGTTGAGAACTGCTGCTTTGAAGGGTAGCCCTGAAAAAAAACTCCTCTCAGTGTGCACAACTTCAGTAATGCATTTGGGTGCCCATTCTGTCTCAGGCAGTTAGAAAAGCTGGCAGGGACATGGGGAAGCGAGTGACATCTGTAGAAGAGATTTTGTAATGGCCTAGTTATGCCATGCTCTCATGACATGAACCTCTCTCTAACAATATCAGTGCTTGCTGGACCAGTAAAAAATATGACTATAGTAGCAAAACTCTGAGGGCTCAGAAACATCCATATCCTTTACCAAAAAAAAATGATCCGGCTAATGCCACTGTCTAATTAATTTGCCAAAACTTGAAGACTAAATCTGAGAAAAATTCAGTCCCTGTGGGTGACTAGTGAGATGTCTTGAAAAGAACAAATATTCATCTTCTCTGGAGGAAATGTATCTTCTAGACCTGCTTGGCATGCTGCATGCTTCTGTCAGCATCAGCACCTGATAGGATGCTTTAACCTCCTACCATGGAATTCTGCAGAGCATTGCTACTAATGACAGAATTTGTTTCTTTGCAAAGCAAGCACAAGCATGGGCTTATTCTGTGTCATTAACTGGTCTTACTAGAGGTGACATGACCTAGAACCAGGCGGGCTTCATGGAAAGAACACTGCTTTGAATCACAGGCCAGTGAACAGCATTATCTTCCTAATAGCTAGATTATATTACTTCAGGAAACAATGTATAAAAAGGCCCCTTTTCATTAATACCCCAGCAACTCCCTCATGGAATTATATTCACTGTGCTTGATATCTTTCTACATAAAGAAAGAATGTTACATTGAGGACACAACGGACTATAAACGTCCACATGAACTCTGAAGTACCTCTTAGTACTTCCACACACAAAATAAAAACTTAAAAGGAAAATGACAGCTACAAAAATGCAGGTTAATTAATAACTCAGACCTGTGAAGATTAACACTCATCCTACCATTTAAATAATCTCAACTTGCTAAAATTGGCCACAAATGTGGAAGAAAAATAAAACCGGTGGTGGAGAAAAAGAAATAATTAAATACTGACTAGAGCCTTTTGAGCAGTTATAGGAGTAAAATTTTAATAGCTCTGTATGCTTTGTATTCGTTTGTTGCATCCATTTATTTGTATGTGAACTATTTTCTTCTCTGACAATTTTCAAATTTTAGATACAAACTACTGTGGATTAAATTTAAAATGTACTATGGAGACAACAAAACAGTCAGTGGAACTGTACTGGGATGGAAGGGTTATTATATCCAGTGATGGTTAAAATGACTGTTGGAAATGTACATCTCACATTTGGGAAGGGTGAGAATTCATTTATAAGAACATCTATATCTTATTTGAGCAGAAATGGAAGTTCAAACATGTACAGAAAGGTGCTGTATTAGTTACTTTGCTCTCTGTTGTGACAAAGTAGCTCACAAAAGCAACCAAAAGAAGAAAAAGTATATTTGAGTTTAGATTTTAAAGATTTTTTTAAAGGGACCCAGTGGATGGTGGCATGAATGTGAGGTGTCTGGTCATGGGTGAGATGGCTGGTCATGAGTGTGACGTGGCTGGTCATGAGTGTGATGCAGTTGGTCATGAGTGTGAAGAGGCTGGTCATGAATGTGAGGTGGCTGGACATGTTACATCTGGAATAAGAAAGCACAGAGAAGTGCATGCTTCCTCACTCAGTCTACTTCCTCCATTCTGCTCAGCCTAGGGGCCCACATTCAGGGATAATCCTTCTCCTTCAGTTCAGTGGGTCTGGAAACACCTTCATAGGCATTGTTTGATCCATGTGAACTTAAATCTAGCTAATTTGACAGTGAAGATTAGTCATTATAATTCCACCCCTTGTCAATTTGAAACCAAAAAAAGAGCACAGTTTAAAAAAGAAACTAAATTTTCTAAAGAATAGTAAAATAACATACAAACAAGAACAAATATATCATAATAGGACAAAACAGAAGTAAAAAGAGCCAAAGAAACATATATAGACGCAGAAACATATACATTAGCACACAAAGGAACTCCATAAAACACAAAACCAGATGCTATAATATATATGCAAAGGACATGTAAGGTAAAATAATTTTAAAAACTTGACCCTCAGATAAACTACAGGCCGTGCCTGATGGAAAATCAGGTAAGCTGCCTGCAGACCTTCTCCTCTCTTTGTATTCACTCAGACCCAATCCCCAGTCTCTTCCCTAGCACTGCAACAGAACACCAGCAGCAGCTGACATCTCTGTGGATCCCACAGCCATCCCCTCCTAACCTCCCTCCCTCTACTCAGTTGATATATCCTAGCCCCAAACTCCAGTAGGTACCTCCTCCTAACCCACAGGCCACACCTGCCAGAAAGCCAGGTAGGGCACCTACAGACCTTTGGTTCTGTTTCCCCCAGATCCAACCCCTGACCTCCATTCTCATCCTCAGCTCTGCAGCAGAACACCTATGACAGCCTTCCTTTGCCCCCTGCTCCCGTTTCCTGTGGAGCCTACAGCTCTTCCCCTTCAAATATTCCTCTTCCCACTTGTTGCTTTATGCCAGACTCAAAACCCAACAGGCACCCCTGCTATAGCCCAAGGGCCACTACTCCAAGAACAGCAAGTAGACTGAAGTCAGACCCACAGCTCTCCTACTGCTCTGAGATCCAATCCCCTCAAACACAACATAAACTATGTAGAGGGAAGCCTGCTGTGGTCTCCCTTTTCTCTCTGATACCACACCAAAGGACAACAGAAAGCCTCCTCCAACCTTCCTTCCCCCAACTCATCTCAGTGTCCCAGCCTTGAACACCAGCAGACATTCCCTGGTAGCTAAAAACAAGCGACAACACACAGCCATCACAATGTCCAAAAAATCCAGAGAAGAAACAGAAACCAAAGAACAACACATCTACCCAACAAAGACAAATCCAGAAATCAGCCCTCAACTTTTAATCATTCTGAACTCAGATGCCAAGATGCCAACTTAAAAGTGCAATCAATACCAGCCAGAGCACTATGTTTCCACGAGAGCCCACCTATCCTGCTACAGCAGACCTGAGCAACCCAATATAGGCGAAATACAAGAAAAAGACTAAAAACAGATTTTATAAATATGGTAGAGGTTCTTAAGGAGGAAATGAATAAGCCCCTTAAAGAAATCCAGAAAACATAAACAGTATAAAGAAATAAATAAAACTGCTCAAGACTTGAAGTTGGAGATAGAATCAATAAAGAAATACAAACTAAGGGAATTCTAGAAATGAAAATTTTAGGAATTCAAACAAGAACTACAGAGGCAAGTTTCACCAACAGAATACAAGATGATGAAAAAGATGAAAGACAGAATCTCAGGTGTTGATGATACAATAGAAAAAATGGATACATTGGTCAAAGGAAATGTGAAATCTAAAAACACCCAGAAAATCTGGGACACTATGAAAAGACCAAACCTAAGGATAATAGATAGAGAAGGAGAAGAAATGTAGGTCAAAGGCCCAGAAAATATTTTCAATAAAGTCATAGAAATGTCCTTTAAAAAGCAGATATCCATAAAGGTGCAAGATGCATACAGAACACCAAATAGATTGGACTAGAGGATAAAGTTTCCTTGTCACGTGATAATCAAAATAATAAACATACAGAACAAAGAATATGTAAAGCTGCAAGGGAAAAGGACCAAGTAATATATAAAAGCTGACCTATTAGAATTACACCTGACTTCTCCATGGAGACTCTTAAAGCCAGAAGGGCGTGGACAGATGTACTTCAGACTCTAAGAGACCACAGAGGTTAGCCCAGACTATGATAGCCAATAAAATTTTCAGCAGCCATACATGGAGAAAATAAGATATTAAAAATTTAGGCAATATCTATGTACAAACCTGGCCCTACAGAAGGTTCAAGGAACACTCCAACCTAAGGAGGTTAACTGTACACATGAAAATGCAAGAAATAAATAATCTCACACCATCTAAATCAAAAGAGGGTAAGCATACATACACACACACACACAAACACACAAATACATACTCATTCATACACACACACCCCACCATCACTGACAAAAACAACAAAAATAACAAAAATCAACAATCATTGGTCATTGATATCTCTCAATATGATCTCAATTCCCCAATAAAAAGACACAGGCTGGCAGACTAGACATGAAAACAACATCCACCCTTCTTCTGCATCCTAGAAATATACCTCAAAAACAAGGATAGACATTGCCTTAGGTAATATGTTGGAAAAAAAATAACTCAAGTAAATGGACCTAAGAAGTAAGCTGGTATAGCCATTTTAATAACTAACAAAATAGACTTCAAATAGAAATTAATCAAAAGAGATGGTGAAGGACACTATGACAGTAAAAATCCACCAAGAAGACATTTCGATTCATAACATCTATACACCAAACACAAAGGCACTCATTTATTTAAAAAAAAAAAAAAGACTATTACATCTACTGTCATCAATGGACAGGACATTCAGACAAAAACTAAACAGAAAAACCCTGGAGTTAACAGACAATATAAACCAAATTGACCTGACAGATATTTACAGAACATTTAACACAAACCCAAAAGAATATATATTCTACTCTACACTAAATGGAATGTTTTAGAAAAAATGACCACATATTCAGACACAAAGGCAGTCTCAGTACACACAAGAAAATTTAAATAGCACCCTGCATCCTATCTGACTATCAAAGCTGGCTATCAACGACAACGGAAACAAAAGAAATCCTACATGGAAACTGAAGAAATCTCTACTGAACAACAACAAAAAAAGGGTCAAAACAGAAATAAAAAAGAAATTAAAGAATACTCGAATTGATGTGACACAATGAGAGTGGTGTTAAGAGGGAAGTTCAAAGCACTGAGTACCTACACAGAAAAATCGGAGATATCTCCTACTAGCAACTTGACAGCACATCTTGAAGGTCCTTAACAGAAAGAAACAAGCACAGTCAAGAGAAGTAGATAAGAAGAAATAATCAAACTGAAGGCTAGAATCAATAAACTAGGAACAATAAGAACAATACAAAGAATCAATGTAACGGAGTTGGTTCTTTGAGGAAATCAACAATATAGACAACCCTTTATCCAAAACTAACTAAAAAGCAGATAGTGAGACTAAGCAAATTAACAAAATCGGTAATGAAAAGGGGGGCATAACAACAGACACAAAGGATATCCAGAGAATCGTAAGGACATACTTTAAAATCCTGTACTTCAACAAGTTGGAAAACCTCTAGAAGAAATGGATAATTTTCTCTATAGTCACAACTTACCAAAGTTAAATCAAGATCAGATAAACAATTTAAACAGAATTGTAAACCTTAGTGAATTTGAAGCAGTTATTAAACATTTCCCAAACAAAAAAGCTCAGGGTGAGATGGTTTTACTGCAGAATTCTACCAGATTTTCAAAGAAGACTTAACACCAGCACTCTCAAATTATTCTACAAAACAGAAACAGAAGGAATATTCCACAGTTTGTTTTATTAGCAAGATTCCCTAATATCCAAACCACATAAACTCAACAAAGAAAATTACAGACCAATTTCCCTTATGAATATAGATACAAAAATACTCAATAAAATACTTGCAAACTTAATCCAAAAACACACCAAAAATATCATCTAGTATAACCAACTAGACTTCATCAAAAACTGCAAGGATGGTTCAATATATGAAAATCAGTCACTGTAATCCACTACATAAACAAACTGAAAGGAAAAAAAAACCCTACATATTCATCTCATTAAATATGAGAAAGACCTTTGACAAAATCTAACATACCTTCATTATAAAAGTCCTGGAAAAATAAGTAATACAAGGGACATATCTCAATATATTGAAGGCAATAAACAGCAAATTCATAGGCAACATCAAAGTAAACGGAGAGGAACTCAAAGCAATTCCACTAAAATCAGGAATAAGACAAGGCTGTCCACTCTTTCCATATCTATTCAACATAGTACTTGAAATTTTAACTAGAATAAGATAACTGAAAATCATGAGGATACAATTTGAGAAAAAGAAGTGAAAGCAACCCACATTTAAAAGAAGGCTAATTTTCAGAATATATAAAGAACTGAAGAAGTTAAACGCCAACAAACCAAGTAACCCAATTTAAAAATAGGGTAGAGAGCTAAACAGAGAATTCTCAACAGAGGAATATCAAATGGCAAAGAAACACTTAAAGAGTGGAGTGTTGAAGTCTCCCACTATTAGGGTGTTGGGATCAATGTGTGATTTCAGCTTTAATAATGTTTCTTTTACAAATGTGGGTGGTCTTGTATTTGGGGCATAGATGTTCAAAATTGTGATGTCCTCCTGTTGGAATTTTCCTTTGATGAGAAGGAAGTGACCCTTCTCATCTTTCTTGATTAGTTTTGGTTGAAAGTCTATTTTATTAGATACTAGGATCGCTACCCCAGCATGTTTTCTGTGTCCATTTGCTTGAAACACATTTTTCCAGCCCTTTACCCTGAGGTAGTGTTTATCTTTGTTGCATAGGTGAAACAAAAAACCCA
>CM053747.1:5405545-5438419 GCA_028658305.1 Pachyuromys duprasi
GCTGAAATCTATACACCTAGGGAAGATAAGCAAGAAGGAGGACCCAGGTTGGTATGATCGATGCTTGTTTAGATGGACAAATGGGATGGACATTGAATGTAGGAGAAAACAAGCAACAGCACAGGAGCATACCACAGAGGGCCTCGTAAAGACTCTAATTAACGATGAATCAAAGCTGATATTAAGACTCACAACCAAGCCATCGCCAGAGTGCAGGGAATCATATGAAAGAAGGTGGAGTTAGTAAGATTTGGTGAGGACAAGAGCTCCACAAAGACCAAATAGATCAAGGCACAGCGGTCTTCTATGAGACTGTTTCTCCAACCAAGGACCATGTATGGATACAAACTATAACCCCTGCTCAGATGTGGCCCATGGTAGCTCAGTACCCAGTTGGTTACCCTAGTAAGAGGAACAGGGACTATTTCTGTCATAAACTCAATGGTTGGCTTATTGACCCCCCTCCCCCAAGCCCTGAGGGAAGAGTAGCCTAACTAGATCCCAGAAGAGGACATTGCAGCCAGCCCTGAAGAAACATGATAAGCTAGGATCAGATGGAAGGGGGGAAGGTCCTCCCCTATCAGTGGACTTGGAGGGGGGCAGGGAGAAGATGAGGGAGGGATGGGGAGAGCGGAAGGGAATGAGGGAGGGGACTATGGCTGGGATACAAAGTATATAACCTGTGATTAATATAAAAATAAATAAATTACTAATAAAAAAAGAAACACTAAAAGAAATTCTCAAAGTACTATTCATTCGACAAATGCAAATCAAAATGACCCTGATATTTTACCTCACACCCATCAAAATGGCTAAGATCAAAAACTCAAGGGATGATGCATGCTGGAGAGGATGTGGAGAAAGGGGAACCCTCCTCCTTTGCTGGTGGAAGTGCAAACTTGTACAACCACTTTGGAAATCAATCTGGTACTTTCTTGGAAAATTAGGAATAGTTGCTTCCTCAAGATCCAGCTCTACCACTCCTTGGCATATACCCAAAAGATGCCCCACCATTCAATAAGGTCATTTGTTCAACTATGTTCATAGCAGTTTTATTTGTAGCCAGAATCTGGAAGCAACCTAGATGTCCCTCAATGGAGGAATGGATACCGAAATTGTGGTACATTTACACAATAGAATAGTACTCAGCAATTAAAAACAAGAAAATCATGAAATCTGCAGTCAAATGGTCTGAACTAGAAAAGATCATCCTGAGTGAGGTATCCCAAAAGCAGAAAGACACATATGATATATACTCACTTATAAGTGGATATTAGCCATATATATATATATATATATATATATATATATATGATAAGCATACTAAAATCTATAACCCTTAAGAAGCTAAACAACAAGGAGGACCCTAGGGAAGAAGCTTACTCCTCATTCATAAAAGCAAACTGGATAGACATCAGAAGTAGGGGAAGACAAGGAACAGGACAGGAGCCTTTCACAGAGGACCTCTGAAAGACTCTACCCACTAGGATATCAAAGGAGACACTGAGACTTTGGGCACAGTGCTGGAATTCTTATGGAACAAGAGGGAGGTCGAAAGACCTGGAGGGGACAGGAACTCCACAAGGAGAACAACAGAGCCAAAATACATGGGCCCAGGGGGCCGTGCAGAGACCGATACTCCAACTAAGGACCATGCTTGGAGAGGACCTAGACACCCTGTTCAAAGGAAGTCCATTTGCTGCTCAGTTTCCAAGTGGGTTCCCTCATAAGAGGTACAGGAACTATGGCTATCTCTGACATGAACTCAGTGACAGGCTCTTTGGTCAACTCCTCCTGGGGGATGCAGCCTTGCCAGGTCACAGAGGAAGATGATGCAGCCAACCTTGATGAGATCTGATAAACTAGGCTCAGATACAAGGGGAGAAGGTCCTCCCTTTCAGGGAACTAGGGAAAGGGCATAGGAGGAGAAGTAGAAGGGTTGGTGGGACTGGAAGGAGACGAGGGAGGGGGCTACAGCAGGGATACAAAATGGCTACATTGTAATGAATAAATACATAAATAAAAATAATTTTTAAAAAAAGAAGTGATAGTATTATTATTGGAGATGATATGATAAGTGACCCTAAAAATTCCACCAGGGAACTACTACAGCTAACAAACACTTTCAGCAAAGCGTCTGGATACATGATTAACTTGAAAAAAGGTAGGTCTCTTATATACAACTGACAAATGGACTGAGAAAGTAATCAGGGAAACAACACCATTCACATTAGCCACAAGTAATATAAAATTATCTTGGGTAACTTTAACCATGCAAGTAAAAATGTGATATGATAAAAACCTCAAGTCTTTGAAGAAAGAAATTTAAGAAGATTAATAGAAGTTGGAAATTTTTCTCATGCTCATGGATTGGTAAGATTAACATAGTACCTATGGCCATGTACCCAAAAAGCATTGCACAGTTTCAATGCATCCCCACCATGATTTCAACACAACTCTTTACAGATCTTGAAAGGACAAGCCTCAACTTCATAAGGAAAAATTAAAAAACAGATACAAAATAGTTAAAAAGAGTACTGAACAATAAAAGAACAGCTGGAGGTGTCACCATCTCCAATTTCAAGATGTTCTAGAAAGCTACAGCAATAAAAACCTAGTGGTATTGGCAGAAAAGCAGACACATGGAACAATGGAATTGAAATGAAATCCCAGATACAAGTCTACACACATATACACACCTGATATTTTTAAAAAGTTGTCAAAAATACACACTAGAAAAAAAGATAGTATCTTCAAAAAATGGAGCTGGTCAAACTGGAAGGCTGCGTGTAGAAGGTAAAAAAAGGTCCATAGCTATCATCCTGCACAGAACTCAAGTCCAAGTGGATCAAAGACCTCAACATAAAATTAGATACACCGAACCTGATACAAAATAAAGTGGAGAATAACCTTGAATGCATTAGCACAGTAGCCAGTTCTCTAAAAGGAAGACCAGTAGTGCAGAAACGATGATATTCTGTAAGGCAAAGGATGTTGACAATCAAAAAAACATCAGTCTACAGAATGGGAAATAATTTTTACCAACTCCACATAGATAGAAAAAAACCAATAATCCAATTTATAATGGTGAACAGATATAAAAAAGAGAATTCTTAACAGAGAAATCTCAAATAGCATAGAAGCAAATACTTGTTCAACATCTTTACCCATCATGGAAATAGAAATAAAAATTACTTTGAGATTCTATTTACACCTGCCAGAAAAGCTAAGATCATTAATACATGTTGTGGAAGATGTGGACCAAGGGTAACACTCTTCCATTGCTGGTGGGAGTGCAAACTAGTATAGCCATTAAGGAAATCGATATAACAATTTCTTAGAAAGTAGGGAAACAATCTACCTCAATACACATCTATAATACTCTTGGGCATATACTCAAAAGATGCTCCATACTACCACAAAGAAGCTTGCTCAACCATGTTCATTATGGCTTTTTACCTGGCTATTAGCCAGAAACTTGAATCAACCTAGATGTCTCTCAACAGAAGAGAGGATTTTTAAAAATGTGGTGAATTTAAACAATGGAGTATTACTCAGATGTTAAAAATTAAATCATGAAATTTTCAGGCACATGGATGGAACGAGACGAGATTATCCTGAGGGAGGTAACCCAGACCCAGAAAGATAAACATGTTATGTATAAACATGTGGATAATAGCCATTAAGTAAATAATAGCCAAGCTACAATCCATAGACCCAGTGAGCTTAAGTAAAAAGAGTTTGGTGAGAGGAGGGGTTTTCACTGGGAAGGGGAAATAAAATAGATTTTATAGGCAAAACAAATGGAGGTGGTAGAGGGGCAGGGGTGTCTGGTTGAGAGGGAATAGGGTAGAGGGAGAGAGTGCAGGGAAAGAAAGCAGGAATTGAGGGGAATATGTAGGGGGGGGGGTAGTGGAAATATAATGCAGTGGAAACTTCCTGAAATCTATGAGGGTGCTCTTAATGATGGGAGATACAGAGTCTCAACTGGCCATCTTTTGTAGCCAGGTAATCCTTTCAGTGGTGGGACAGGGTTGCATTTAATTGAGTTGTTGGCCAAGAAGGTCCCATGGAAGTCTCCAAATAACCCAGGGTTTTGATAAGGCAAAAAAGTTGTTGTCTGCTATGAACATGGCTGAGCAAATGTCCTTGTTGTATACTTGAGCATAGTTTGGATATATGCCTAGGAGTGGTATAGCTGGATCTTGAGGAAGCACTGCTCCTAATTGCCTGAGAAAGTTCCAGATTGATTTCCAAAGTAGTTGTACAAGTTTACATTCCCACCAGCATTGGAGGAGGGGTCCCTTTCTCCACATCCTCTCCAGCATGTGTTGTCACTTGAGTTTTTGATCTTAGTCATTCTGACAGGTGTAAGGTGAAATCTCAGGGTCGTTTTGATTTGCATCTCCCTGATGGCTAAGGACATTGAGCATTTCTTGAAGTGTTTTTCTGCCATTCTACGATCCTCTATAGAGAGTTCTCTGTTTAGCTCCAAACCCCATTTTTTAATTGGATTACTTGATTTGTTGCTATTTAACTTCTTGAGTTCTTTATATATTCTGGATATTAGCCCTCTGTCAGATATAGGGTTGGTGACTGTCATGGAGTCTCTTTGGCCAACAACTCAATGAACTTGAGGCTTCACTCATTGACTAGGGATGTCCAGTTCTGGCTCCAATTTTCCAGATATTTGTTGGTTTTATTCAGACTACCATCATATATGTATATATTTCAGGAAGTTTCTAATGTGTTAGGTTTCCATAAGACCCCTCAAATGGTTCTTAGTTTCAGCTGTCCCTCCCTGTATTCTTTCCTCACCCCCTATTTCCTCTCCCTTCTTAAATGAACCTCCCAGTCCAATCTCCTTTAATAATCCATACTATCTGTTCTATTTCCCCTTCCATGGGGTACCCTTCTCTCCCCTTCCCCAGTCCCTTTCTTTTTATTTAAGCTCTATTACGCTGATTGTTTTCCTGATTGTAGCCTGCTTATCGAAGATGCAACAGCTAACACCTATATAAGCAAATACATATCATATTTGTCAAGATAAACTATCCTGAGAGATAAAAATAAGCCTGTAAAATAAAAGTTACCTACTTCTGATATACAAGGGCACAAAAAAGCCAACCAACCAACCAAACAACCAAAAAACTCATTCCAAAAGGGATAACTTGAGGCAAAAGTAGCAAGAAAGACAACACCAAAGCAAGACCCAAACCCAGCAGCAAAAACACTGAATCCAGCAGCTTCATGTCTGCCCTCTGCTGCTCATGATAAGATTATCCAGACTGCAACAGGCTGAGGCTCTAGCTCTGCTTCTGTGTTGGGCTGCCTCCTTTCCATGGTTTTCACTCTTCCTGGGAAGTCATCCCAGGGTTCAGATATCTCCAGCATACTGGAGCTTCCACTACAACCTACACTTCCTCAGCTCAAAAATGGCCCCTCCTTCTCTTCCTCTTCTTCTAACTCTTAATCCTCCTCTTCCTCCTCCTCCTCCTCCTTATCCTCCTCCTCCTTCTCTCTCACTGTCTCTCTCTGTCCCTGTCTGTCTCTGTCTCTGTCTCTGTCTCTGTCTCTCTCCCTCTCTCTCTCTCTCTCTCTCTCTCTCTCTCTCTCTCTCTCTCTCTCTCATTTCTTGTTTGGTTGTTTGGTTTTGTTTTGGGTTTTTTTGTTTTGTTTTTTGGGGGTTTTGGTTTTTGTTTGTTGGTTGGTTGGTTGGTTGGTTGGTTTTGGTTTTAGTTTAGTTTTTGGTTTTTCAAGACAGGGTTTCTCTGTGTAGCGTTGGCTGTCCTGGACTTGCTTTGTAGATCAAGCTCACCTCGAACTCACAGAGATCTTCCTACTTCTGACTCCCTGAGTGCTGGGATTACAGGTGTACACCACCGCTCCCAGCTTTATTTCTCATTCTCTGGTCTCCTCCTCTTTTCCTCTTTTTCTTTCTCTCCTCCTTATCTTCTTGTTCCCTTTTCTTTTTCTTCCTTCTGCTGTTCTTCTGACTGGGATAATTAAAATACTTGTTCTCAAATTCAGAAATCTTTCTTTTGCTTATTCTGGTGTATTATGGGAATTCTTACTTGTACATTTTATTTCACTTTTTATTATTAGCTCCAAGATTTCTAATTAGGTCTTCTTATTATTTCTATATGTGGTGAATTTATTATTTATTTATGAATATTTTATCTTTTTGTGTGTTGTCTATCTGTATTCTGTTAAATGTTTTCTTAGATTCATTATTTGTAATTTGCTTTTAGGCATTTGAGAGTTCTAGTTTAAGCTGTGACCTATTTCTGGAAGCTTGTTCTGTTCCTCTAGGGATGTTTGTGTCCCTAGACAAATGTATGTATGTTTGGTATAATTGTCACCTTTCTCATATTGTGAAATTTTGTAGGAAAAACTCTTTGCATTCAATGGAAAATAAGTTGTCAGTTGTGTAGGTTCTTTGGGTTTGGTTTTTCTTGAATTCAAAAGTGTAACTGCTGTGTGAGGTATTTGTCTATCACTGATGTCAACAGTACTAATGAGTGTCTCAGTACTCCAGACTGAAACAGTCCATGAACATTGTTGTATTGCTTTGTGACAGACATAGGCTTCCAAAAGTATGTTTCTTGAGGCCACATGGTTGAATGCCAAAGATACTAGAGCTTGTGACAGTAGCTTCAGTGATCTAGGTATTACAGGTGTGCAATGAATAGCCCTCAAAGTCCATGTGCTAATCCCAGGCAAACATGCTCAATAATGGGTCATCCTTATGTCCACAATGGTATGTGCAGTGAGGTTGTAGCACTAGGATCCATAGTGTTTGTCATAAAGACATGACTGTTCCTAGGTAGGACGGATGAGGAGGGTTATTGTAGACAAAGGGCAGAACGTAGCCAGTGGTAGAGGCATCTGGAGAAGTCCAGAATGGAAATGACCAACAAACTGAATCAGGCTATGTGAGAAGAGAGTGGAGGAGAAAGAAGAATGAGAGGGGGGAATCAGGAGCAGTGGCCAAGAGGTCACCAGGCTAAAAACCAAAAAGTCTAAAAAGGGACCATGTAGCCAAAATGGCTGGATTATATAGGAATGAGCATCTGGGAGAAGGGCAGTTCAGGGTAGGAGTGGCTTTGCCAGCTAGGAGGTCCCTGTAACAGGTAGAAACAGAGGCATGCTGGGAGAACCTGGTGGCCAGTGCCCAGTCTCATATGTTAATAGGCACCAAAGCCATTTTGTCCTGGGTTTGAGATCTAAGACTTAGAAACTCAGACAATTAGAACTTTATGTATGTCCTATATTGTGAGTAACAAAGTGAGCTTATGATTTTGTCCTTTATATCTAGTACAGGAGCTTTAGGACCTGAGTGCAAATGTCCTCAGATCACACACAGTGTGATCTAGTGAGTGCTAGCATATCTAGTGCTTGCGGCATTTGGTAGCCATGTTCTTGAAGCAGAAGTTTATGAATAAGAACTTCTCAAAGTCCATCTCCCAAGACATGCTTGGGAGATTCCAGGGATTCTGGGGAGTCAACAGATGCAATCCAAATGCTGTGAGCTTAGAAAAAGATCTTTTGTGGTTTCAGCAGGTCAAGCATGAATGGAGGTTTTGCAGCAGCTGCAGCAGCTGCTGGTTCTGAAGTTAACATGATACAGAGTGTGTTCTACCTTTCGAGGCACCCATACACCAGCCACAAGCTTCCAGAGGCATTCAGAAGCCAGTTGCTGGCTCCAAAGGCTGGATGGCATCACATAGTATCTGGATTCAAGCTGGATTCTGGAGAGATAGAAGAGAGCTCAGTGTGCTTTGCTTCTTTGGAAAAATGTTGCTCTTAGCCTATCTATCTCTCCAAGCTAACTAAGCTCAGATCCTGCGGACACTGTGGTGTTCCCCCATAATTATGGCTTCCAGTCTTGTGCTACAGTGGAGTCTCCCCACTTGCATTGACTGAACAATGAGGAGTCTCTGTCACTCCACCATCCTGCCAGAATTCTGCACTTTTTGTCTGCACTGTTTGCTTTTTGTCGCTAACTTGTTTTGCAAACCATGTGCTATTTTGGGTTTCTGTCACATCCTTGATGATTTCCAAAGTTCCCTCTCAATTGTTTTCCTTAAAATATAGCTTTACCTTTGTTACTCTGGTTCTCTGTGGAAAGCAATATGGGACATGTTTGCATTCATCCCACTCAGACCTCTTCTCCCCTTGTCTGTCTTAGGAGTCCTTTGGAATTTAAATTCGATGAGCTCATTCCCTTGCTGTGCAGTACAGATGACATATTTTAGACAGAATTGGGAACTGTGAATTGATTGGATGTGGTGACCTTCTCTAGGGTAAGTCAAAACCATGACAGTTTTGCTCCAGAGGCCTCTGTGTGCTAGAATTTGTTCCACACATTGTTTTTCATGAAATTCTTTGCCCACATTTTATCCAGTGACTTCTTATAGGAGACTACCTAGACTTGGTCTCTTAGGCTATACACAAGAAGGTTGGGGACAGAAATGCCAGAGCAGGTATAGAGGAGAGACTTCAGTTGAATTAGTCAAAGGGACATTTGAAAGTTAACCATGGATTAAACACTACACTTCAAAAACTCTGCTACCCACTGAAACTCCATGCTTCAGATATGGTTGACACTGAAACTCCATGCTTCAGATGTGGTTGACAGACATTTCAAGCAGGAGACTCCGGAAAGACTTACTTACAGTGATATACACTTTAAAGTAGTGTTGTTCTTCTGATATCATCTGAAAGCCCATGATTGTAGGACATGGTTTGACATAATCTAAAATCATTAAGAAATTGTTTAGTTAAGTATAAAAATGAAGCTATGAATTTGGAGAGTGAGAAAACACATGCATTGATGTTCAAGGTTTTCATGAGCTTCTACTTTCTACCCATATTAATGCATGAAACTCAATTGATCTGTGAGCTGATACAGTTACCTTTTCACTGACAATACATAGAACATGTCTATTGTTCTATAGCAGTTATCCTATAAGGGCAAAATTCAGCACGATGTCAGCTTCTTTAAACTGAAAAGCAACCAGAGGTGATACAGAAAGATGCACACTTCTGTCCTTATCTCTTTTTCTACATATCCCAGGTGGGGCAAGAAAAAGAATATCCCGAATCCTAGTTCTTACTTCAGACTCACTCTAAAAAAGAAGGAAAGCAGGGAAAATTTGGACAATGCATTCAAAAACGGCTTTCAAAAACAGCATGATAATTTAGCATTAACTGGTTCAGTCTTGTGATGTGCCTGGAAATCTAGGGAGTATTATTCCCGTCATGCCCCCTGTTTTTATTTTAAATCTGCAATATGCTTCTACTTTTTGATTGGCTCACAGTAAATAGCAAACCCCTCACCACTCCCAAGGTTCATCACTAAATTCAAGGAAAACCTTCATCTGAATACTCCAGAAGCTTGCCCTCAGTTATTCCCTTGCACTATGAAGGCTCTGGTTTGCTGAGGTGGTCCACCAAGACTAGCTGCCAGGAATTTGGGTTGCAGACAGCTTGTCATCTTGGTTTTCATTGGTGAGACAAAAAGGCTCTTTACCCTTGGGCTGGGAAGACATCTTTAAAACAGCCCTTTATACTGGATAAATGTTTGACTAGAATGTTTGCTATGAACCAAGCACCATACCTAATGGTTGTGTAGCTTGGTGTTCTTGCAGGATTCCCAACAATAGGAGTAGGGGCTATCTCTGACTCTTTTTCCTACTCTTGTGATCTATTTCCTACTACTCACTTGCCTTGTCCAGCCTTGATATGGTCATTTGCTTTCTTCACTTTCTTTCTTTTTTTCTTTTTTCCATGATGGGGTTTCTCTGTGTAGCCTTGCCAGGGTCCTGGACTCACTTTGTACACCAGGCTGACTTCAAACTCAGAGGTCTGCCTTTCTCTGCCTTCCCACGTGCTAGGATTAAAGACATGCACCATCATGCCCTGCTTTGTGCCTAGTCTTAATCTACTTGTTTTGCCATACTTGGCTTGGTTGAGATCTCTGGAAGGCCTGTTTTTTGGTTTTGTTTGTTTGTTTGTTTGCAGAGAAGGAGTTGATGTAGTGAAGAGGGTAGATGAGGTGAAGAAGTGGGAGGTGTGGAGGGAGAGAAACTGTGCTTAGGATGTACTATATGAGAGAAGAATAAACAATTTAAGAGAAAGTCAGCCTGAAGGTAAAACGGTGTTTACAAAAGGCTGTGGAGGCGTGATTGAAGAGGATGGATTTGAAGCAGTAAGAGAAGAGCCAAGTTCTTTCAGCTAAAGAACCCTTCAGGTGCCCTCTAATGCCACCATTTTAAGACTAACTGACAAGAAAAGTGATGTGTACCCATATGAGCAATGGCACTTGGACCCACCTTAACGACATTTTGCAGGTTAATTAGTGTTTTAAGGAACAATTTGAAGATGAAAAAGGTAAAGACACCACTGCTTTATAACCAATTCCAATAAAATAGATTGACAGATGAATTAGTGCTAGGGTTGGAATGTTACAATGATATTGACTAAAAAAAAAATGTCCAAAATGTGTTTTACAGGATGTCTTTCACCTCAGAAAAATCTTACATGCAACTCAAATTACTGGACATAGGAAGCAGTGGGAAGCCTGGTTTTCAGAATATCATACAACTATAAGGTTCATTCACTATATGCAGTCAACATAAAGTCTATTACTCAAAATAGATGCCAGGATTGTATTGGGCCCAGAGGATACTCTCGCCCCTTTCTTCATTTCATACATGAGGAACTCAAAGCCTAGATGTGGGTAAGAGAAAAATTGGTTCTATTATTTGGATCTCCTACGTCCCATTTCAGTCACATAAATCACAGAAAAATTTGCTGCATAGTGTGGTTTGTGGCCTGGGAGATTCTAGGAAACCCTTTTTCAGCAACTTTAGACGACTCTCCTCCCTAACCTACTCTTCATGCTCAGAACTGGAGATTCTCTTTTGTAGCCTTCTGTTTAAGGCTGTTTTCTGCTGGTGGCCATCTGTTGGAATGAAAGTATAGAAAGGCAGGTAATACATTAAGTTAGCAGCCCATTATTATGAAATGTAATGCCAAAATATCAAAGAAAACAGAAATATAAGTCCAATAAATGGACTGAACTGCAGCTCTATTTCACCAGCTAAGGGACTTTGTAGAAGATATTTCTACCAAGAAGTGTTTTATCATTGCCAATTTTATCATTGGCAAAACTGCAATAGGGACAAGATATATAAAGTCTGACCTATCCCCAAATCCCCAAATATCAGAGAGTAACTAAAACAAATAGTAACAGCTGAGTGAATAATAGATACCACTTCAACCGCCATCACGGGAACCACTGTCTTGATTTCCACCATCATTATTATTATCACCATCACCATCATTACCCCTGCCATCATTATCACTGTCAGCACCATCATCAGCATACCCACACAGACACTGCCACACTCACCAGCACCGCTACCACCATCATCATCGCTTCTGTCCATCAATCAGTTTCGTTGGAATGTTTTCATCCTACTAAAAGGATTCAGTTGTAGTAACAGGTGGAAGGAAGTGAATGCAGACAGGAAGACTTGGATTAGCTATGTCCCAAAGCAAAATTTTTTGTTTCTTTTTTAATGTGTTCTGGTTAGCAAATGACCGACATGACATTTGTTGACAAACTAAAACTTTTGTATACCTCCATGAATTAATAAAGAGACAAAACCTTAGTTGCACCAAAACATCCTTAACAATAGCAATCTGTAAAAGTTACTGTCCATCAGATTCTAATCACTTGATTTTTAAGATTAAAAAAATAGATAGGCAGTTTATTAAAGTAATTCTGATCATCTATTCCTCTCATTGTGTTTTGTTGGGCAAAGGGTATTCCCTGGCATAAATATAGAAAGTTATAAGGACCTCTAGCTCTCACTGTAACCAAGGATCTGGGAACCTTCCAAGTGGCCTAAGCCTTCCTGACTTTGGAAGATAACTTATGAAATATGCCCAAAATTAAGACCTCACCTTGCTGTTCAACATGAATGACTATTTCTGGTATTCTTGAGAACAAAGGAGAAAATGAAGCCGGCTCATTTTATATGTCATGCTTGTTGACTCATTCATCTGAATATTTATGAACCACATGTACAAAGGTGACTTCCGGAGGTTTCCTGTCATGGTTTTGGCTCCTGATGGAAAGTCTTGTGTGTCTGGAATTATAAATACCTCAGGCATCAAAAATGCTCCATTCTACTTTGCTTCATTTCATCTGCCTTAAATCCACCTGCTTCACTTTCTTGAGAATCGTACACGCGCTGTAAGTTCAAAAATGCAATCACTTGCTTTATTTCTAGTTTAAAGCTTCCCTACTTGATGAACTCTGTTCACAGATGGTCTATGCTGTCCACAACTTGTCACCCTTTGGCGTAGCCAGTGACTGAATGGCTGCACTTTGGACTCTGTCATTCCGACTGTCATTGATCTTCACCCTTTGGAGTTTCCTATTCTTTCAATGAAAAGAGAAAAGCAGTAGAAATGGACAAAGAGAGACCAGCCAGGAGCCCTAAGACAGACCTTGAGACCTTTTTCTAGATTCTGGCATTACTAGGCTTCCAGATTTTCTTTTCTAAGTCTACGACACCATATACACATTTTGTAAGCTCAGGACCAAAGCCCCATTGGCATCTATCCCATTATGCCCTCAATAGACTCTAGAAAAGAACTTCCCAAGACACTTTCCTCAAAGTCCCACCCAAACAGCATATCTGGAGAAAAAAGTCATTAGAAAATTGTTCAATTAAAGGGACAATTTCTTTTGCAGAGTAGATTCCTGGAGATTATGGTGAATTTCAGGTAACATCTCTTGTAGAATTTATTTGTGAAGTTTGTAGCTACTGCTTGGTGGTAGAGAACTTACCTAGCATGTGCAAAGCCCTAAGTTCAATTCTCAGGACCTCAAAAAGAAAAAGAATGAAAGATTTAGCGGGAGAAATTAGAAATGCTTAGTACCTCAGAGTGTGTCTACAGGCCATCACCTCACAGTCATTCCTCATTTCACACCATCTCTCCCAAGTGAGAAGGCCTACTTAAGCAGTTTTATAGAAAAGTGACTAATGTTTACTGTTTTCCTCTTGGACTCGCTATCAGAACATATATTCCCATAGCGTTGGGGACACAAAGGCTTTGGGCCGACAGGTCACTAGGGAAACCAGGAATGTTAAACAAACAGGGGCCTCTTTTAAGTGGAGAAGATAAAATACCCATTTTTCTGCCCAGAAGGCTAGGAGTGGGTTTTGTTAATGAGCTTAGGACCTTATTCCTATCTGGGGAGATAGACCTTACCCACTTGTGCTACCTCATCCAAATTCCCCAGAACGATTATCACAGATTCTTCCCCCAAGACTGTTATCCTTCTTTAGGAGAGATGTCACATGTACTTTATGGGCAGCTGACCTCTATGTTGTCTGCCAAAGAACTCAGTAGATTCTAGGCCTTTTAACTATAGACCCCACCCTCATGTTACATGTACTTTGTAAAGGAGTCTATGTAGTCACACCTTACACTTTATTGTGCACCTGGAATTAGACTGTTCAGACTGATTGCTGCCCAGAAAGCTTTTCCAGAGTTGTTCTATGTAAATATGCTGGCAATGAACTACATGCCATTAGACTCCCTGAAGTCTGATCCGGCTTGATGAAGTAAATCTGTATGGTTTAAAGTTTTCTCCTTACCATCTTCTACTGTTCTGTTATTTATAGTCTTTATCTCCTGCTCATGGTTTTTAGTGACTATCATGTTGACATTGTTGTTTTATTTTCTTTAAGCTGTAATGAGTTACATAAAGGTAGAGATTCTTGCTGGAATACCTTTTCAGTTCCTTGAGTAGACTGACATGTTACTAGATATTCAAATATTAAATGGTAGGGGAGAGACCTGTGCACCTCATTAATATCAAGGCGTATTTGCGTTCTTACTTCCATCCCTTATACTCTTTTTCTACTAATTTATGGCATTTTTGTTTGACTTGATTTTGTCTACACTGTCAAGGAATGCTATTATAAAATGTATTTTTTATTAAGTTAAAATGATAATTATTCAAGGGTTCTGAGACTCTTCAGAGAAGCTAAGAGTAATCAGACTCCTTTTTCAAACCTAAACCACAGATAGAGACATGAAAAGGGAAGAAGATATGGAAATAGACTAAGCAGGTGATAATGCAGCTCTGTCTGCCTCCTTAACACTTGGAGACATTTCAGAACTTCATTATGAGCCAGGAAATTAGGACACTACATTTTTAACTAATTTTTCACAGTTCAGTGTGGAAAACAGCAGAGAATTCTATAAAGAGATTTTAAATTGGTCAAGCATTTTTGCTTTGGAATCTGGGGCTCAGTGATCTTTGTACACATCTGAGCAGGGTCACACAGTGACATGCTAACACCGAACATCCACTGTCTGTGCGATGTACATCTCATGCCCATCTCACCGAAATGAGAACCCTTTTGGAGGTGGACGGGGCCAAGAGAACCAGAACTCATGCTGTTGATGGTCTGTGACAATCCTTTCTTTCTCTGTTGTTCCTGTCAAAGTGGAGTTGGCAACATATCAGCTTCATAGAGTTTATACACGCTGGGCTTAAGGAGTCCTGATTTCTCCGCCTTCTTTCCCACAGACACAGAACAGTGTTGGGACAGATCCTGTGGCAAGCACCAATTTGATAGGTTTCCTCTATGGCCAGAATTCTGGAGCAGGAAAGAACTATTCAACTCTCTTCTCTCCATTCAGTGGGTGCTGGCCACAAGCCTTCAGGAATACATGACTTTTCACCCTACTTTAGAACAGCTGGCACAGAAGGTGAATAACCACCCAAGCAACTAATTTTAATTTTAACGTCTTTGTATATGGCTTCATCTTCCATACAGATAATTCTGTAACTGCCTGTTTTGACTTAAATGTTTTCTTGATTTCTGCCCTCTGTGCAGTTGAAGTCAGGATGCCATTTCACATATTGGTTACTGAGCTATTGTTAGATTCACAGTCAGATGGCTCCCTGAGCTGAGGAATTTTGACCCACCCAATGTCTCCTGGTGTTCTGACAAGAGAGACTTCTGGCATACAGTTCATTTCTATGCAACACAACAACAAAACTTAAAAAGTCTTATTAACGGACTGCTTTCTTCCTAGGGGTATCTAGTTCATGCTGAAATAGGAACAAAAACAGCTCCTTTCCCCAAACTGGTATGGACAGTATACTAAGATGGCTGCAGAGGCTTCTGCTCTCACGGTGAACATGCCTTGTGTGAATTCCTCTCTGTCCAATAAAGGCAGACCTCTACATACCAAGAAATACCAGTGCAGCCATAAGACTTCTAATTGGTTGACTTTGAGCTTCCCAAAGTGGATAGGATCAACCTAATCAGGTGAACTTTTCCTGATGCTAAGATGATGAAAAGAATGAGAAGGATTTTGTGTGAGAGGATCTTTTTGTGTCTTGTTTTGAGTTTCAAAGGAGCCTAATGGGAAAACTTGCAAGTAATCTCTAGGAGCTGATAACAATCCTCAGTGGAATCCAAATCTGGAAAAGATTTGGCAATTTGAATAGGCAACTTTCTAGAGAAGAATAAATCTTGTTGGTATCTTGCTTTCAAACTTGGAAGATGCTGAACAGAGAATTCACCCACACAGTGCCTATTTCTTTGCCTGACAGCAGTTACCAAACTCCTGCTGTGTTCAGCCCATCCTTGTATTTGCTAACTTAGTCATTATAGTAAGCCTTGAGATAATCACTGTACCCATTGTCAGAATGAAAAACTCTAATGGTTCCACATGCTCTGCCTGCCACACAGTTTCACTTCTAAAATCAAATCAGCAGCAGAAAACTGATCCCATCCTTCTGACTCCCTCTAAGCCTCTGAGACTGTGAAGGTAGAGTTTGGGGTGGTGTTTCTTTTTCTTTTTTTCCTTTTTTAATTTTGATTTTATTTTTATTAATTACAGTTTATTTACTTTGTATCCCAGCTGTAGCCCCCTCCCCCATTCCCTCCCAATCCCACCTTCCCTCCTTCTTCTTCTCCTATGCCCCTTCCCCAGCCCAATGATAGGGGAGATCCTCCTCCCCTTCCATCTGACCCTAGTCTATCAGGTCTTATCAGGACCAGGACTGGCTTCTTTATCTTCCTCTGTGGACTGGTAAGGCTGCTCCCCCCTCAGGTGGATGTGATCAAAGAGCCAGCCCATGAGTTCATGTCAAAGAGGGTCCCTGTTCCTATTATTAGGGAACCCTGTTGGACACTGAGCTGCCATGGGCTAATTCTGTTCAGAGGTTCTAGGTTATCTTCACACATAGTCCTTGTTTGGAGTGGTGTTTCTTAATTGGTGCTTTTGAAAAATCAAATGCAGGCTTAAGTATTAAATTTATTAAGCTTAAACTCATCAACAAAAAAATGACTGTTTAATGAGCTTGTTCCATCCATCTTATGTAATAGTCAAGCAGCACACTAAGGAAGGATATGAGGTCATGCTGTGCTCTGCGGTGTACCCTTCCCTACCTATCAGTCATAGGAATGCTTAAAGCCACTGTCAGGCTTGGCTCCTGCCTCATAGCCTAAGAAAATGCAAGGTTCCAGGTCTGATGTTCAGTTTGAAGACAGCCAGTGGGGATAAATCCATCA
Source organism: Pachyuromys duprasi (assembly GCA_028658305.1). Taxonomy (NCBI): domain Eukaryota; kingdom Metazoa; phylum Chordata; class Mammalia; order Rodentia; family Muridae; genus Pachyuromys; species Pachyuromys duprasi. The sequence goes on from CM053747.1 coordinate 5,422,168, forward strand.
AGATCCAGAACCCGTGAAGGTTCATGAATATTTGTTTTGTTTGGGACCACATCACTTCTTTGTATCCAGTTTCAAAACTTCTTATTGCTTTCTGCCCCATAATGAATTTCTTCAAGGAAATAATCTGTATTTAGCATGGCCAAAAAAAGCTAGTCTTTTTCCTATGAAACATGGAATTTTCAGAAATGTTAAACAAGTCTGCCGTTGCCTCCTGCAGAAGAAAGCAATGATGAAAATTGTGAAAAGAACCAAAGACACAGGGTAGAAGACAGGCTGCTAAGTGTAGTGGAGTTAGTAGGAAGAGAAAAAGAAAAACAGTTTGCTCCTACCAGTCAACACAGAGAAAATGAGGACTGGATGAACTTAGAGCTGAAGTTACAGGAATTGCACATCAGATGCCCACATTTTCTCCCCCAGCACAACTTCTTAACTATGGTAGTGCAGAGGGCACATCAGGATGAAGACAGAAAGCTAGAGGGGACCATCGCTTCTAGGATGAAGACTTGGAGTGAACATACAGCTATGCACTGGTTGTGCTTGGGAGAATGCCTGTCTCAACATTTATTACAGGTGCATGGACAGCCTGACTTTGTAAGTTGTAAATTGCTGTAGAAGACCTTTGGAGGAGATTCAAACCACAGCAAAAATTTTCCTCTGAGAACCTGATTTAGGTTAAAATACTGAAAAGCTCTAACATGCTGGCCATGCGTTTCCTTTGCTTCCTTCTGCTGCAAAGCTCAGCATCCATGGCCTACAAACTAAATGCCAGGTTTTGTTTTGTTTTTCTCTTTTGTCATAGCATGTAGTGACAGTAACATGATCTTTTCTTTGTTCTCAGTCTTTCCTCTTTGCCTATTCAAGGACAATACTACCTTGGTTATCTTGGACACAAAATACAGACGTTGAAAAGAACTTCAGTGGTTAGGATAAATACTTTAGTGTGGTTGAAAAATTTTAGTGTATGCCAAGAAAAATCTCTTTAGAAGAAAAACCTCACAATTTTTAATAGAGAAAAGATCAGTGTCATACCAATATATTCTTTTGCCTCAGGCTGCAACACTGCTTAGCACAGCTCTGGTAAGGACCACTGCCTTCTGATGTTTAATGCTTCCTTCGATTTCCTTTCTGCATGTCCTACTCAAACTAACTGCTCAGTGTGTCCTGTTTTGTTTGTTTGTTTGTTTGGTGTTTGGTATTGTTTGGTTTTGATTTTGGTTTTTGGTGAGGCTGAGATAGAGCACTAAGAAAAGAGAAAGAATGCGTGTCCTGTTTTCTGGAATACAATGAATGCTCCATGGTTTTACTTTAAATTGGTACAGTTCCCAAAAAGCCTCATAGAGTTTAACCTCCATCCCACAGAGTACTGCCAGTAGGCATTGCCCTGACCTCTGGCTGCTGGCAGGCTGCTGCTGCGGTTGGTCCCTGGCACACCACTCTCTGACTATTGTTGATTATTTGCAGATGATAAGAACTGGACTTCAGAATAAACCCCCTGCAGACAGCAATGGCAGGTAGCACAAAGCTTTGTGAGACAGTTTACACATAGCACAACTACTGGAGTCATCGATGAGAGTTTAGGATTTTTGCTGGAGACAATGCTGATTAAAATGATCGACACTTTCCAGGAAGTTAACTTTAAAGGTGATGTGTAAATAACAAAGAGAACGGGCTTTTTGAGAGAAGGGACGTTTTTGCAGAGAGGCCTGGAATGCTTGTCTCCTTACACTGAACAGAGCAGAGAATTTCAGATCCATTTTACAGGCCACTATGTTTTTTCAGAAGACAAAAATCTAATGAAGAAATGACTCAGCTGAATTCTTGCTACCTAACAGATTTTTCTTTGGCATTGACTTTCTCCTTAATCTTTTGCAATTGAACACACATAATTTGGTAATATTTTATACTTTCATAAACTATACATGCTATCTTCCTGCTGAGCAGGTATGACAGAAACCCCCTCTCTAGTGAAATCCCCATATGTGCTGAATTTATTAACCACTGTGCATCTAGGATTCTTTGCAGCATGAGCTGGCTGGGCCTTTTGATTGTTAAACACACTTTAAACAGCTGGGTAGATAGCTCAGCTCCCTTGCAAAAGCTATGATCAGAGCTTGATACTCATAATACACACACACACATAATGAAAGAAAGAAAGAAAGAAAGAAAGAAAGAAAGAAAGAAAGAAAGAAAGAAAGAAAGAAAGAAAGGAAGGAAGGAAGGAAGGAAGGAAGGAAGGAGGGCCAGATTATGGAGAGGTGGCAGGCACTTGCTGTATTGTTACTTTTACATCACTGTGATAAAACATCATGAGTTTTTAAAGTTTATTTTGGCTTATTTGGTTCCAAAGGGTGTCAGCAAAATGTTCTTTTAGAACGTATACACTTTACCCTTGTTCATTCAAAGGCTGATTTCTCTCCCCCAATCTCTGGTTTCAATCCGGACATTGCACTGTGATACTTATTCTAAGCATCACCTGTCTCAACTTTATGTAAACATACCAAAGTAAAACAACCAGCCAGTGTTGAGCAATGGAAAGGAAGCAGGAAGACAGGGAGGAGCCAGAGTTGAGGGAGGTGTGGGAGGCAGAGGAGGAGAGGAGGGCAGGAGGGAGCTGGGACAGAGGCAGGAGCAGAGGTCTTGGAATGACATGGAGAATGAACCGGACCTAAGATTTCACTAAAAGCAAGTATAACGTGGGAAATCTAAATGTTAGGAAACTATGAGGGCTTGGAGGTTTAGGATGGAGTATCTATTGCCCAACATTGTCTTCTAGGTTAATTAAGTAAATCATAGTGTCTGTGTGGTGATTTGGTTATACAGTTGTTTAGGATTAAAACAGATTTAATAAAAGATAAACCAATAGTAAATATTAATTGTCACCTATAACAAAAGGGTAAGAGTCAACCATGGTGGAAAGCATGGAAGCTGAGAGATTATATCCTTAATATAAACTCAAGCACAAAGCGGAGATGGCAAAGTGGATGTGGGGTAAGACTGTAATCTTCAAGGCCAACGATACTTTCTTCAGAAGGCTGTACCACCTCTCTAACAAGCACCACCATCTGGGGACCAAACGCTCAAATGTCTGAGCCTATAGGGGACATTTTCATATTCAAATCCTAATGCTTGTAATCCTATTTTTTTAGAGGACACAGGAAATCTCCAGGGGCTTGCTGGTTAGTCAATCTAATTTAGCCTCCTTGGAAAGTTACAGTCCAGTGAGAGACCATGTCTCAAAAAAGAAGGTGGGTGGAACTCACAGAATGACAGTCAGGTTGCTCCATGACCTTTACAGGCATGTGTACATGCACATCTACACTCCTGAATAAGCACTCATGAACACACACACACACACACACACTTATTAAGCTTGTGAGTAGCTAGTGGTCTGCAAACTCATTGGAGCTGTGCTAAGCTGCTCATCAGTCATATAAACGGTAAGAAGCAGTGAATGTGAGCAAAACCAGAGTCACCGCCTTTTGAGTATCTAAGGCCCTGCCCTTTAAAGTGTGTTCTGCACTGCCTGAGTGTCTTCTAGGGTGACAAACCTGCAGGTCTCAGTCTTAGACCTTTCGTATCACAACCACATATTAAAGTTGGAGTATTAGCCTCAGAACATTACACACTGTGTTATAATGACCATCCCTGGAAGTAGGAGGAATTATCAGAAATGTGTCTTGGTGACCCCAAACTAGAAACTGATGTGAACAGATTTTAAAACTTTAGCACCTCACCTGCTAAGCAGGAAGGAGTTTAAGAGGGTTGTTAAGATTACAAGAGACTGTGGGTCTCAGGATCTGCTACTGGGTGGAGCCTCTCCAAGGACAATTATCCTAGGCTCCTGTCTGCAAACATAGCAGAGGATCATTAATAGTGTCAGGGCTGGCTCTCTCCCACGGGGTGAGTCTCGGGTTGGGCCAGTCATTTGTTGGCCTTCCCTCAGTCTCTGTTCCATCTTTATTCCTGCATGTCTGCAAAGTAAATTTGGGGTTGAAGGTTTTGAGGGTGGATTGATGTCCTCCTTCCTCCACTGGATGTCTTGCCTGGCTAGAGGACATCTTCAGCCTCCATGACCCCACGGCTAGGAGTCTCAGCTAGAGTCACCCCCACATCTTCCTATAAGCCTACCCAGTTGCTGATCTCCAGTTTGTCTCAGAGATGCTCTCCCTTTTGCTCCTCTTTCCCAGCCTTTCTGCCTCTCATACTCACTCTGCCCACATCTGATTTCCACCTTGTTCCCCTCCCAACAACCTCTTCCACAGAGTTCCCGCTCTTCATCCACTTTCAGTGTCTATTCTATTCCTCTTCTGAGTGGGATTCAAAGACCCTCTCTTGGGTCCTCCTTATTACTCAGCTTCTTTGAGACTGTGGATTTTAGTATGGTTATCCTGTACTGTATGGCTAATATCCACTTGTAAGTAAATACATAGCATGTGTGTCTTTCTGCGTCTAGATAACCTCACTCGGGATGATATTTTCTAGTTCCCACCATTTGCCTGTAGATTTCATGATTCCAGTGTTCCTAATAGCTGAGTAGTATTTCATTCTGTAAATGTATCACATTTTCTTTATCCATTCTTTCTTGAGGGACATCTGGGCTGTTTCCTGATTCTGGTTATTACAAATGAAACTGCTATGAACTTATTAATTGTTGATCTTAGAACCTAAGCTGTTGGTATTCTGTTCAGGACATTGTCTCCTATGTCAATGAGTTCAAGGCTCTTCTCCACTTTCCCTTTTATTAGATTTGGTGTGTCTGGTTTAATGATGAGGTCTTTAATCCACTCAGAAAGAAAGAAGTCAAAAAATATCCCTATTTGCAGATGATATAATAGTATAAATAAGTGACTCCCAAAATTCTATCAGAGAACTCTTACAGCTGATAAACACCTTCAGCAAAGTGTCTGGATACAAAATTGACTCAAACAATTAGTAGCCCTCCTGTCTACAAACAACAAATGGGTTGAGAAAGAAATTAAGGAAAAAAACAACCTTCACAATAGCCACAAATAATATAAAATATCATGGGTTAACTCTAACCACACAAGTAAAAGACCTGTGTGGCAAGAACTTCAAGTCTCTTAAGAAAGAAATTGAAGAAGATATCAGAAAATGGAAAGATCTCCCATGCTCATGGATCGGTAAGATCCATAGTAAAAATGGCCATTCTACCAAAAGCAATCTACAGATTCAATGTAATTCTCATCAAAATACAAACACAATTCTTTACAGACTTTAAAACAACAACTCTCAACTTCATATGGGAAAAACACAAAATAACTAAAACAATCCTGTATAATAAAAGAACTTCTGGAGGTCTCACCATCCCTGATTTTAAGCTGCATGGTATTGCCAGAGAAACAGATTGCTTGATCATGGAGTCTAAACACACGCAGAGAGCTTGCGGACTCTTGTGGAAGAGTGGTGGGGAAAATAGAAGGACTTAGAAGGGACAAGAACTCCTCAAGAAGACCAACAGAGCCAACTGACCTCGTCCCATAGGAACTTACAGAGACTGAAGCACCAACCCAAAGAGCATGCATGGACTGGACTTAGGCCCTGACACAAATGTAATTGATGGGCAGCTTGGTCATCATGTGCATTCATTAGCAAGTGGAGCAGGGGTTGTGTCTGACATGGACTCTGTTGCTTACTTTTGGATCACTTTCCCCTAACGCGGCTGCCTTGTTTGGCCTCGGTGGAAGAGGATGCACTTGGTCCTAATTCGACTTGATGTAGACAAACCAGGGTGGTTTTGTCTCTCCTTGTACCTCAGAGCTCTACATCCATAGTTGCCCTATCATGTCCACACAAGTCTGTAAAACACTGTGCTTATTTTGTTCACATGAATCTTCATATGATAGCAAAGGTAATAAGTTACTGCCAGGAAGAGAATATTTGCTGGACCTTAGTGAACCTCATCTGTTTAAACCCACAGAGTCCCAAGAGAACAAACAGACAAACATTCACAATTTTAACACTTGTCCCAAATGATACCAATGATCTTAAATATTTTGAGCAAATCAGCTACTGTTCTCACTGGTTCACCTGGTGGATAAGCCTGTGTCTATCAGTGATTATGCAGTTTGCCATCCACTGAGCTGTCCGTTTGCTGCTTCTGACCAATGACCACATACATCTTCTATACCTCTCATGTGATCAATCATCTTTCAAATTCTGTTTTTCCCACTTACTGAGGCTGATCACATGACTCCTCACATAGCATATTTTGTAATATGACTCATTCTGTCCTCAAAAACTCACTTGTTCTCTATGGAATGATAGATTTGGTAAAAACTATATATCACAATTTCAATTAATAAAAAACACTTCTATTTTTTTCACGACCAGTAAAAATCTTCACTCATCTCTTCCTAACTATTCATCAACATGTAAAGAATTTTGGAGGTACAGGGATTGCTGATGTAGTTAAAACTGCTCTCTGATGGCAGTAAGTTGATTCCCTAATTAGTGTTGGCCCTCTTCTCGGTACTCTGACTTGGCCAGTTGTAGTCTAACACATTTACTCACGAGAAAGATCAGACTGCTGAAAACAATCTGTCCCAAACTTTTCTATCAGAGTGGGGGTGTATACACACATCCACAAGAGACAGTGTAAGGGTTGGAGAACACAGCCCCATGGAATTTGGATTAAAAAACTTCAAATTTTTCTGAATATTTTAATAGTATTCATGTCATGATGACCTTTCCATGCCATTATGTTTTTTTTACTGCAGATTATTTTAATTCTTATTGGGTTAAATTAACAAAAAGATTTTACCTCTAAATTGTTTTTCCAAAAGCCAGCCCTCTGAGAATGACACACCATGTCTTTCTGTGTCTTTTTGTGTCCCCAGTGGCTGGAGTTTAGGATGTCACAGTACCCTGAGTGTTTCCTGAGTGTTTACTATGGAGAACAGGGCAGACCTTTAAGGGACTATTGTCTGAGCCCTGCTCTTCTAGGAAATTCAAAAGTCATAGTAACCACATCCACTCCCTACAACGTCGGCATGTGTTTCTAACTAGAAGCTATGCAGAAAGTAAGACTAGAATGGATGCAGATATCTGCAGTGAACTCTGCTTCCCAGTAACTGCCTATTCCCCAGACAAAACCTCTCATGATAACTCCCTGTCCAGTTCCCTGAGAAATGGTACAAAGGTTTTTAACAAGGCAGAGGAAATGGAGAAGGGCAAGGCCTGCCAGAGCCATCTTAACCATGCTTGAGCTGGCTAGAGTGCTGCCAAATTCCTTTATCCATGAATCAACTGGTAGGTACTTAGGCTGTTTCCACTTCTTGTTTACAGAGAACTGTGCTGTGTGGATGTGGAAGTCCAAATATTTATTTGAGAAAACTGACAAATCTGGATAAATACCCAGTAATGAAATTGCTGGACTATAAATTTGGAGGTACCACTATATCATTTTACATAGCTGTAATAAGTTACATCCTAAAACGCCCCAGCATTCCTCCAGGTGCTTTCCAAAACTTGCTGCTGCCTCTGATCTTTTAACAATAGCTTTTCTTATTGCAGTGAGATGGCATACCTTACCACAGCTTTGATGTGCATTTCTGAAGTAATTAGTGATGTGGAGCCTTTCCCATAGCCTTTTAGCTTTTTGTTGTTGTTGTTGTTGTTGGTTGATTGGTTGGTTTTTTTAGAAACACCTTCTTAGGTATATATAGTCCCCATTTTTATTTAATTTGGTAAAACGGGTTTCCATCACTGTGACAAAGTGCCTGGAAAAATCAACTCAATGGAAGAAATATTGATGTTGCTAGCACTCTTAGTTCACTGTTCATGGCTATATTTTTTCTGGTCCTGTAGTAAGACATAGAATCAAAGCAAGGAACACTGAAGGAAGCAGAGCTAATCAAAAGTTTTAAGTCCAAAAAAGAAGCGTTTCAATGGGAGATGGAACAGCAATGAGATAGGATAAGAGGGAATGTAAAGAATTAAAAAATCATTGCATACATGTATAAAACTGTCAAAAACAAAAACAAGAAGTGTTTAAAAATAGAAGGAAAAAGATAAAAGAGATGCTTGTCTCCTTTTTATTACTATGTTCAAAGTCTTTCTGGCATTCAAGGCAAACTGTTACACATGTGCCTCCATGAGGAGGAAAAGTAAATTATATATTTCTAGAATGCAATGGAACGGGGTACACATTCATATTCCAAGGACAGGAGTAGAAGACACAGCCGGGCAGACACTGTACCCTGCAGTCCATGCTTGGCATCTAGGCTTTGAGGTGGTTTCATCTGGGCACCAGTGAGCATGGGTAGCCCTGTTCCTAGCTGACAGCTGCAGTGTGGCTTCTGTCTTTGGCTGGCTCTGCTAAGCGCCTCCTGCCTCCCTCAGGACAGGACACTGTGTGGCAGGCTTCCCACGAGCTGACTGTTTCTATTGCAGCTTACTCTTCACTTCTATAACCTCATGCACAACCCGGGGGCAGGCACTCAGTGCTGGAAATATGACCGTTTACATGTTTCTGACCTCTTCAGCTTTCTGAAACTTTGGTGGAAGCTCCCATAACTCCTGCAGTAAAAAAATAAAATAAAATAAAACGTATTATTTTAATCCTAAAATACTTAGCTATCATGAGCTTTATAAGATCTGAGTATTGATAAGAATTTATTGGTTCTATTTATATTATCATCTTATTCTTCCTCTATCTATCACTGTTAACAAATATGCTTGGAATGTCTTAATTTTTGTCTCTGGGAAGAAAAGTCGTGTTTATTGTTATATATACTGTTTGCTTTGATTTACTTTATACTATCTTTCTTGTACATTCATTTTGCCCTAATTAAGCTAAAACTGGCTTTAATGTTATATATTTTAGTATTTTAATTAAAAACTATATTTCGGCATTTTAATATTCTAAAACTAATTAATATTTGTAGAAAAAAATGAACAGTAAGTCAGTGGTCAGTATTTTGATCTTCTAGCATGAGTTCCTCTGCAGGACTGGTAGACCTCTAGCAGATTAGTGGGCTTTGTTGTAAGACCCTCTACACGGACAGTAGTTGTTCTTTTCCATCTGTCCCTGACCGCTGACAGCACTTAAATATCGGGTTAAAACAAAATTACAGTTTCTGAGTTACAGCTCAGCTAAACATAGTATTATGGATCCAAAGGCATAGAATTATGGAGATGACATTAACAATAAGCAGAGTCCTGTTTTGCTTATGAGGTTACTCAAGCTCTCTTACGTTTTGCTAGAATAGCAGGGCTCATAGCATTTGCCTAACTCCTTAACCTAGAGAATATATAAAGATGCTTTGTAAACATTATTGGAGGACAGATTGCTTCAGTATTTTTAGAGACATTTATATAAACCAAATGGCTACAATATAGTCTTCTAAAGCAAGAATTAGCCTGTATTGTTGGTTTTTAAAAAGAAGGTAAAAAAATGTGGGAAGATGTTTCAAAGAGAGAACATGCAAGGTATCAGTCAGCGATGTCAAAAGAATGGCTAGCGGAATGCTTATCTTTGTGGGTATAGACTGATGAATTGATGGATTTCTTTGTCAAGTCAGTGAAATGACTAAGTGTCAAGACCTTCAGTCTGGAGCCACTTTGCTGACAGCAAGTCATCAAGCAGGGGACTTCAGTGTGAAGTTACGGTAATGATGCAACAAGGTGCACTGAAAAACCGTATCACAGGCTTTAAAATCACCCCAGCCTCATTACGATGCTATTCCTAATGCCTTTTGAATAAGTAACTACTAGTGATTAAAAAAAAAATCTTTCACAACCTCTACTTCGTTGTTTGTAAAAGATCAAAACTGTCCACCGTGACAGTGTTCTGAGGAGTAGTTATCATGAATGAAAAGAACGTCCTGCCCTCACTCGAAGGCAGCTCCTCAGAGCAATTGAGCAGTTATTATCTGACTCACAAAGTGGAATAAAATGTATCCCCTCGATTTTTTCATAAAGTGGTTATCAGGGTGATTGTGTGGGTCTAAATCAATGTACAGGATAAGCAAAAATCCAAGGTAACACTGATAATTATAAGTATTACTGCACTCCCCCAAACTTTAAAATACTATCAAATTTGATTTTTTTTTTAAAGACAGGGTCTTGCAACATAACTCAAGCTATCCTCAAACTCACAACCTTAACATCAGCACTATTGATGACAGGCATGCATTTAACTTCCTCACAACTGACAGGTGTCTTCATAGCATTTCCAGTCTAAAGCAAAAGCACAAAGGAAATTGATTTCATAGAAAGATCTTCCTATGAAATAATTCTCTTTTGATTTTCACGTTTTTATTAGCACGTCAGTAATAAACAATAAGTTTTCATTGTGATCTTTTCACATGTGTATATAATGTATTTGGACCGTATCCACCTGATGGACATTCTCATCCACTAGTCTTCCTTTTATATCTTGGGGCTCTGAATGCATCCACACCAGGATCACCCCGTGCGTCTCCTATCTGTCTCTTTCATTCCTGCTATACCACCCAGCCTGAGGTCCCATGCTCTGGTTGCTGCTGTTCATTTACTGCAAGTATGCACCCTGCCATCTCAGGATTTGTGGTTGTGCCCCTTCTCAATTGGGTGTTCTAACTTCTTCCCTTTAGCCCTTAAGGTCAGGCTTAGTTTCTGAGCTAAAATCAAATCCAGGGACATTATTACCAAATAAATTCAATCCTGTGCAGGGTTTATGTCAAAATCCCTCTATCCACCCTGGTGCACAGAGCTAGAAAATTCAACAGCCTCATGATTGTTGCCCTCCTCCCTGCTAAAGGTGAGCACACAGGCAATTCTAAGCAGCAAGCAGCAAGCTTCTGGGTCCCTGGCCCACTCCTGGGGCTGTCTTCCCTCTCCAAGACAAAGCATCTCCAAGAAGGTGCTTCATCCCAAGTCATAGTTCCTCACATTTTACTTCTGAGAAAAAAAAAAAAGAACAACAATATAACCTGCTGGCTTATTGCTCTGTCTAGGACATGATGTCCACATTACATGCATTCAATAAATATTCATTGTGTGACTGACTAATGTAAGGGATAAGAAGGATGTTTTGAACACTGGCTGTGATGAGTCCTAACATCCATGTCACCTGCGTTCTCCTCAGCTAGACAGGAAAAAGACCTGTGCCCCAGATTCCGTTGATGCTTGAGTACAGATCCCAGCAAGGTTTTACCAGCTGGTACATGAACAAGAGATGTGATAAGAAGCTGAGGTAAATGCCAGGGGGTGGAGACAGGGGGTGGACCAGGGTGTTGATTCTAAGAAGTCCTATAGACTGTGGTTCAGAATTTCCTAATCATGGAGTTCAATGCAAGGTCAGATGGAAACTCCCTACCCCTAGTAGGAATTCTTTGAAGCCTAGGCTACATCTTGTTTCTACAGTTTTACTAATGAGTTTACAAATCACTCGATAGATGATAAACAATGCACTTTGACGTTAACTGTTATCTCTGCAACCATTCTGCTGCAGCACTTACACCAAAATCCATGATTCTTTCATCATCTTCATCACTCCATTTCCATGTTTTCCCCGCAAGGTCATACTTGTTTTCTATCATTTTACTAGGCTTGAAAAATAAGCACTAAGGTCTATATAAACATTTGGTCAATTCTGTGATCACTATTTTTACCAGCCCAATGGTCCCTGGAAAGCACTGTGAACGCCATTGTGTGAATATGCTCCTCACCAGCCAGCTGGCTGAGAGCTCCTTTGTTCCATGGAGGTGTAAATTGTGGCTTTAGAAGTTGGTCTGTGGTTTCTCTCAGTGGTGACCAGCAGTGAGCTGCTGCAGAAGGAACCCTCAACTCAGGTGTTGGGACCCTTGGACCTTGGCAGCACCCAGCATCACTGTGCCCAGCTTAGGAACTGAGGGCCTCTGCCCCGGAGATGGCTCTCTGGAACTCTTTGGTACAACCGCAGTAGCTCCTCACAACCTTTTGTTAGCAGTTTACTCCTTCTCCCCATCTTTGCTTTTCTTTTTTGCCCTAACATGGTCACTCAGGAACTGTTCAACTGCATCCTTGGTGGCTATTGCAAGGACAGATTCAGCATGCTTATCTCCATCCAGAGTGTATTTGAGAGCTAGGGACTACTTGAGAGCCAAAGAACCTGGTGAACCATTCCAGAACTGGGTTTTGGGCTTGGCTGGGATGACTCAGTCAGGAGCCTGCTTCCACCAATAGATGGAATGTTAGTAGGCAGACAGGATTACAGAGCAGGGTCAGTGTAGTATGGCAGGTATAAGGTTTCTGGTATTCTATCAGCATAGCACTGGCTGCTAATGGTCTATATTGGGAGGTTGGGACCTTGGGATAGGTAACCTGATAACAGACACAAGCTGGGATGCTTAAAAATCCAGTTCCAGGAATTTGAAAATGGGTCTTATCTCCTTAAACTTTCTCATCTTTCAAGTTGCAGTTGTTTTTGGAAGCCAGGATCAGGGAGGAAGGAATACCAGGTGGGCAGTTCAGAAGCCCAATAGCATGGATCAGAAGTCAGCCAATGTGGGAAGTCAGAAAGTACAGAGCCCATGGTCAATACAGAGTCTACAAACAATGTAGTGCTGATCTCTGCCTCAGCACTGCAATTGTGGGCCTCTCTGCATTATCTAAGTGATCTTTAGTTGGCAGTGTGCAGCTCAAGGCTTACAGTTTCCATCAGTCACCTATGGTACAAGCACCGCATGAGAAACAGGGTCTCTGCAATGGCTGTGAGATCTTCAGCAGTCACATTGTCTGTGCCTAACTCACAGCCTAACACTGAGGCTCCTCTGGGAAAAGCACTCTCTCCAGCCAAGGTGAAAGTGATTCATTCAAGCTTGTGATGGCAAACAGTCTGCTGTAAACTGTTTCTAGAGCAGTCATGGGTGGAGCTGGGCCTTCAGCAGCCAGGGAGACCAGCATCAGTCCCTATGCAGTAGTCTCAAGTCTCTGCAGACTCCTTCAGATAACTGGTGCTGCTCTAAGGGTAGTCTGGTTGCCTCCGTGATGAACAGCCCTCTGGTTCAGAGCCCGTACAGCAAGGGAGATTCCAATTTACCTATGAGTCTTGTTATTTATAAACAGATGGATATCAGGAGGAATGTTTAAAGTACAACATGAGGAACTCATCATTAATACTAATAGTGATGTCAACACATTTAATAATTCTTAACACCTGCTCAATGCCCAAGAACGGGTGAGTTTCTCTCATTTTTCTCATGTACACTTCAGAACTCCAATCTGCTTGATTCAGTACCTTCTCAGCTTCTCCAACTCCCACTGCCCAAATCAGAATTCTCTTTGTTTATATTTTAATACCTAAATGTTCCTTCCACATTTTCACAAATGATCCCTTATCGCGTTCTTCAAACATGTGTTCTCATCATTACCCTCTCCCTTTCTTGCTACCTGAGGATAACTTTCTTTTGGCTACTACATTCAGGAGAACTTGACAACTGCTGAGGGTGAGCTTCCCAGGTGCTTCGATAATGCCCACAGCTTCAAAGTGATGCTACTGTACACATCTGTATGAACTCCTTAGTCATCACTGTCTGGAAGGTACTGCACAAAGAATAAATGGTACAGATCTCATTAACCTGTGGCATGATTGTTAGCCAAACAAAAAATTACTTTTGACTCATGGTAAACTACCTGAAACAGCTCCCTTCCTTTACAAGCCTGAAATACGTGTGGAGTGTTCTGGGGAAACACACACACTCAAGCACACATGCATAAGCACATTCATATCATACATTCTCCAGTGTCTTCTTGTTTACCAAATCTTCTTGCTCTCAATTTTTTTTGAGATAGGGTTTCTCTGTGTAGCCTTGGCTGTCCTGAACTCACTTGGTAGATCAGGCTGGCCTGAAACCCACAGAGATCCGCCTGCCTCTGCCTTCTTGAGTCCTGGATTGCAGGTGTGGATTACCATGCCCTTCTTGCTCCCAAATCTTATCTGCAGCCAAAAATGGGGCCCCAAAATAAAACTAGTTGTTATATCAGAACCATTTCTCATTCAAAAACTCTAGCAAAGAACAAGAAGAAAAATCTAGCTATAATCACTGCTGTTCTTTTCTTTTAGCACCAGCTTTGAGCTCCGGTCCCATGGGCCTCAAGTGAATCATATAGGCCACTTCCTTGAAATGACTCACCATCTGCTAGTGGTCAGCTATGTAGGCATCCTTCAAGGGCTTCAATACAGATTGTTAGAATGAGGGCAATCTTAATGCCGGGAAATGAGTCCAGATAAAGACAAAGAGCGTTGAGAAGTCCCCTTAATCTTTTACTGCCTGTAAAGTAAGTATACCTTATAAAAGAAAATTCCATTTAGATGCTGTGGTTAGTCTTCATTGTCAGCTTTACGGGACTCGAAATATCTTAGAAGATACACCTCTTAGTACGTCTGTGAGAAAGTTACCAGGCTGGCTTATCTAAACAGAGAGACCACCTTTAATACGGCACTATCTCCAGGGCTAAATGAAAGGAGGCAAAGCAGAACTCAACCAGATCACGAGTCCCATCCTCTCTCTCTCTGCTTCCTGACTGTGGATGCAGTGTGACCAGGTACCTGATTCCGCTGTGCCCACAGCTCCAATCACCCTTGCAACCATGTCTTCCCTCTATTGGACTGTCGCCCTAACTGTAAGCGAAGACCTTCTTGCCTTAAGTTCCTTTGACAGACATTTTGTGACAGCAGCGAGTAAATTAATACAAATATGTTATATCTAACATATTTGAAGGAATATAATCTTATCAAATATGGAGCTCAGTCATCTGAGATTGTTCACAAGATGGTGGTCTGTTCAGACTCTTGTGAGGAATCTTTTTCACATCCAAGATATAGGACAGAGTCAAAGTAGAGAGGGCTCTAAGCCTGCCACTGAAACTTTCATCATCTGTACTGTGTGAAGATGCACTTTGACACAAAGTACCTTATATTGCATGTAAGACATTACTTACATTTGGACCCTTATTTATCTTAGATATTTTTCACAGACCTGTGCATGATAAATTTGAAAATCAGGTAACTTAAAACAGTTTCTACAGGTCTGAGGAGATCCAAGATGGCTGCCATGAGAGGACACTGTGTCTGAGGAGTAGGACAGCAGAAACATCGCAGCGACCAGGAGACTGAACTCTGGGATCTAAAACGCCAGCATTTGTGATTGCCAGGTGAGTGGAACTCGTATGGTGAGAAAATCAAGTGGGAAAATCCTAGGGACACCCAGTTATTGCCCGGAAAAATCTCTGGGTGACCTGCGGTGCACAGCTCTGATCTGAGCGAGCAGCTGTGCTAGGCGCCAGCAGCCGCCATACTAGACTGAATCACACAGTCTCCGGGGCAGACTGAGGACCAGGGTACCGTTTTGACTGACCTGCACACTGCAGGTGCACACTGCTCAGGTCCACCAGAAACCACCTTGGTCCGTGTGTGTATCCACAGGCGAGACAGAGAAGGCCTCGGGCACCATTTCTGACAGGCCTGCATAAAGGGGGTGCACACTGCTGGGCAACGCCTGCAACCAACCCAGGCCCACTGTGTGTGCCCCAAATATCATCTCAGACCGTGGTGCACAGCCCCTGGCCCAGAGGGGGTGCCAAATCTCCAGTCCAGGGGAGCAGCAAGCCCAGGGTGGAGCACAGAGCCCCCAGCTGACATCTCAAACCAGGACACTCAGACTCTAGCACAGAATGAGGAGCAAAACTTCCAGACCAGAGGGGTGAGCAGCCTGCCGTGCTCACAGCTTCTAGCACAGAGCACAAAGCCGGGCACACAGAGCCCACAACAGAGTTCAACTGAGACAACAACACACACTAACAAACCACTGGGATTCCCTGATCTTCTTGAAGAATACTCCTGACACAAGAGATTGACAGTTCCAGACTGAAGTTCAGCCTTAAAACACAAACAGCTCCTTGATTATATATAAACAAATGCCCAGAAATCGGCGAAAGAACTCACCCAACAAAAATCAGGACACCATGGCCCCACCAGAAACACCGAAAAGCAGTGGAGATTTTAATTCAGCAGAGACACAGGAAAATTATATTAAAGCTTTGATTATGCAGATATTGGAGGAACAAGAGGAGAGAGAAAAAGAGGAAATGAACAAGTTCCTCAAAGAAATGGAGAAGAATAAACTGCCCACTTAGAGGAACAATCAAAGATAAACAGAGAGGAAACAACCAAAATAGGAGAAACAGTCAATCAGATGAAGGAAACAGTACAAAGCATGAAAACGGAATTAGAATCTATAAAGAAGACACAAAGGGAGAAGAACCTGGA
>CM053747.1:5438919-5461826 GCA_028658305.1 Pachyuromys duprasi
CCCCTCTCAGATGGGGCCCATGATAGCTCATTGTCGGACTGAAGACTCTATTCAGGGAAACAGGGACTGTTTCAGTCATGATCTTGATGGCTGACTCTTTGACCCTCCCCCATACAAGCCGGGGAGTGACAGACTGGCTAGATCCCAGGGGAGGACATTGCAGCCCTGAGGAGACAGGATGAGCTGGGGTTGTATGGAAGGGGAGGAGGTCCTCCCCTGTTGGTGGACTTGGAGGGGGCTGGGAGGAGGGAGATGAGGGAGGGATGGGGAGAGTGGGAGGGAATGAAGGAGGGGGCTACGCCTGGGATGCAAAGTACCTAACCTGTGATTGATATAAAAATAAATAAATTTAAAAAAAGTTTCTGCAGACTCCATCTACCACCCATCTCCAAGACACAGGACTGGGAGTTGAGCAATAATGTGACATAGAGGATTGGCAGAGAAGCCTTTGCCTCCTGGGTATAGTGAATATGGGTGTGTATGGATGAGTTGTAATGATCTCTTGCTCTCCTTAAGAAAGAAAGTTTCCTTTTCTGACAAATCAAAGGAGTTAGACTTAGAAGAATGATTTAAAACTCACATGCATTCCCTGTACATGGCATGGAGAGGAGATGAGGATTAAACTAAGGGGAACTACGCTCATATTGGCAGAATTAGGTTTGGAATTGTCTTGTTCCCAAAGAAACATCACCCAAGTAGCATAAGAATATACCAACAGGAAGAATCACTCTAAGATGAAGACTGAGTGGAAGCTAAAAGAAGTCAATAGAAGGGGCATCATTCTCAGAGGACATCACAGACAAGATGTTTAGTGGTTATGTTTCTAAACACTCTATCAAAAGCACCTAAGTGCAGTGGCTGCTGACAGGTTTCAATTATCCGTTGTAAGGCCCCGCACCCATATGTGTGTGGACAGCACTAGTTAAACTTAGTTACCTAAAAGAAAAGATATGAACTTGGAAGGAGACAGGACTTGAAGCATGAGGTAGTTTAAATGAAAAGGATCCTCGTAAGTCCATGGGAAAGGCACAATTAGGAGATGTGGCCTTGTTGGAGGAAGTATGTCACTGGGATTGGGCTTTGAGGTCTCAGGATCATTGTCACTCTCTCCTGCT
Organism: Pachyuromys duprasi; assembly: GCA_028658305.1. Classification (NCBI taxonomy): domain Eukaryota; kingdom Metazoa; phylum Chordata; class Mammalia; order Rodentia; family Muridae; genus Pachyuromys; species Pachyuromys duprasi. The sequence goes on from CM053747.1 coordinate 5,440,035, forward strand.
GCCTTCGGATCCAGCTGTAGAACTCTCAGCTACCTTCCCAGAACCATGCTTGCCTGTATGTCACCATGCATCCCACCATGACTATAAAGGACTAACCCTTTTAACTGTTCTTCTGTTTTGGTTTTGGTTTTGGTTTTTTGAGACACAGTTTCTCAGTGTAGCCTTGACTGTCTTGGATTCATTTTGTAGACCAATCTGGCCTCAAATTGGAAGAGATCTGCCTGCCTCTGCCTCTCTGAGTGCTGGGTTACAGGTATGTACCCCCACACCTGGCTATTAAACCTAACTTTTGAGCTGTGAGCCAGCTCCAATTAAATGTTTTCTTTTATAAATAAGAGTTGCGATGCCATGTCTATTCACACTCCGTATCTTAGTTAGGGTTACTATGTTGTGATGAGACCATAGCCAAATCAACTTGTGGAGGAAAGGCTTTATTCAGAATCACAGTTTATCATCAAATGAAATGAGGGCAGGAACTCAAGCAGAACAGAAACCTGGAGGCAGGAGCTGATGCAGAGGCGATGGGGGGAAGGTGCTGTTTACCGGCTTGTCCCCAATGGCTTGCTCAGCCTGCTTTCTTATGGAACCCAGGACCAACAGCCCCGGGATGCCACCCTACCACATTAGGGTAGGACTGAGCCCTACCACATTAATCACTGATTGAAAACTTGCCCTAAAAGCTTACCTACTGCCCCATTTTATGGAGGCGTTTTCTCAGTTGAGACTCTTTCCTCTCTGATGATTCTAGCTTGTGTCAAGCTGGTATAAAAATTAGCCAGTAGAGAGAAGGAAATAGAAAGTGGTTATGGACATATTTCATTGTAATATGTATGAAAGTCAATAACAATAATAATAAAGTATCTAAGAACTAGGCAGCATTTGCACCTCTATTATACACAAAAGGCTCCAGAGTCGCATAGAGGAAGGTAAGATCTGTCATTTTGCCTTTCCTCTATAACTCTATCCTGTGAAATTTATTTTGTTAAGAATCAAAAGCCTACTTTCAATGTAAGACAATTCATTCTGAAGTAAAAATGGCATTCCTGCCCCTAGGGAAAAGGTAGATTATTAAGGATTTCACATTGAGATAGTTCAGTATCCATAAAGAAAATTAAATTTAAAACCCATTTCAAAACATATAAATGCAAAGAAACGAAGGTGAAACAGGGACAGTTGTTTTAGTTCTATTAAAATGATTGCTAATATGATGCACTAACGCGCATGGCTGGAAGTGCTGATGGGGAGAGGGTAGGAAGTGGCAAGTGCTGTGAAGACAGTGCTGCACAAGTTTAATTATTCATTAAATGAGGTATCCGTGCTTATCAAAATGTGCTTGCTTTATTCCCAAGAGGCACGTATTTACATATGTATAAATATTTTTCCTTCATCCTATCCCTTGTTGCTAGTGAGAGTTAATCAACCAGCATCACGATTGAGAAATTGTACAGTTCCTTAGGCAGGAAGGAGCTGCAAAGAAGAGTACTACTTATTAATGTTATGTGTAATTTTCACACTTGTGAGAAAATGATCCCTTAAGTGAGAAACGAAAGTGAGTCTTGATTGAACATAAATGCTGGGAAATTTGAACTGTCATTGAGGAAACCTTACAGAGTGCATTAAACAGTGAGAACCTTCCTGGCATGTATTATCTGTGCTCGTAGATGGGGAAAGAAGGAAGGGATTTGGTCTAAAAATGATGGTTTTTTTTTTCTCTCGTGCTCAGATTAGCTTTAATCCTTTTGAGATGTTGCCTTTCAAAATAAAAGTTTGCACATATTTTGGATGTTAAGAAACACATCTCAGTCTGAGTGTTTGAAAACCTGAAGAAGCGAGATGTAGGTAAAGGCACAGTCAGCCTAGTGACATTTGTTATCCCTTAGCGCTGGCCACAGACAACACCCAACGATTCTTTGCTATGTGAAAAAGTACAGCTGAAACCCACACGGGCCTACCTCTTCATTAATATATGATCAAATATACATTGTGGGTACACACATGCAAATAGCCACAATATAGCCATGTTATACGTCCACATATATATCTGAATACAAATATAATCCATATACACCTAAGAGAATTAATGAACTCATGCTTTACCTGATGACGAGATTTGCTTATTAAAGTTCATTTACGTTACAGTCACAAGAGCTTGTGTATTTTTTAGAGCAGAGTTAAAAAACTAGAGCAGAGTTATGAGCATGGAAATCTCAGGTATGATTAGCAGAGGATTTCCTTCCCAGGGAACTAGCTCTCATTTTCCTACTCCATGTTGTTTCTTGGCTGTTTGTCACATGTTGCCTGCGGTCCTGAATAATCGTAGGGCGAGGAAAGAGATATACAAGTCTTCAGAGAGGGAACCCACAGACTAATTGAATGGAGACTGACAAGACAGAATGAGTCATCACCTCTTGCCCCCGCAAGACCCATTAGGAAGCATTAAAACTAAATCCATAACAGATCAAAACAGCAGGATTCAAACATTTTCCTAATCACCCCTGATGGAGGAACACTGTGCACAAACATGGATCAGTGGTCAGACTTGTTCATCCTTTAACTGTTGAGTTCATTTTGTATGCCAGTACATGGAGCTTATCTCCGACCAAACTCCTGTTTGTCCTGAGCCTCAAGAAGCAACGTCACAAAGGTTTTAGTTTCAACACACATTGGAATTCACCTAAGTCCTAACTGCTCTAACAGTCCTGTCAGGAGCTGTCAGCCAGGGCAGAGACATGATGCTTCTAAGTGGGTCTATGTCTGTTGTGGTAGAGAAGACAGAGGAGGTTACCCCATTGGCTTCCCATAGAAGAATCTTCAATCCTGACTCGGTGGCTGCTACTCAAGATCAGTAAAGTGTGGTGTGGATGGCGATAACAACAGTTTACAAGGGCTCTGAAACCCACCAGTCCCCATTATTAATTTAGCTCCACATGCATGCAGGCGGAATAATAGGATTCAGACAGGCCTCTGAAGAAAAGATCTATTGTATTGATCAGGAGCAGCGGGCAAAAAGATGGGCTCTCGGGCCTCCGGGCTGACAGCACTATGATGCTGTGAAAGGTGATCGATGAAGTCCCCTCACCAGGTTGAGCTGTACTCTGCTGACTTTGTGCCATTTGTAAATGGCACCTCTGCTCCTGCCAAGACTTTCCTGGTGTGCCTTCAGTGACCTGGGAAGCCAGAACCAGTTAACTGAGCCAAACCCAACTGTGTTATTAAATATGATCAGTGTAAGAGATGTAAGCTGGCTCTCACGCTAAGAAAGACCCACACCTATAATTTAAAACATTTATTAAGTCAATGAATATCTTTTACCAGTCACTATAGGAACACATGTAAAGTGTTAGAGTCAAAGTAAAACAACAAAGAATCTTAAAATATCTACATTAATATCCAGGCACTCCTGGGTTTTCCTTTTATTAGTAATAAACTTATTTTTAGATTAATTCTTAAAAATTAAAACCCGTTCATGTCAATGAGGTAAGATCCAATGTTCATAATACTAAAACCCTGAATTTAGGAGCGCAGTTCCTGTTTCTGGTCTTTTACCCTGTAGGGTGCTTTTCTTCCTGTATCATCTTTTCAGTTGGAAGAATTCCCTTGGGCATTTCTCACAAGGAGGCTGACTTGTCACATTCTCTCAGCCTTTGGCAAAACCTTTATCTCTCTGCATTCCTAAAGGGACACTTTATTGTGTGCAGGAGTCTGAGTTGCAGTTTCCCCTGCCCTGTTCAGAGCTGTAAAAATCGCACAGCACTGGCACACACCCTCTATGGTTTCTTTGAAGAAACCTGCTGTCAGGTGAACTGGTACCCCTTTATGTGTGATGTCATTACTCTCGTGGCCTTGGAAACAGCGTTGAGCTGACTCTGATTCCCTATCTTTCATCATTCTTCTTGAGGCTTGATGAGTATGTACTGCCCAAAGAAGCTTCCACTCCTCCAGCGTTCTCAGGACCCTCTAAAACTAGGTGAGTCTGATCATTTGTTCCACAGAGGTACTAAGAGACTAAAAAGTTTCGAGCCCCAGCCACCTGGGAAAAGAAACTAGCTTAATGCAGTCTTTCCCCGCCCACCAATTATACAGTTGCTAGGAAACCGACTCATATGACCAAGCCAGAACTGTTGGTAGTCTTGGCTCCTGAAGTGGACCAATCATCTCAAAAGTCAATCTCCTTTACCCCATCATGTAACGCCAAATCATGTAAGTCCCTGCTTGCGGTTTTGCCCCATAAAAACCTTGCTCCCCTAGACCACGAGGCACATTCCTCCCCTGTTTTCATAGGAAGCTTGCATCCTTTATACAATTAAAAAAAAAAACAAAAAGACAAAACAAACAAAAAACCCTCATGTACTTATAGAGGAGTCTGTTCCTGGTCTTTTGGGGCTCGTGAACTGGGCACAGCAGTACCCCAAAATTCCCACGAGCTTTCTTAACCCCACCTGATCTTCTTTTTACCTTTCACTCACATGTTTGTTTTCCACTAAGTCTGTCTTCCTTTCGCTATCTTTTTCTTCCTTTGAAATATCCTGCTATTGCTGTATTTTGTTAGATTTTTAATTTTTCTTGGTGCACTTTTCAGCTCAGGGTTTCTGTGATCCTGCTTGCTTTTCTTTCAAATTATTTTCTCCTATTTACTAAGTTTCCCAGGTTACTGAACAGTTTATCTGTGTTTCCTTGAAGCTGGTGGAGTTGCCATAAAAGCACTCAGTTCAATTTCTTGTCCAAAACATTGCTCACACTTGTTGCCATTCGGTCAACTATTAGTTGAATTCAAAAATTGCCTGACCATCTTATGCTTGATGTGCATCTGAGCATGAAAGGATCGGGTGTAAGTTCTAGTCCTTGCAGTCTTTGTACTTAACATTTTCTCCTAGCCTGTCTTCGAATCCTAAAAAATCCAGATGGCATTCTCAGCCCAGAGTTTCTGTGTGTCTGCTGTTGGTGTGTTATTGTTATTTTGACACTAGACAGTAATCCAAGTCCAAATTATGTCACATGTGCTCAGGTGTATTGCTTAGCATTAACCAGGATCATACCTAACAAATATAATCCATTTCCCTAAACATCTCGTTGGGATGGTTCAGGCTCAGGTTCTTCATCTGCTGTTACTGGCCTATGCTCATGCACTGTGGGATTCTGGGCAGCTCTGAGCATCATCACCACGGAGAGACCAACATGTGACATACCTATAGCCACAAATACTTAAAAGCTGAATTATGTATACACAGAGTTTACAGCCTAGTGATATGGGTACAACATTGGCTTAGGACCAAAGCACACACTGCTGCAGGCTGTCTGCTGCTGAGGTGGCTCAGATCTTGAAGTGCTGCAGCTGGCTTCAGGTGCCACAAGATGAAGTAGCAGTTCGTAAGACTAGTCTGTATGTCCTCTTCACCAAGTGTTGGGGTTATTCCAGGGGCCCTTTATAAAGTCACTGGCCTGGGAATGGAAGCCTTTAGGATTTGCACAGTTTTAGAATTCACTAGCTGTAAGCCACTTGAGATGCACTACCCCTCAGACATTTCTAATGGCCGGAATAGCAGTTCCCAGTCCCTCAAGGCTGAAGAGTGTCCAAGATCAAGCCACAAAATCCCACCAACTCTTGAACCTTAAAGATTGTGGCTTGGGGTATCTTTGCCTCCGTGAGTACCAGAGGGGTGCTGAAAAGCCACTCAATAGTCACTTTCTTGGACTCAGGAAAATGTTTACACTGACCAGAGGGGAAACTTACCTAATCGTCACTGGTGGATGGAGTACTAAGCCGTCTGTGAACTGGAAGGTGAGTGTGTTGCGGGTGGACTGGAGATGAAGGATAGGGTCCCAGTGTGCCTCAGACCATGATGGAGATCACAGGCTCCAGAAGAGCCTATCTGAGTCACAGCACCAAATGTGAGTGATACAGCACTGAAGGGAAGGGTTTCCCCTCCAGCAATGTTACACTGATGTGTGACATTTATCTGTGAGGTATGGCCCTCTTCACCTGACCCCATCACAGCACTCTCAGAGGTGCAATCCTGTAGTCTCCTTGGATGCAACTGGACTATTGTGCCCCTTCCTTCCCTGTTCTCCTACCTTCACTTCTGAGCCACCAATAAATCCCACAGCTTCTCTAGGGACACTTGGATTTTGTGGCTTCATTCCTTGACCTTTTCCTGTGGATAAGGTCTTACTATTAGAGCTTGGTTTTCATCCTTGCCTCTGGGCTCTATGAAAGCCCTAGTACTAGGTGCTTAGCCAGGCTAACCCCCCCCCCCTGTTGAGTGTGGTGATGACCCACTGAACAGCATGCTCAGAGTTTGGTCTTCCCTGAGTCCTAGGGATGTTGCCTACAGGCTGCAGTGATATTTTCCTTCCCCTCCTTCATCCAGAGGAACAGAGTCTAAACTGGCTATGGTTCTCCCTTTGTGGGAGGTTGCTGGGATGGCTTACTCAGGGTACACACATTCCCTTCTCATTAACAGAACTCTCTCAAGTAGAAAGAAAAGATTTGTGTCCTACATTGTCATTTCATCCACCTTCATTAAAGAATTCCAGTTTATTACCCAGTCTTACAATCTTATCTTCCAAGATGTTTATATGATTCTCACCCACAATCTTCTGTTGGAGTACAGGTGAGTCTGGGACCAGGCTCATGTAGACAAAACCCACTAAACTGACCATACCCACCTAACAGGGGATGAGGTAGTCCACAATCAGCACCCTAAATGAGATTACAATACCTTGGGGGCACCCTAGCTAGGAATCAATTTATAACTTCCTTCCTATAAGGCAGCACTTAAAGTGGTAAATTATGAAAAAATTCCAGGAGACCATGCAGAACAAACACAAGAACCAGTCTCAATTCTTAGACTGCAAAAGGTCCTTTAATAATATACTGATCTAGATCCTGAGACTCCAAATGGAAAACAACTCTTTATGACCTTCTTCTCCTAGAGTTTCCCTGATATTTAGTTTAAACTTACATGTCTAGAGAACCCCTGATTCCATAGACAGAAGTCTTAGTTGTGGCCTCAAAGGTGTACAATGGAAAAGATGAAAAAAACCCAAAACAAAAGTACATGATAATGGCTAAGGCCTTTCAGCCAGCCAAAGCAGAAGCCAAGAACCTTGATTCACTGTTTCAAATATTGTCAGGAGGGTCACTGGATTTGGACCTGTTCAAACATTCATAAACCACAATGTGTTGCAAGATATTTGATCACACTGTGACACCCCACCCCCAAGATTGTGTAGTTTGTTGGAAAAACCTGTTTCTAGTTGTGTGGCTCAGCCTTAGCACACACCTTTAATCCAAATTTTTCTGCTTGAATATTATAAACAAGATTAAATAAAGTTAACATTAGGTCAAGAGGCAGAGCAAGCAACCAGCTGACAGGAAGTGAACACAGGAAAAGAAAATATAGGACTAGGAAGTCAGGAAGATAAATAGGAAGATGCAAAGGAAGTAGAAGGAAGGAACATTCCATTTGAGAGTTTTTGACACATGATGAAGAAGGAGAGCTTTCTTTGCTTCCTTTTGGGCCATCATCAGTTCAGCTGGATGTTTTCTCTGACTCTGTAAACTAGCAAACTTTTACCCCAGAATCTGGCTTCCCAGGCTTTATTGGTAAAATCTAACATTTGAGATTTTGTTAAAAATAAAATTTAGTCTCCATCAAATTTTATGTAGTTGATACAGGCAAGACATGTAAGACATCTGAAAATAATGAAACGGTGGACAAATTGGACTATGTTTAATTAAGACTAGAAAATTAAAATTTGCCAGTGAACAAACTCATAAAAAAATCAGCAAGAATGATATATTACACACTCAAAAAACTTGAAAGTTTACCCCTATCACTAAAAAATAAAGGGAAATGAAGAACCAAGTTAAACCAGGACAAACCTATAAAAATAACTACTATAAGAAATCCACAGCCAGGTAGTGGCTCATACCTATAATGCCAGCATTTGGGAGGCACATGCCTTTAATCCCAACTCTTGAGCGGCAAAGGCAGGAACATAGGAATTAGAATGATTTAAATTTAAAATCTGCTTGCAAAAGGCAGGCTGAAATTCAAAGTGATCCTTTGTGATCTAAAAATAAATACACTTAAATCTTGAATTTAACTATATAAACAGAGGCAAATATAGGTATGTTTATCCACACATACTAAGGTATATTTACAGAATTGCCGCTAAGCTGACAAATACCACCCAAAGATCAACTATGGACTACGAGCTGCTCAGAACACTCAAATTGCTGAGCTCAGAGGAGACTGACACAAACATTTTACAGAGCTTTAAACTCAAAAACACTTAATCCTAAAACTGCAAAATACAAAGCTGGATGTTGTGGAAAGCTTGACAGAAATAGCTTTATTATTGTAAATAGTTTTACTGTAACAGAGTTAAAGTCATTTTCTTTATTTAGATGAAAAGGGGGAGATGTTGCAGGATATTTGATCACACTGTGACCCCCAAGAGTGTGTTATTTCCTGGGAAAAATAAATGTTTCTAGTTGTGGTGTGGCTTAGCCCTAGCACACACCTTTAATCTAAGAATCTAATCTAATCTTTAATCTAATATTTCTGTTTGAGTATTGCAAACAGGATTAAATGAAGTTAACCCTAGGGGAAGAGGTGGAGCAAGCAAGGAGTTGACAGGAAGTGAACATAGAGAGTAAGAGGAAGTCAGGATGGATAGGAAGGCAGGATGTAGAAGGAAGGAGCATTTCATTTGATGGTTTCAGACAGTGCATGAAGAAGATGGGGTTTTGAAGACCCATTCTCATTCCTCTATTGCTGAAATAGGGGGACAGCCAAACCAGATCTACTAAACTCCACCACTTAGCTGTATCCTTAGGGGTATTCTCTGTTATCCTTTCCTTCCTAGTGGCTAGCCTGTCCCCATCTCCTTGCTAGTAAGGGACATCCTAGCTACAGGGGGAGCCTCTATTTCTTTTCCTTCCCCTTCTCCCTATCTGCTTGACCCCAGGTTCATCAGCGGTTCCCTCCCCCTTCTCTTCCAAACCACACAATCTTACATACCTTTTCTCTTACCAGCCTCTCAAGTAGATCCCTAGGTATGGAACAACCAACCCCCACCTCTTAGCCAAACATTACCCCCTGTCATTCTTGAACTACAAAACTCCACAAAATATATGACCCAGGCTTGATACTTATTTTCTTTCCAGAGCTTCAGGGGACTTAAACCTCTTATCTTTGGCCTCTTAAGAGAGACTGTTCTGCACACCACTTCTTCCCTGTTTAAAAACCCAATGCAACCTAGTACTTTGTTCAGGATCTCAAACTTATCCACTCAGGAGTAGTTCCCTGTAATCTCCTCTCCACATTCCCCTCACAGACCTCCTATTTCTCTGTCCTAGACATTAAGGATGTCTTCCTTTTATCCCTCTGGACTCCAGTCACTAAATATTTTCTCCCTTTACATGGACCCAATTGGTTAATGTAATTCTTTCCTGAGGAAGAGACAAAGCCCACCTCTCTCTGCTGTTAGTACATCTAATTCTTGCTGATTTTGTAGCACTGTGTCAGGAAGTTGTTCTGTCTTTTATACAGAATGGGTATCCTTTCTATTCTAATTAAGGACTCATGGCACCCCTGATGGGAGACAAGGGTCATTGTTAAACTTTACTAGAGCATTCATAATAACCATCCATTAGGCACATTCAAAATATAGAGGGTACATATTTCATCCTCTCAACTCCTAGGCATAGACACTGTAGAAGAGTGGTCAAAGCTCCTCAAAGGTCCTGACATCCCTGATAGCACCCCTTTTTAGATGATATTGATCCCACCCCCCTGTCTTACTATTACTTATTTCAGACCTTAACCTCTGACTGAGTGCTCTGACGGACTGCTTTGGAGAATGTTGGTTATTGTGTCTCTCTTGGGCTAAACTCACTACCACCATTTGTGGCCGCCATTTGTAGACTCTTACCTTACCACTCGTTAAGTGCTCTGAGCGAAATGTCACTATTACCCCTTATATCCTCTCTCTCTCTCTCTCTCTCTCTCTCTCTCTCTCTCTCTCTCTCTCTCTCTCTCTCTCTCTCTCTGGTATCAAAGAGTGCTTTAACTTCTCAGGAACATGCTTTGTGCGCACACTGGATTCCACAGACTGCAATTCCTTAATCCTTAGTACCATCATGAAGGCCCAATGCGCAAACATTCACAATGCCTTGATTATCTGTGACACCTGGGTTTATCATTGCCTAACTGCTAGGTGGTCTGGGGTTTGTGTCCTGGTGTTCCTTTTTCCAAAACTAGGCATGGTAGACGGTGATGAACCCTTGCCATTTCCCATCACCAGATGTATAGAGGCACAATATGACAAACAAGCGATTCATATCCTATCCTACCCTTTCTTGCAGCCCTAGCTATAACCACTGCTGTCACCACTGGAGCAGCAGGACTGACTACCTCCCTGGATATTTACCTCAGTTTTCATCTAAGTTCATCCAAGACTTGCAATGGATAGCTCAGAGGATCCTCACCCTTCAGGGCCAAACACTCTTACTGGCCACCACAGTGCTTCAAAACTGGCTAGGAGTAGATTTACTAATAGCAGAGAGATATATCCATAGGGTATAGTAAAACATAAGATCTGACAACACCAGATGAATCTCCTAAAACATAAGGAAACAGTTCAATGCCTTTGGCCAATGGATCATTGATAGTACAGTATGGAAAACTGCCTTTCTGAATTTCCCCCTTCTCCTCTTCTTAATCCTACTAATCTCTCCCTGCCTCATAAACTTTTTGTCTGGATTTCTTCAACAACAGACAGAAAAGATTTCTAACCAGACTTTTAACGAGTTGCTATTCTAGGATTGCTGGCCCCTAGCTATGGAGGCCTGTAACACCCAATTATATCCTGATGGTGAAGATCAAACTTGCCCCCAAAACCTTGACGCCCCCAATCAGAAGGAAATAGTGTAATGATAATGCCATCCCCTTTCCAACCCCAATTGTTTATTAATAATAAACAAAAAATGGGAAATGTAAGTTAAAAGGGACATGGGAAAGAACTCTGACCCTGACTTGACCCCTAGCGCAAGCCCAAAGCCAAGAAACAGAATCCCACCAATACCTGAGCATGAAATCCCACTGATCCCTAAGATTGCCCCAAGATCAGGCCACAAAAATTCCACCAACCCCAGGCCACCCTAGAAAGCTCTGCCCCCCCCCCAAGAAACCCTTTACAAAGCCTGCCATCTGTCCATTCCCTGCTGCTTCTTTCCCAGGCAGAGGCAGCCACCCTCCTTGGTTTTTCCCTCCCAGTAACTCTTTTGTGTGATGTGTGTTGGTCACTGTGACTTTGTGGTGTTCTTTGCCTCACAATTATCAGGATACCTCCTGGAGCAGAGCTGTAACACTTTCATTGGGGAACCCCCCACCCACCCCGCGCCCCCTCACACACCTGCCAGAGCAGAGCTGTGACATTTCTGCTGGGGAAGCCTTCCTCTGCAGAGCTGCAACACTTAAGGATATTTCTTCCTCTTCTAACCCAGGAACATTTGTCACATCATACTGCTGGAAGAAGGGACTGTGTTGAAACAGCTCTCTCTGTCTCCCTCCGTCCCTTCCTCCCTCCCTCCCTCTTTTGGTGCCCCTTTTTAATTATAGTGAAAGCAAACACCGTGTCCTCTCGTTGGCCTCCTTAATCCTGGTGAAGATCATTTGCTTCATGAATACTTACTGAAACTAGTATGTCTGTGAAGAAATGGTCAATGAAGGATCTTAGTCAGCCACCATGTTGTCCTTACTGGAACTTAGTCCTTTAGGAATAGCTGGTGTTGTGTGTGTGTGTGTGTGTGTGTGTGTGTGTGTTGGGTCATAATTGTTGGAAAGAATACGTGTCAGTTTTCTACTTCTACAAAATATCCCTGAGATTACTGTCCTAGCAGAAAGGTTTATTTGAATTCACAGTTTTAGAGGTTTTGATCCATCACCTGTTGACCTTGCTGCTTTGGGGTCTGCAGTAAATCAGTACCTTATGACTGAGACACATGGCAAAATCAGCAAACTGCTCAGCTCATAGTGTCAGGAAAGAAAAAGGGGAGAAGAGGTCAGTTTCCTAAAACTTCCTTGTAAACATTCCCAGGATGACTCCAAACATTTCACTATGCTCTACTTCCTGAAGGTCTCACCACTTCCAATGGCACAATGAGTTCAGAAACAGGCTTGTAATCGTGTTGCAGCTCTAAAGGGAAAGCAAAAGTGTTACATCTTTGAAAGAGGAGGTTTCTCCAGCGCAAGTGTTACTGGCTCTAAAAGGAAAGGTACCTGGCAGTCAGCAGCTAAGGAACACCACAGAGTCAACACTGCACAACAAACCTCATACAGAGATTAATTCGGAGGAAAAACTCAGGAGGGAGGCGATGGGGTTTATTGTGTCAGGGAAGGTACTTTCCAGGGTGGCCTGGGATTAGAAGGATTATGTGGCCAGATTTTAGGGCAAGCTTAAAGACTGCCTGGATTTTCTGTAGAGCAGGGCCTGGCCACTCTCCCGCCTCAGGGGCTGTGGCTGAGAATAATCATTACAGCCAGCTATTAAGGATATCTGAGGCTCTGGCCATTGGAGTTCCTCAGTCAGGGAGGGGGAAGGCTGACCTCTGAGTTGACCCTGAAGGGGTCTAGTCCTGCTTCCAAAGTAGTCCATGTGTGGAGCCTGTCAGCTGGAGGTCTCCAGGGAAGGATAGGGCTTACAAAACTCCTTTGGAGTTGGCTGTGAATAGCCAACACTATCAAACTTTCTTTGAAGAACATCTATACAATCCTTAGCACAGAGCAAGAATAAAATAAAACAAGGGTTATAAATATCTCAGTGTAGAGAGTGAAAGGGTTGAATTGATAGAATTGTGTCACATTGGGTGGGTTGGAAAGGTTTTTTTTTGTTTGCTCATTTGATTGTTTTTTGAAATGGTGGCATTTATAGTAGAAATTAACAGAAGTGCTATCCAGTGGGTGATGGAGCAGAAAAAGCTAGGCATAACTCCAAAAAAACATAAGTGAGCTTAAAAATCTCAGACCTAAGCAGATGTTCAAAGTGGCTGGGAAAGTTTATGGAAAAAGACACATGGCTGGAATGAGGTTAGTAACATGGGCAGAACTCAGATCACCTATGGCTTTGTGAATGAGGGTACAGCACTTGAGTCTAATTTAGACACACTGCGAAGAAACTTGAGATTTTTAAGTAAATTGCTCTGCGCATTATACTCTAAAATTACAACCCTGCCTTCCAGGCAGAGAGTGGGTTTATGTGGCAGGCCAGAGAGGCAGCTGGGAAAGAGCTGGTAGGGAATTCCTGCATAAGTGAGGACGGGAAAAGTTCAACCTTCATATGCTTTGCATATTAAGAGTACCTCTCGAAGGCTCCTGTGTTGAAGGTTTGGTGCCCAGTTGGTGGCCCAATTGAGTGGTGATTAGAACATAATCAATTGATGTCTTTACACTAAATGGGCTACCAGGGTTGTGGTACCCGGTTGAAGGAAGTAGGTTACTGAGTGTGTGCATTTGAAGGGTGTATCTTATCCCAGGACTCTTCCTGACTCACTCTCTGCTTCCTAGATACCATGAGGTAAGTAGACTTCCTCATGATGATCTTTCTCCATGCTGCTTCTCCATTGCCCAGAATCACATAGAGCCAGCCAAACATAGACAGGAAGGGACCTTTGAAACCAGGAGCAAAAATAAGTCTTTCTGCTTTGATTTTCTCGGGTATCTTGTCCGAGAAACACAGAACTGAGTAACAAAAATCTAAAGCCTAGAAGAATTTTGTGTAAAATAGGATGAATCTCATGTTGATTCTTATTTTGAGAGGAATGACTTAGTGTTATAGCATTCCATGAGGCTAGAAAAAGAACAAAATAAAAGTGAACTTGAAAGAGAAAAATCAAGTATGCTAGGTCATTTGGGGTTGTATAATTTTAAGTTGTCTGGTAGCTGTGGCATAAAACCATGAACAGGCAGCAAGGCATATGGATGGAAGTGCTGGAGGATGTCAGTAGAGACTGGGAGCCATGAGCCCAGAGATGCTGATTAAAAGCATAAAAATAGAAGAAGACACATGGGAAAGCTCAGATGAAGAAAGGGGGCCAGGAGAGATGCCTGCGACATTCCACTCTCTTGAAGTCTAAAGGAAGCTGAGAGTGATTAGAACTGTAGGGGAAATCCAAGCACATCTTCATCCTGTGTGAGACTACATGTCTGACTTTCGTATACCTTAACCGTTTTAGTCTACTCCTTCTATATGTACTTACAAAACAAAGTCTGGCAATAGTACTTGGCCTTGCAATGACAATCAACCCATCTGTGATTCCATTCTTCATTTGTTGTATGGTGTTATAAAAATGTCTCTAACAGTAGCACTAATGGAATACATTTATATACTTACATACATACATGCATACATACACACACATCCCCCAGAACATTATCTGGTGCATACTAAACATGCAATGAGTCTAGTCTACATAGCTACTGTAATCTCCATTTCACCTTCACATGTATAATTTCAGATATTTATTTCAAGCCTCATTCTCTCCATCATTTTTTTAAATTAAAATGCTCCCTGTTAGCCAAACTCACCATTTACTGTCTTGTCAGTGGAAAGACTAAGAATGTCTTCCCATGTCAAATATAAATGCTAATAGAAATCTAAACTTCCCATATGCTATATCTTTGTAGGGGGCCTAGGTCCAGTTCATGCATGGTCCTTGGTTGATGCTTCAGTCTCAGCAAACCACTCTGGGCCCTGGTTAAGTTGGCTCTGTTGCTTTTCTTGTGGAGCTCCTGTCATGTCCAGGTCCTTTTCTCTTTCTTCCCATTCCCCAAAACTCCTTATGCATCCACCAATGTTTGGTTGTAAGTCTCAGCCTCTGTTTTGAGGTGCTGCTGGTTAAAGCATCTCAGACAATACCTCTTATAGGCTCCTGGCTGCAAGATTATCAAAGTATCATTCATAGTGTCAGGGGTTAGCACTCTTTGATAGGGTAGGTCTTTGGCTGGGCCAGGCGTCAATTGGGAATTTCCTCAATCTCTGCCCTAACTGCTCTGTCTTTATCCTTACACATCTCTTAGGCAGGGTAAATTTTGGGTTAAAGTTTTTGTGGGTTGGTGTTCCCTGCCCTTTACTAGAAGACTAGTCTAGTTAGAGGATGTCCTCTTCAGTCTCTATGGTCTCTGCTACTAGGCGTCTCTGCTTGAATCCCCCTCATATTCTCCTAGGAGCCTACCCTAACTTAGGTCCCCAGCTTCTCAGAACGATGTCCTCACCCTCAGTTTCTCTTTTCTCTACAGGCCTTCTGTTTCCTCACCCTTGCTCTTCTTAGATCTGATCTTCACCCTCTTAACTCTCTGTAACCCCTCCCCTACCTTGTTTCTTCTCTTCAGCCATTACCTCTTTCTGTACTGTCTTCCCTTCTGAGTGATATTTAAGCATCCTCCCTTGGGTCCTCCTTATTACTTATCTTCCTTGGGTCTGTGCCCCATAGTACTCTTATCTTGTATGGGTTCCCTAGTAAAGAAAGTAAGGATTACATGGGACATAGACTCACTTGATAGTTTTTGATCGCTTTCCCCTGGCAGAACTGCCTTGACAGGCCACAGGGGAAGAGCACATGTTCAGACTTGATGCAGCTTGATGGGATGGAGTAGATGGGAAATGAGAGTAGAGGAAATGGAGTAGAGGAAAATGAGAGGAGGGAGGGAGAGAGGGTGGGACTGAGAGGAAGGAAGGGAAGCAGCTACAAGGATCTAAAGTGAATAAAATAAATAAATAAATAAATAAATAAATAAATAAATAAATGAGAAAGAAACATATGCATACATATCAAATATAAAATATGCTATATTGTAACAAAGTATTGTTTTATCATCTTGTATTAATGAAAATTATTTTAAGATTTATAAAACAAATTGTTGAATATTAGTATCAGCAACAGCTGTGTATATATGTGTGTGTGTATTTGTGCATACACAATAAAATTATAGATATGTGCATATATATTCTCCTTTGGTGAAGAAAACTTATGCATAATTGTCAAAATTTCATAATAGGTGGTACACAAAGGCAATTTTTGGCATGCATCTTTTTTCTTGTTTTTATATCTTTCATTTACATATCTATCAATATTAACCAATTTTGTTTTATACTTGTAAAATATTGTTGAAATGAAAGCCTTATTAATGATATTATACATTTATAAAAAGAATATGTAATGTATTCACTTGATATCTAGTAAATAAGCATCCTCTTACCTAAAAAAAAAAAAAATTCTGACGTGATGTGGAAGGACCTACAGCATGGTCTGGTTGTTTCAGTAGGTGCTACCCACTCTGGTTGGGCAGATATTCTGGAGAGTTAATATAAAAATGTGCTTTCATGAAATAATATAGTTTAGACGAATTGATGATTCCATAATTCCTGTTAATGATTTCATAGAACTTGACTTGATTTGAGTAATTCCAACTCCCCCCCCCCGCCTTTGCAGCAAAAGGAAGCTTCAGTAAAAACCTCTGTGAGCCTCCAGCTGTCAAGCACGTAAATCTCGATAGAGAGAGGGATGGACTTGAGAAAGACTTATGGTTTAGTATAAGCAATTCATCCTGGGATGAGTCTAGAGATGACACCATGAGTCCTGGTATGCACCCTAAAGTTAATTAAACTCTTAACAAACCCAGAAATAATGGTCAGCTAAGGGATATCTAATTAATACAAACCTTGATGGCAGAATATATTGCTTCACTGTAACTCTATACCATGTCAGCCTAAAACGTGTAAAACTGGAATGAATTTATGGCTTGTAGAGGTAAACAGTTTAGTATGAGAAATATGTAATCGCTGAGCCTGTTGTAGATTCTCCTGCATGTAACAGTCTTATTTGTTCTCTTTATGACTGTGAGGTAATTCTTCTGACATAGGTATTTAAGCTAGGATAAGAGACTAAAGTTGTTAGAGCCCCCCCCCCAAATGCAAATAGATTGCTGAAGAAATTGCTCAGCAGTTAAAAGAACTTAGTTGTTCTTCCTTCCAGAAGAACCTGGTTCAGTTTCCAGAGGTCACATCAGGTACCTCACAACTGCCTCTAACTCCAACTCCAGGGCCTCTTCTGGTTTCTCTGTGTTACCGCACATATATGGTGCACATAAATTCATGAAGGTACAGACACACACAAACATAAATGAACAATCTTAAATGCCATTGTTAGAATAAGGCAAAATTGTCCATGTAACTAACAAGCCACCAAATCACTTCTCATGCTTTATAGGAGATCACCATTAAAAGGGATGTCAAAGTACAGAATAGCAGATTTTTATAAATTACCACTGTTTCCAAGCTAAATGGGGGAGGTAGTTTCACTAGAATAATTTTTAAAGGAAACATGACTCAATTCATTTCAATTAGACTAAGCAATTCAAGTTAAACTAATTAAATGCTGTCATGAAAAGTCATTGAGAAGCTTCTTCAATGAACAGAGAAGAATGTGGCTCGTGTTTACATGTAAGTTGTTTTTTTCCATAAATTGGTGTTTTTAATTGTTTGAATGCAATTTTCTCTTTGCTGCAGATTAAATGTTCTTCTTCTTTTAAGTTTCATTGGAAGGCTTTTATAAAGCAAAGTTGGTTTTGGCTGAATTCCTATCCAAATTAGCAAAAGTTCCTTTCATTTATGAAACATTAAATCTTTTCTACTCCTGTTTAAATTAGGGTCCATTACAAAATTTAAGAGAAGATTTTTGTCTGTCTGTAATTCCAAAATCCAATTACACTGAATTTTGTCAAAAGACTATTTACAAAGATGTGTAGAAGAAACTGTGGGCAACATCTGTCACTTAAAGCAGCAAGAGGTCACTGGGCATGGTAGCATACCTGTAATCCCAGCACTTGGGAGGCAGAAGCAGATGGATCACTGAGTTCAAGGCCAGCCTGATCTATAGAGTGAGTTCCAGGACAGCCAGGGCTACACAGAGAAACCCTGTCTTTAAAAACAAATGAACAAAAAGCAGTAAGAGTCAGGCTCACAGTCTCAGGGTTCAGATCCATTTGAGGTACTTAAGTCTGAGCATTGCCTTGTGTGTGCTTAGTAAATGTGGGAAATAAGAACTAGAAGAAAGAAGGGAGAGAGGCCGGGTGGAGGAAGGAGAGCAGACGCTCGTTTTTAGGGGTAGATGTACTCTTCTTTCTAAACAAACTCTATCAGCTCAACCCTGAAAAGTTTTGAAAGTCAACTTAATGTGCACTGTTGAAACTCACCCAACAATTCCTTTTTATTTTTTCCTGAGAAGTCACACCAGACTAATAATGTTGACTCCTGTAGTCCACATCCATATGGAAAGGTGCAGCAAAGCATCTCAGAGCTGGTGAGTCAATTTTAAGTTATGCTCAGTGCATTGTATTGGGAATATAAAAGCATTTTCCAGATGGCATCATAAAGTCATTTTTGCAAAGCACCATCTCATTTTTGAGAAACGACCCCTTGTTTTTCATTTGCCTCTCTTGTTTTAGAATTGCTTTTTCTTGCCATGAATGCAACACTTACATTGGAGGACTGGGTGGGAAAGCTGCTATATATTATAAAGAATGTCTAGCAGGCTATGTTTGTTCAGATAGGAATTGACAGGGAGGATGATAAGATACTGTCTTAACAACTGGCCAGATCATCAAGGAGAGAGAGAGAGAGTGCCAGATGGATGTCAGAATTCTGCTTTTTCTGTTAGTGATATAACCTTGGGTAATTTGTCTAATTATACTGTGTGTCAAGGTCTATATGTGTGGGAGCTATTCTGACTTCCATAAATTCTTTTAAGTCAGCAAGAAACAACCTATCATTTGAGTTGAATTTTTTACTTGCTTATCTGCACAAACTTACTGCTACAGCCAAATTGTTCAGCTTGCTGTCCTCCAGAGTCCTGTGCTGTTCCAAATTCATGTTTCCCATCAGAAGTATTCCTTGACACAGAAGTCACTCTCTGTTCTCTGTCACGTGAAGCTTGCTATCCATGGAGGAACCAAGCAAACATTGTTAAAGCATTCATGTGCTCATGCCACCCTATCTACTCTATGATATGTGTGGGCATATTTTGATTTAGTCATTGAAGCATCCTTATAAAGTCCATGCTTATTGCATGGAGAGAATGACTATAATAATAAATTTTTTAAAAAAGTTTAATGCCTTCCTGCCTGAAGGTGTGGTCAGAAACTGGATGTGAATGAAAGTGTGTTGGTTGTGAAGAGTTCCTTCTGCTACCACATGCAGCCTGTAGTGGCATTTCTTGCATCTGTTGTTGAAAATATTTACTATTGATGTTTTATGCGTTTTTCAATGAAAAGGCCCATATCTGTTAGAGAGGGGGAATGAATCGCATTCACCGCATTAGAATCTAAGTTCCAGACTCTGGCTGTTACTCACTGCTTCTGTACCAGTATACAGAGCGTTGTGTGGCCACTGAGTAGACTCCAGCATGCCTCTTCTGTGTTTTTACCTCGCACAAAGAAGTTTCTAATAAACGCTTGTTTCTATGGTCTATATATTAACCCCACGCCTTCTTAAACATGTGTACTGTAAATCTTCTTGGATATTTTTAAAAATTATAACTTTCCCAGTGTTACCTGTCTTCTGATATTAACCTGGACCACTCAACCAGGACTATTGCTAAATCATTTCTTGCCTATTTCCTGTGCTTTGGGTTCTCATGAAGATTCCAAGTCTTTTCATGTTTGACTCAAGATAATACAGAACGGGTATCACATTCTGAGAACACACCATCAGTGGAAATGTGTGGCTAAATGTCATCTGTTGACCACTGAGTCCTCAACACTCCCTGCTTCTATTATTTAATTTTCTGTAAGCTATATTCTTAATCATAAATCACTAGTTAGGAGAACACAGCCCAAGGATATTGTTAACAACTGGGGAAGAGGATGAGCATGGACTAAATCCTGGCTCCACACTGCCGGAGTCAACAGTGTGTGGCTTGTAATATCCTTGAAGAGTTGAAAAATCATCAGCAACTGGTATGATGGATTAGGTACAATTAGGTCAAGATACTGTGAATAATGGAACTGCATTTTTGAGGCAATTGGGGAAACTTGAGGGCATATATACAAAGAACAGTTTTTGTTGAATTCTTGAATTCTTGACATAATTTTTATCATTAAACAGGCAACTGGAGTTCCAACAGAGTAAAAGTATGTCAGGCAGAGGTGGATTCTATTCATCAGTGGGGGAAAAATCACTAATATGTAACACTATAATCGCCACCTTCCTTCTAGTAAAGACTCACTGTTATTCATCAACATTTAAAATAGGGAAAGCATTTTGTTCTGTTTAACAGTCACTTAATGGGGATGATTCCTTTTGGTTGGCACTGAATCGTGGCTTTTGATATTTGGGAGAAGAAGACATGAATCAGAAGTCTAGTTTTTAATTGTGAAATGCAAAGTTGTAAAAGTGGGAATTCTATGGCCTTGAAGATTTCTCAGCAAGCACAGATTTTGTAGCACTGAAGCTCTTGAGTCTAATTCTTTCTCACAGTTTCTAACGGGATCTGTGATTGTAGCCTTGGCTGCAACACTCTGGACATGGCTATACTGAGAACTGCTACAGTGTTTTAGCACAACAACCTTCCAGCAAATAATATAATCCTCAGAAAAGAGTGTTGTGGGTGGCCAAACAACTCAGATCCTGGTTGTTTTGTTTGTTTTTCAGTAAACTACCATGTCCATAGCACTAGATAAACCCTTGTAAAACAAGTCTTGTATAATTCAACCTTAAGTTGAGGTTACTAGAAAACTCAAAGAATGTGAAAGAAATCTAAATATTCACAGAGAGCTTGGCATTCCTTCAAGTTAGAAGGCTGACAATGGTGTGCTGCTGTTGCTGAGTCTTGAGTCTTGTGCATTGTGTAAGTCAATGCATAGTGAGCAGTGGGTTCAAGCTGCATATAGTTCAGATATAAGATACTGTCTTAAAAACTATTGGCCAGGCCATCAAGGAGAGAGAGACAGAGAGTGCCAGATGGATGTCAGAATTCTGCTTTTTCTGTTGGTGACATAACCTTGGGTAATTTGTCTAATTATACTGTGTGTCAGTGTCTGTATGTGTGGGAGCTATTCTGACTTACATAAATTCTTTTAAGTCAGCAAGAGACAACCTATCATTTGAGTTGAATATAGTTCAGATTCAGATGATAGAGAGGGAAACTGGAACGTAGTTTAGAAAAACAGTATGATAGTCTTGTTGTTTTCTTGTGATGTTCGTCGAAAGTTTTCTATAGACTCCAGCAAGAAGCTGACATTTTTAGCAGCTGTGAAGGTCTCCTGTTGTTGACTTTGAATCATTGCTTGGGATTAGATTAAGCACCATCACCATTTACCAGAGAGTTGGCAAGCAGTGATGATTTAGTAATATGACTGCAGGTTGGTTGACTTCAGCTTTCATTTTGGATGTATGAACAACAAGCAGATGAGGACTATAGCATTCTTTATTAGCACAGAAGACAAGATTAGTATGTATTCACTGACTAGGCTCTGGGTCCCTGCAATATTTTAAGAATCTGTGTAGGGTGCAAAGATTATCCAGGTATGGGCTTTGTCTTCAAGACATAAAGATCTTGTTGTCATGGCCTCTGTCAACATTTATTTTTGTCAGAGGTGTCATAACCAGACAAATGTAAGAGACAAACTTAAAAGTCAGATGAGAGGTCACAAAAATAAAATATTAAATAATAGTACTTAGAAAACACAGATTTTCACTGTGTCTGAGGAGTAGGACAGCAGAAACAAC
>CM053747.1:5462326-5503392 GCA_028658305.1 Pachyuromys duprasi
CCATAAAATGGGAACTTATGTTTGGTCAGTGCTACATACATCAGTCCTCTGCTTAGTTCGGAGACACAAAGCCAACTGTGTTCAGTGATGAATGCAGGAGAAACCAGTCTGTAAATTTAACTGTCATCATTTCAAGCCTGAAGTTTTGGTTCTAAGTGAGAGGTACAAAGATCCAAATATTATATTTGATCAACTGGTGGTTTCCTCTTGGCAGTTTTCCAGTTTCTCATCATAGAGGTGCTGAGGACAATTGGAGGAGATTTTGAATGTAGCAGAGTTGAAATTTCTTTAAGAAACAAACAAATCACTGATCTGTCTTAAGTCATCCCTGAAAAACAGCCTTGAAACCCTGGGCTTGATGTAGAAATAAAGCCTTTTAAGGAAATAACAGATATCACAAGCTTGGGGCATCAGAATTGATAACACAGTTGCATCAGCTAAATGTGCTTTCAAAGGTCTGCCATGTGGCTATGTGTAGCTTCAAGGGTATCTGTGTATCCACAGCCTAGTTTTCTCAGTTTTTTTTCTGACACCCTCAGATTTTCTACAGTCTCCTGAAATGTGTTTCATTCTATACATCCTGCCTATGTTTACTAGACAACAAAAGATTCACAAAAAAAGGCAGACCTTCAGGAAGGACAGAGATCAATGATCAGGGCCTCACCTGTATTCATCTGCAAAAGAGCAGGCAGGTACCACGCTGAAGGTCTGGAGTCAACAGCACTTGAGCCTCACAGGCAGCAGAGTCCAATGCACTTTCCAGAGAAAGCTCTTCCCCTGGAGCTCTGGGTGGGAGCAGTTATTCCCATGATTTATGGGCTTCTTTCACCACCACTCTCTGGAGACACACATGTAAAAAAGCTCAGTCTCCATGTAAGTTGTTGAAAGGAGCTTGCGGGACTGGGCCTGTCTGACTTAACTTTTTCTAGCTGCACAGTCTCTCCCTCAGAATGACTTTTCTCTGGTTTGATAATAACTTGTACCTGAAATCATGACTCTTTGCAAAAAATGCTGTGATTTGGAGGAACAAATGATGTGTTTGCTGACATGTCTAGAAAGCTCAGTGTAGGGGTTAAATGGGATCCTCACCTTGTTTTGTTTACTGAAATCTCTCTAGAAGGCAGGCAGGCTTGGAAAATCTTTCTCCTTCTTTTTTAAATTGAAAACAGCTTCTTCTCTCATACAACACACCCTAACCACAATGTCCCTTTCCTTCACTCCTCCCAGCTCCCTCCACCTTTCTTCTCCCGCAGATTCTCTGCCCCTCCATTTTCTTCAGAAAAGAGCAGGCTCCTCAATGACATCAGTGGAACAGTATAACAAGGTGCAATAAGCCTAGGCACAAACCCTCATAACGAGGCTGGCCAAGGCAACCTAACAGGGAAAAGAATTCCAGGAGCAGGCAAGAGTCGGAGACACGCCTGCTGCCACTGTTACGAGTCCCACAAAAATACCAAGCTAACAGCCTTAGCAGACCCATACAGGCCCTATGCTTGCTGCTTCAGTCTCTGTGAGCCCATGTGCCTCCAGCTTAGTTGATTCAATGGGGCATGTTTGCAAACAGACTTAAGTAGAGTGGACTTTCTTAAGGAATAGTCATCACTGGGACCTTAGAAAAAGCTTTCTCTAACAAAAAGGGTAGAAGACACAGTGGTATAACATAACTGCCCTTCAGAGCCATGTCTGAGCCACAGCTTTAGGGCTGCAAAGAGTCTAGAATATCTTCAAGAATCAACCTCTAATGCCAAACATTGAGATCCCAGCGTTACAGTTTCCCACAGCCCATATCCTGGTGATTGAATCAAAGCCCCTCCCATAGTAGATGTGAACCCTCAGAGAAGCTAAGTTCGGCATAGCCTAGTCTGGTTCTGCCCCCATGGCATTCTGGGCCTTGAGAGGAAACCGTGAAAGATGATATTTCAGCAGCTGTTTTGTGGTCACCGTGGGAGACAGCAGGAAACAGTTGAGTCTGCCTCACGACAGGAACTTCAAGACAGGCACCTTTACCTGCTCAGCTTCTCATCATTTTCCAAGTGGAAAATGAAGAGATGGAGTTGGGGGAAAGGGAGAGGACTGGAGTTCCTTCAGAGTAAGCCACAACAAAGTCAGAGGAGGAGTATGTTCCTGTGTGTGTGTGTGTAAAACACAGAATGAGTGTGTCTAAGAGAATATACATATGAGACAGCGGACTGTGAGATGCTGTGTATAAATGCATATGGCAGTGTGTGGTAAACTACCGTAAGTTGTGTGTTGCTTATGCAGACACACTGTGTGTGTGTGTGGGGGGGTATACATGAACACACATGTGTGCCACAAACCAGAGGTGGACCTAAGAGAGAGAGAGAGAGAGAGCATCTCTTGGCCTAGGACTATCTGTCACTGAACCACAGGAAAGCACTTTTCACTGCCTCCTCAGCACGGGGATTATAACAACACCATACCAGGCTTTGCATCTGGCTTCTGGGAACTGAATCCCAGCCCCTGTACATGCACAGCAGTACTTCCCAAGCCGTCTCCCCAAGCTTGCTGTTACTCTGTTTTTGCTTTGGGGTTAATGTGTCCTGAGAACTGCAGATCTGTTTCAGATGTTGGCACTTCCTTCAAGGTAGGTTGTTTAATGACCTCTCTTTTCAGATGGACTTGGGTCCATTTCACATTGACCTTGGCATTTTCATTAATGATGTCAGCTTGAAGCACTATTTTAACTGAGAGGTCCACTAAGAAGGTCCACCAAGATGGCTGATTGTAGTTGCTAGGGGGAGAGTCAGCTGTGCAGTTATTCGCCATTGCTCTTGCTTTTCACAGTCAATGTAGGGAGCAGTTTCCTGGTTGAGACACAGGACTGTAGGGAACCAGGAAACGCTGAAAAGCCCCTCCTGCCTTTTATTTCCTCATCAATACATGCTCAACTTTTTGTTCCTGTGAACCCACCATCAGATCAGCATAAAGACGATGTGATTATTGTCAGGGTCATCTGGGATACACCCCAGAAGCCACTATGAAAGCTTTAAAGAAAATCATAGCCCAGTAAGCTTCATAAATGCTAAACAAAAATGAAAACTTATGTGTCTCACCAAGGCCCTCACTGCTGGTTAAAGAACACCACACACTGCTTTTTTTTTTCTACATACATTTTAATGTGTTGCTTTTGAGAGATTAATTTGCATAATAGCCAGGTGTAGTGGTGCATACCTTTAATCCCAGCTCTTAGGAGGCAGAGGCAGGTAGATGTCTGTGAGTTTGAGACCGGACTGGTCTACAGACTGGGCTACATAGTGAGCCCTTGTCTCAGAAAAAGAAATATATATATATATTTGCATAGTAAATATTGAATGGTTTAAAATTTGCCTGCCCTTGAGCCCATTGGCTTTTAATAAAAATTTATCCTGAAGAAATTGGGAAATTACATTAAAATGTATTCTAGCCAGTGAGATAGCTTAAACTATTCACAAGAAGATCTTACTTATGAAAATTATGGCGTATCTATAAAACAGACTGTGATGTTGTCATTAAAAATTAACTTTTAAGAAAAGAATTAAAATAGAAAGTGTTTATGATGTGTTTTGTGAAATAAAGGCAACATTTGTAATATGTATGGGTACATACAGTTAGACATAAAAGAATTATGCTGAGTACCAGAGAACACATGAAATGTACAGTAACAAGAAGCAGGTAACTACCAATTATAAGTACAGCCTAAAGATGGGTGTTAGGCAGCTCTGGGGCTTGGGAGGTGGGCACAATTTTTATCTTGATCTAATGGTGGGTACACAGGAGGATAAATGGATACATTTTCTTACATGAAAACATGATTCCATTAGAAATATACTTAGCTTCAAGTATATAAAACGATTATCAATGAAATGCTCTTAAAAGACACCATGATTTTCATTGATGAAATAAGTGAGATAAGCAGTGATGCAGTTCAATTGGAAGAGGGCTTGCCTAACAAGCCGGAAGCCTGGGTTCAATCCCACCATCACATGAACTCATCATGGTGGTATTGGGCTCCAATCTCAGCATGCTTGACGTGGAGGCAAAAGTTTTGGCTAAATAGGAAGTAAAGAGTTGGGGGGCAATCTAGTAAACATGAAACCCTGTAGCATGTAAAGATCAATGATGGTTAAGCTTGAGTGCACGATTAGCGGCAAGTCTTTCTTGATATTGCCCTGCCCCAACATTTCTAATATAAGCATACCATAATTTTATGATTAGAAAGTGATTGTCTTCGTGTTTATATTTAGAGAATACTTCGTAAAATCTCTATCAGAATTGGGAGAACAGAAGGACCGCTGAATTCAATAGGCTCAGATCACTCTTTTCTTGGTGCAGCGTAGGCTTTATTACACAGTGATGTGGATAAAGAGCAGGCTGGAGGGAGCACTTAAGGATCTGAGGAGATCAAAACCACACAACACATGAGGACAGTGAGGGTGCGAATGTTTCCTTTCGCTGAGGTGAGCAAATCATTCCAGCTGGATGAGAGACAAGGCTCTATTCTGGGTCAAGATCTAAGCTTACTCCCCCTTCCTGAGCTGGGGCCCCAGTTGTCAGATGTCGGGGTCCTGACACCACACACTATTACTTCACAGCCTGCTGAGACCCCCCCACACACACACACATCATACAAACCAAAATAACAAACCCAAAGGATGCAGCAGAGATGAAGGAAATGACAGAGGCATTGGCTCTATAATAAGTAACCAGTTAACGCAAATATGCCTGGGAATCTAAACAACAGTACGGAGAGGAAGGAACCAGCAAAGAATGCTCAAGGCTACAAGCTCAGAGAGTGAAAGCCCAAAACTGGTCTCCCCTGGGGAGGATTCAAAAGTCTCCTCACCAAGACAACAGGAAGAGAACCCCTGTAATAGCATTAACTTGACAAAGGGCCTATGGATCTATTGACTTTAAGGTCTTATTTGGGTCTCTGGGTCTATTAGTCTTGATAAAGGATGTGGCTTAATTCTACACAGTCTATAATCCCGAATCTAATATAGATCCAGACTCCAGTCTAAAACTACAAATTGTGCTTTAGGGGGTGTACCCCCACAGACTGCACAGGAAAGCCCACTCTGAGTAGCACAAACCTCACGCTAAAAGGAAGATCGGTCACACTCACCTCAGATTTTGTAGCACTGGGCATTGCCGTAGTTACACAGTTCCCTACTTCCCAGGGCTCCCTAAGCTACAGTCAAATGGCCTTATAATAATGGCTTCCTCCTGTCTTTCTCCTTTATACTTTATCAGAAGACTCCAGGTTGCTCACAACAAAAATCTGAGTTTTTTTGGTTATTGCTGTTGTTGTTTTAATTTACTAACGCCTATGTTCAACCTGCAGTTCACAGGCGGGATAAACAAAGATGGCTATGAGTGCAGCCCCACAGAAAATTAGAAACTTGACACATTGTAAGATTTGTGGGGGGAGGGGAGGTGGAAGGATTGATTGCTCATTTCTCAAGCATGAATTGTGTTGATGTGTTGCAAAGGGAAATGTTGAACGTGCCTTCTACAGACTTTCTTATTCTCTGCTCTCCAATATTCCAGGTTTGTCTCTATCACATAAGACTGCAAACAGCTGCAGATGAGTACTGGGCATTTTAAGTTCCTGCTCCCTGTCAGCCTGGTAAAACCCTGTTCCGGGTTAAGTCTGACACCATAGGACAAGTTCTTGACTAAGGAGCTCTCAGTTCCTTGTGAGAATAGCCGGCCAGTGAGCTTGAATCTCACCTACAGATGTAAAGTTTATAGCACAGTGTCTGAAATTTCAGGAAAAGGGGGCCTTGGATTTCATTGTCCACCTGAAAGTGATGGTCACATGCATGAAAGGCCAAGGAAAACACTGTGTTCCAGCACACCACCGCCAATGGTTTCTTTGATGTCTGTGCCTACAAGAATCCTGGGAGACTGGCAGAATCGGAGTCATATGGAAGATGTGGGGTTTTTCGTTCCAAGGTTTCTTTTATAATTATATTGATTTTATGCATATGAATATTCAGTAATCCAAAGGAAAGTGTTCCTGTAGGGTTTGGCAACGATGATGATGATGGATTTGCTGAAGACACTGACCCATCCTGTTTGTGGGTAACCATCTCAGCCATGTGAGAAGGGGTAGGCCAGTCACTAGGAGAAAACAAAGTTGGGGTTTGGGGACAGGCTTATGAATAGAAGCTGAAGGATCCTAGTGTTCTGCTTCAGGGACTCAGGGTCTGTAGCTTCTGTCCCCAGGAAGGTAAGGGCTCTAAGATGAATTCAAGCCTCCAGTTTGTAAAGGGTCATTATCCAGTGGTTTACAGCCATCTGTTCCTTACCCTCTCGAAGGGTGGAAATGAGGAAATGATCTGAAATTGCAGGAAAATAAACTGAGCCTAGACCAAAGGCACTTACAGAATGAGGTTTGTGGAATGTCAGAAACCCCAGTGGGTTGTGACATTTCCTCCTTTGACCTCATCCAGGACCCAGACAGCTATTTAAGCTTCTGGGATGACGTCTTCGTAATTCAGCTGGGACAAGTTTCTGAATCTTCTCAAACTTTAAAATATAATTAAATGTCACCAATGTCATTTTAAGTAAGTTACTCACTTCTGCCTTAAAACTTTAGTCTGGCTAGAAAGAACCTTCTACCTCATAAGGAGGGCAGTCTCTGTGGAGCTGCTGACCCACCATTTCTGGTAACGAGTTTTTATTTACATGCTGCCTAGATCTGGGGCCATTCCCTTATATCATGTATATCGCCTTGTTGGCTAAGCACCATGCAGTATGACAACTCCAAGTGAGTCGGAGGCAGACCCTTGAGTAGATCTTCCCACGCCTTCTAATCCCAGAGAAAACCCAAAGGTAGAAGTTGGCAAGCTTTCCTTAAACTAGCTCGCAATGCCTGGCAACACTGACTTCCTACCCTTCCTCACTCCTGCACCCTGTACTACATGCCACGGTTTCACCTGGTGGCCACCTACTGCTCTGCGGATATTGTTGCCCTTCTTATTCCTGGTAAGCTGCAAGTGTTCCATTTTCTCTACATCTTTCAGCCTTTCAGTATGGCTCTGTCTGGGCTCTCATAAACTGAATTCCCTTTGAGCATCTCTTCATCCACAGAGAATGTAACACTCATTTTGATAAACTACAAGCACATCTTTCTAACAAGCATTGGTAGACTTAGAGCAACCCTGGAGATAATTTGTCATCTCTTTGTCTAATTACTCCCATAAATGCACATTAAGAGGGAGAATGAAGAACATGAATGATAGTCAAACAATTGTGAGACTGTTCTCAGCATAAATACTAGAAATCATACCATTGATAAATGGGAGAATTTCAGTGCATGGACTGTAACAAAAACAGTGCTCTTCCCATACCCCGCCCTTCACGTGCTCCTCCCATACACCTCACTTCATGTATTCTCGAAGCACCCCCACTTCATATGTTCCTCTCATATCCTCTGCTGTATGTACTCTTTTCCTTTTATTTTGAGTCCAAATACCACTGCTCTAACGGGAGTAGGGCATCCACTGGAACACAGCTCATTTACCAGGGGCACACCTCTAACAAGAAACTGACGATCCCTCCCCAGCAACATCAACTACCTATACTCCTTATCTAGTCAGAGGAAACCCTCCTGAGCTCCTCTCCATCCATGCTGGAATTGGACTGGGTTGAGCTTGTGCTGGCCTTGTGCAGGCAAAAGCAGCTGTCATGAGTTCATGTGGGCAAGAGCCTTGTCATATCTGTAAGATACGACATCAATCTTCCCCATCTTCTGGTTCTTTTGAGAGCAGAGCCAGAGGTGACTTGCTTAGCTAGGCCCAGCCAAAGACTTTTTGCTCTCTGTTCAGCCAGTGAGATCCTCAGAGTTTCAGTGCACCCAGGTGCAAGCTATACTGGTTTTACAAGGCAGGCAGAAGACAAGAATCATAAGATAAATGTGGCTCTCTCAACATTTCAGAGGAAGGGCTGGGAGGCCAGGCAGTGTATTCGGCAGCACTGGAGTCTTCTGCAGGTAGTGCTTGCCAGGATGCTGTGTGGAACTGTGAGGATAAAGCCAAAGCTGCAATGAAGACTGCTGTGAAGCTGAGCTGCCAAGGGCTCAGAATCCTTGCCAAAGTAAGCTGTAGGGAAGGTGTAAACTGCCCAACAGAGGGCACAGAGGCTGAAGCCAGGAACGCTGCAGAGGCGAAGCTGCCCAAACCCTGAAAGATCTAGCATGTCCAGAATGATCTGTGCTGGTCACAGAGATGTTAGATTTAGTGTAATTTTTTATTGTAGAAAAAATTACACTAAATTTCTCCAGGATCAGAGATTGCAGTTGAGTTGGCTTTGAGTCATAGAAGTTGGACTTTTGAGCAAAGATGGAATAATTGAGATTTTCAAGTCCCTGAAAGAAGGACCAAATGGATTTTGCATTAATAATAAAGATAAACCTTTGGGAGCCTGAAGTTGAATGCAGTGGTTTGGGGCTGGGGCTCAAGGGTAGAGATCTAGATTCTTAAAAGCCAGGTCATTGGCTTGATCCCAGCAACAAAGGGGGAAAAATGCCATGGTTTGAATAACTGGCCTTCAAAGGTCTATGCGCTAGGAGTCTGGTTGCCAGCCTATGGCCTTGTAGGGGGATGGTAGAATCTTTAAAAGGTAGAACATAGTGGAAGGCATTTAATTATTTCGGCATGCCTTGAAGAAGGCAGTACAAATGCCATTCCTTGCTCTTCTCCTGTTCTGGCCTTGTGGTAAACAGTGTGTCTACATGAAATTCCCACCTTGCCATAGACCCAGAAGCAACTGGGCTTAACCAGTCAGATATTGGAACCACCAAACCTGTGAGCAAAAATAAGCATAATCATTATTTGTAAGCTGTTGGATTTGAGCTCTCTGTACTAGTAACAAGAACACAGCAACAAGCAACACAGCAACACAGTGGGAAAACCTTGATGATAGTGATTTGACTCCTACTTGCAGTTTAGTTTCAAGTTATTAATCTACATTATAGAGTCTGTTTGAATCAATGATAATAACGAGAACTCATTGACTAACACAATCAGTTATGTGCATTTTAAGGTTTATCTGGCCTTTGTTAACATTATTTATATCTCAGCGCAATTACAAAACACATGCAAACATAAGCATGCGCACATGTGTACACAAATGCATACATGTAATAAAAACTTCCTGGAAACATGTACCCATGAAGCAACACTGGTTTTTATACTCTTTATTGTGACAGTAAGGACTGAATTCAGGGCCTGATTCACAGGGGGCAAACATCCTTCCACTGAGCTATATTATAGCTCCTGTTTCCTGAAGCCAGCATACTAGTGGATGCATACTCATCTGGAACTCATGGCCCTGCCTCCCTTTGTGGGTTCTGGGCTTGCAGGCATCCATCCCTACTCTTGACTGAGCAGCACTTTTAAAGCAGCTGTTGAAAGCTTGTTAAATGAAAAGTGACTCCTGGGTAAACAAAATATAAAATCCTGTTACTTGATGTGGATTTTCATTCAAGTTTCTTTAATTACATAGGTAGCCTCTATTTTATTGAATATTCTCAATCTTCGATATTTTAGGCAATGCAGTAGAAAAGACAACAGGTTGCTATTCTGAAGAAGCTCGCAAGTTCCAAAGAAGGGAAAGCCTTCCAAACTGCATATAATACAAGAGGAGTTATCGCTAGAAAAGAACTTGGCTGAGTACAGCAGGCGTCCACAGAATGTAAGCTAAGTCTTCATGGAGGGTCTGGCTTCTAAGCCTGCTCTTTGAAGATGGAATGGATTTAAGTAGGCAGTGGGATCATAGAGCAGGAGGAGTGGGCAAGATAAGCACCTGAGCGTGCGCTTAGAAAGGCTAGGGTTGCTGTTCCAGGTTAGGGATGTATCATTCATTCTGGATCTAAGAAAGTGAGAGGGGCCTGTGCTTATTCACTGATAGAACCATGTTAAAGATAGTGATGAGGATAATGACTGAACAATTTGGAGATATTCTGAAACAGAAAGCAGAGGAGACTGGTTACCGAAGTCTGTGGGAGAGGGCCAAGGGCCTGGATGGCAGGAAATGCCATTGAAACCAACAATAAGGAAAGTATATCAAGATGAGCTTTAGAGAAAAAAAAATCTCATCTGTATAAGGTCTCAAAGGTCTCAACTGACTGAATCAAATATGACACAGAACAGAGAGTAGGAGTCCAAAGAGGCTGTGAGGTTCTGATCCTGGAGAAAGCCACACATTAAAAGCAGAAGAGAAGATATAACTGAGTACAGATGAAACACCCAGATGGAGTGACAAAGCACATGTTTCTAAGGAGGGCCCTTCCGGAGTAAAAGGGAGTATAAGGTGGGAACCAAGAGATACTTCCATAGATGAATGTACCTTTTCCTCATTTATGAGCCTTTTGGGGGGACCCTGCATTTTATGAGGCATATAGTTCAGTGCTTTGGATGACACATGTGAACTTGGTCAGGAGGTCAGTCTTTGCAGCCCTATGACACGGTATGTGCTATGAACATTAAAGCACATTTGTGAAGCATTCAATGTGTTGATAGATGATTGCAAATGTCAAGTATAAAGTTAAAGGCTCTGTCCTCATCTTGAAAAAATATATATAATGGCCTACATG
The DNA here is from genome assembly GCA_028658305.1 of Pachyuromys duprasi. Taxonomy (NCBI): domain Eukaryota; kingdom Metazoa; phylum Chordata; class Mammalia; order Rodentia; family Muridae; genus Pachyuromys; species Pachyuromys duprasi. The sequence goes on from CM053747.1 coordinate 5,472,927, forward strand.
ACACTGAAAAGAGAATTACTCACAAAGGTGTATGTGTGTACACTCACGTGTTCATTCAGGCTCTGCCTGTAAACACATACATACATGCATGTGCAGATATCAGGGGGAGAGAAGAGAAAAGATGAAAAGGGGGAAGGGCAAGGCAAGGAAAGAGAAAGCAGAGAGGGTATAGGAGAGGAGTAGAGGAATGAGAATTTGTTTTCAGTACTCAGTGTTAAAACATCTAAGGTTCTGAAGGTTTGGAAAGTTCATGAAACCCACACTGGGAAGGTGACTTTGTGTGTGGGAGCTGTGATGTGGTGCTTACAGCAAGCTGTTCCAACATGGTGGTGAGCTAGTTCTCTTTCAGAAGCTGTTTCTGTGCTCTTTGCTTGACATGACCTTCCCTGACATTCTTCCTAGGTTTGCTCAAGTGCTAGCGACCAGGATATAAACAGTTACTTCCCACCCTACCCCACTCCCCAGATTCCCTGTACCTCTGTGGTTATCATCTCCAAACACGCTTTCCTTATTTCTTTGTTTATATTTGTATCATCCATAAGAATGAAATTTCTGGGTATAAATCCCAGTATTTCAGGAAGGAGCTGCCTCACAGGGGTTACTAAACTGTTGGTGAATATTAATATTCACTATTGATTTGTCTTTCAGTTAAACAACAGTTATTCCTAAACCAGCTGTATACCCAAGTCACCAAAGAGAGCCTAGGATTTATTTAATTAACTTAGAGCACAATGTTGGGCAATAGTTACTCCATCCTAAACCTCCAAGCATGCGTAGTTTCATCCCATTCAGATTTCCCACATTAATCATGCTTTTAGTCATATTTTAGGTCCTGTTCATTTCCTGGTGGTTCCAAGTCCTCTCCAGCTGATCTCTCCTCCCTGACTCCTCCCACTCACTCTTTTTCCTCACCTTCAGACCATGATGTCCCACCCCGTTCTCTCCATTGCTCAGCATTGGCTGGTTGTTTTATTGACAATACAGAGAACAAATGGTGGCATGTTTATACAAAGTTGAGACAGGTGATGCTTAGAATAAACATCACAATGCAATGTCCGGATTGAAACTGGGTCTTGGGGTAGAGAAATCAGCATTTGAATGAACAAGGGTAAATTGTATACATTCCACAAGAGCATTATAGCAACACTCAACCTACAAGATGAAGGAAAGATTGAACAACTGGCTGCAGGCTTGCTCTTCAGTATTCTTTCCTTCTGGAGTGCTGAAGGACAACACATCCTTCAGCCTTGTTATCCTTTGAATCAGCAAGCTCCAGGGCCTTATGACTGTTGGTCCCTCTGGAGTCTTTCCCTCTCTCTTCATTCATCCTCTGCTACCTGGCTAACAAAATTCAACCAGCATCCAGCAAGAGGGTTACTGCAACCCTGGAAATTAGTCAAATTCACCAGTGAGAGGCTTGCTTAGCACTGGCTACACTTTGTAATTATTTGGGACAAAGTAATTTTTGTTCTCCTCTTCTGGAAATGAAGACCAATTATGCAGAGGATACTTCTTGTTCATTGTGTACTCTGCCTTACTGTCTGTCTGTCCACTTCGCACAGTATGCAACAGATAGTCAAGAATGTTTTTCACATCAGTATAACAAATCCACAAATGAATGACAACTTGCATTTAGATATTATAGCTTCCGGCATGTTAAGAGAATTGGAGAAACTAAGTCAAACAGTGGGTAATTGCACAAGTGGGCATGAGCAGAGAAGGCAGTGGGCTCTAATTTATTTCTGAGATCCAGATGTAGTTAGCATGGTGCTAACAATATTTTTCAACCTTGACTCCCCTGAAGCTTGAGCTTCTGTTTCTGGTGGCAGGCACATGTCTGGCATTGTGGGGGTTCAAAATACACCCCCAGGCCTCTCCATTCTGCATGGGTCACCACAGCTATCTGACACTAGCTATGACAACAATTGTTTCCACATATTGCCAAATGTCCCCATGAAGCAATATTACCCCCAGTCTACACACACTGTTTATATGAATTTCAAGATATTAAGAGACCTTGAAAAAATATGAGGAACAAAATAGAGAAAGAGGGCAAGCAAGTGAACGGGAGCACATGTAGGTGACAGCACAGAAACAAAGGGGTTGAAGAGTGACAACTGCAAAGGCTTCTGAGCCCACGGGAATCTGAGACAGTGCAGAGTTAGGTGTGATTACACTATTTTCTCCAGAAATGTACAGCAACATAAATGAAGAAGGGGAAGAGCAGACAATGAGCTGACCCAACGTGGACCTGCTTGCCATACAGGAAAAAAGAAAAAGCAAGAAAGTGAGAATGTTTAAGTTATTTGATCATAGATTTATGTCGGTCACAGAAATGATAGCTGTAGAGCCCAAACTTGACAAATATTGAGCCATGTAGAAGGGCCTTAGAGTCTTAGTTTATATCCTGGAAAGTGTCATTTCTGAGGATGACACCAGACAACATTTTAAAGACCCTCAGGGGATTCCAAGGTTCACAGACACCAGACACCAGCTCTTAAAGCTCTTCTCCCATGTTCCCGAAGTGTCATCCTGATCTGCAGCACTGCAACACCAGGCTTTGCCCAGACCCACTGCCACGGTGACTCCATGAAGAGGCCCTCCTGATGGTGTGTGTGCACTGACGCATGAGAAGCAAGGCTCTTAAAGAGAGAGCAGGGCATTTGGAGTGGTATCTTTGAAAAAAAAAATGTTTACTACTCATGCCTGTAATCTCAGTCCTGGGGAGGCAGGTGGATCTGTGTGAGTTCAACGCCAGCATGGTCTAGAAAGTGAGTCCAGGACATCCAGGACTACATAGAGAACCCTGTCTCGAAAAAAAGAAAGAAAGAAAATGTTTAGCAGTGGTCTGCCATCCTTTTCATCTCTGCAGCATAAGACTGGCATCACTGTGCCTGCAAAGCATGAGAAGGCAACGTGACACTCTGTCTGGGGGGGGCCACGCTTACTCACAGGCATAGGCAGGACATTGTTCTAGAAGGTAAATCAGATAAGTGTTTTGTTTCTCATTCCTATGTGTGTGTGTTGTTCGTTCAAAGGACAAAGAAAACACAAGGAGGAAATGTTTGGCATTTTCTTTGTGTCACCTCAGAGAGTTTCCACTTATTGTTGACCCTCTGTGAAAAAAAAAATCCCATAGGAACCTCTCAGTGTGCCCAAGAGAGGCTTATCCCGGAATCTGCCTCTGTGCTTAGACTTAAGTGGCCACTGCCTGAGTGACCTGCTGCTTTGGTTTTTTTCTGTATTCCAAATGAGGCTGGTGTGTGTGTGTGTGTCTGTCTGTGTGTGTGTGTGTGTGTGTGTGTGTGTGTGCATGCATTAGAGGAAGAGTGAAAATTTTGCTAGAAAACCCTACGATCCTCTAACTTTCATGACATGGGATACAATCAACTGTTTTTCCTTGCCTTTTATCATTTTCTCATTGGACTGAAATATAATCCTTTACAACTGTCAGCAGTACCCTTCCTCGTCTTCCTGTAGGGAGGGGAGCCCCTGAAAGCCTTGTTATCTGCAGTTACCCTGGGCTGCCATGAAACGGCTTTCAGTGTCCTGCAGCCGAACCTGTACAACAAGTGAATGCTGGTGTTTGTCTAATAGCGCCCACAGCAGAGGACAGTTTCCATCTGAGAAAAGAGATGCAATTAACATAGAATCACAGTTCAGTATTCGCTTAACAGGAGAATTATTTATTGGTATGCAGAATAAGGTGAGAGTACAATGTTTGAAATGAGTAAATAAAGCAAGAGAGACCTATGCTTGGCTCACTCGTAATGTCTCCCCTTGGATATTATTTTTTATCCGATGTATATTATTTCCATTGTGGTTCCTTTACAGTAGATGTGACTTCTCCAGAGCTGGAGTCCCTCTTCATTGACTTTGGTTCAGTCCTTGAGTGTAAATGCATTGTGTGTGAATACCTGACACTGAAGGGCAGCTTCTCCCTTCTCTGAAAGCTACAAACACCAACCTTGAGAAATACAAACAGGATGCAAACCAGATGAATCAGAGAACTAAGCAAGGTGTCTCTTCAAGCCCACTCTGCAGCTATGATCTTTTTGCTTGTCTTGTTTTGTCTGGTTTTTCAAAACAGGATTTCCCTGTGTGTAGCTCTGGCTGTACTGAAACTCACTTGGTAGACCAGGCTTGGCCTTGAACCCACAGAGTTCACTTGTCTCTGCCTCCAGAGTGCTGGGATTAAAGAAAGGCATATGAAAGATCCCCTGTGGATAGTTTCTTCTGCAGTTGGCTTTTGCTTTTCAAAGAAACTAAGCACATGTTTTCTGTTAGAACCAGGATGCATGTTGTCATCACCAATGACTTACTACATAGGGATGTACTGAGAAAAGACACAGTTCTGTGCAGCCCGTAGCGAACTCTGTAGCTGAGAATGACTTTGAACTTCTGAATTTCCTGCCTCTACCTCTGGAGTACTGGAATGACAGGTGTGTGCCACCAGGTCTGGTCAAATTCAAGGACACTTGTGAATGCTCAGCAGGCACTTTTCTAACTGAGCCTAATCCCTAACAGGTACTTACTATGCTGACACTCATTAGATGTATGGAAGAAATAGGACATGAAAGTTCCATATTAACTGAGAATAAACAGCTAAAAAGTGACATGCTTGGGATATGAACCCAAGCAATCTAGCTCCAGAATCTGCACTGACCACATTGCCACTTTGGGCTTTCTCCTAATCCATATTTAAATCACTTGATTATATATATATATATATATATATATATATATATATATATATATATATATATATAACCTATGCATTATAACACATTCTCTACATAATTTAATAGAGCCAATTATTTGCTTCTACAACATTTGCTGGAAACCACAGCTCTAAAGATGAGGAAGTGCTGCGTTGGGAAGAGCTTCTCAATCTAATGACACCCTAACATTCTTTTCTTTAGAGACAGTGGGAATAAGCTTGGGTGCCTGGTTTTCTCCTGGGGCTGGGCAGACACAGAACATCTGGTTAAATACCTTGTTTTGAAATCAGAACACCTGGGTTACAGCCCTGGGGCTGACCCTTTTTGCCCTGGTGACCTTATCAAGCTTCCTGATTTAGTCTTAATCCCAGATTTCTTACATATGAAAGGGCTGTGAAATGTCTTTTGCTGGTATTGTAAAGATTCCATGGGATGTGCAGGCAAAGGGTGGGCAGGTAGTGTGCCCTTAATATCACCTGGTGATTATCAGGTAGGTGTGAGCCGTGTGTCAGTAGCTATGTGTGAGGATTATAAAACACTGAGGTAACACTGAGGTAATCACTAATCATGAATGACTTATGTTCTATCGTAAATTATTAAGTTAACAGTCCCTATATTTCTCTTAGTTTATTTGGGGAGCCTATCAATACCTGTCCTTAAATACATGTACATTTGGGGGATTGTTCATAAAGATTGTGTGTGTATACATGTTTGTGTGTGTGTGTGCATGTGTGTGTGTGTGTGTGTGTGTGTGTGTGTGTGTCTGATATAGGGACTGAAACCCAGGGCATTGTATATACTAGGCAGATGCTCTACCACTGCCAGACATTCCAACCTTTATAAAGATTTACTTTTCCAAATCCTATAAAGATGTATTTGTCTATTTTTATTTTATGTGTATGGATGTTTGTTTGGTGCTTGGTGTCTGTGCCTGGTTGCCATAGAAACCAGAGGATGGCATTGAATTCCCTGGAACAAAGAGTTCAGGTGATTATGAGCCACCATATGGTTGCTGGGAACAGCACCTACGTCCTCTAGAAGAGCAACCGTACTCATAATTGCTGGTCCTTCTCTCCAAACCACAAAGATTTTAAAAGTTGACCTAGGCATAGTAGCTCAACTCTGTAGTCTTAACACTAGCGAGGCCAAGGGAAGAGGATTTCGGTGAGTTCAAAGCCAGCCTGAGATACATAGGGAGCTCCAGAGCAGCCTGGCTACAAAGTGAGATCCTGTCTCAATAATAATGACAATAATGATATTAATAATAACAATGGCATCATCTTACAAACCAGTAAACAAGACTTTTTAAAAGGGTTCTTAAATCAGTTTTTGATAGGTTATACAGAAAGAAATTTTGGTCATTGCTCTCAAACACAAAAAAGAAACAGTTTTCTCACATCCCATAATTGTCACGGTGACTATTGTGTCTTCCGTCTGCAGCTTCATCACATTATCTCCTCAGGTGGCATATCAGGCAATTTCTTCTTCGGTCTCCCTAGGTGAGTTGTTAGAATGCCAATCAAGGCCACACATAAAAGACAGAAGGTTGCATCAGATTCGTCTGTAGGCCAGAGAGTAAATAGCTGGTATCATTTATTACCAATCAAAAATCTATTTGCCAAGAAGATAAACTGACAGAGATTACTCAGATATATTATCTCTGTTAAAAAGGTACCATTGCTGATTAGGCCTATCAATTTCCTTTTATAGTTCCTTTTAAATTACCAAGTCTTCATGTTAATGTAAAAGGCGTGCAATCGTAACAGGAGCCGTAGACATGGTCTCCTCGGGGCCTCCTGCAGAATTTGGAAAGAGAGGTGAGTGAAGAAAGATTTAAATTCATGATTAGGTCTTGAAAGGCCTCCTTGCAGATGTGCTGTGATTGAGGCGTAGTGCCTCACACAAGGATGAGCTGTGCCTCCTGCCGGCCTCCCTCCAGTTACTGGGGGGGGACTGTGCAGAATGAGTCAAACAACCCAGTTAGAACAATGAGATTGCATTTTACAAATGTTTTATAGGTGGGTGAAGGGAAGGATGCTACAGTAAAGGAACCAGGTGTTTGTCAAAAGGAGAGAGATTATCTTCACCTGAATTCCATGACGCTACTGCCAGGGAGGAAATGGAACAAATGGAGTAAATTCTTCTTCCTAGTGCAAGTGCGGGACTGTATTCCCCAGCACTGGAAAGAAGAAAATACTTGATTTGCTTCGAATTATCTTCTCTTGCCACTGAGACAGAAAATAAAACAATCACATGCCAACCCAAGAACACCTCTCTTCTCGTTCCTCACTTCATATCCTTACCTTGAATGCCATGTCAGGTCTAGCTTCCTGTACAGAGTTTGGGCCATCTAAATATATAAGAGTGAAGTATGTCACTGAACAAGAAGGTCTTTGTGGAAGGATTATTGCAATGAGTCAAATGCTTGGAGTTCTGGAGTCCTAGCCACAACCACCAACACCTTGTGATTTGCTGTAGACAGTTGCAGAAAAACATCTTGATAGAATCATTGGTACCATCACAAGCAAATGTAGACAGAAAAGATCATGGAGCAAGAGGAGGGAGAAAGATGCTATATGAAGAAAATAAAAGTTTAAGCCAAATCTGCCAAAACATATAATTAAAGTCACAATCTTAAGACCTAATATTAGTAAAAACATTTTGGAGTAAAAGGTAAGTGATAAGGGAACATTTTAGAGGAAAAGATAATTACTCTGGTTTAACATTCTATTCTTGGCCTGAGATATATTTCCCTGTGTTCATTAGCTACTAAGTAAAACCAATTACTTCAGGATATTTTATTTTTTTTATTACAATTTATTCACTCTGTATCCCATCTGTACCTCCCTCGATCCTGCTAGCCCACCCTCCCTCTCTCATCTCCTCCCATGTCCCTCCCCCTGTCCACTGATAGGGGAGGTCCTCCTCGCCTTCCAGCTGACCCTAGTCTATCAGGTCTCAATAGGACTGGCTCCATTGTCTTCCTCTGTGGCCTTGTAAAGGCTGCCCCCACCTCAGGGGAAGGTAATCAAAGAGCCAGCCCATGAGTTCATGTCAGAGACAGTCTCTGTTCCCCTTACTAGGGAACCCACTTGGACAATGAGCTGCCATGGGCTACATCTGTGCAGGGTTCTAGGCTATCTCCAGGAATGGTCCTTGTTTGGAGTATCAGTCTCAGAAAAGACTCCTATGCCCAGATTTTTTTGGTTCTGTTGTTCTCCTTGTGGAGCTCCTGTTCTCTCCATGTCTTTCTATCTCCCCCTTCTTCCATAAGATTCCCTGTACTCTGCCCAAAGTTTGGCTATGAGTCTCAGCACCTTCTTTGTTACCCTGCTGGGTAGAGTCTTTCAGAGGCCCTCCGTGGTAGGCTCCTGTCTTCTTCCCTGATTTCTCCCTCTTCCAATGTCTATCCCATTGGTCTTCTGAATGAGGATTGAGCATCTTACCCAGGGTCCTTCTTCTTGCTTAGCTTCTTTAGGTGTACAGATTTTAGTATGTTTATCCTATATTATATGTCTAATTTCCACTTACAAGTGAGTATATATCATGTGTGTCTTTTTGCTTCAGGGATATCTTATTCAGGATGATCTTTTCTAGTTCCCACCATTTGCCTGCAAACACACTACCACAACCAACATCAAGATAAAAGGATCTAACAGCCATGATCATTAATCTCTCTCAACATCAATGGACTCAATTCTCCAATAAAAAGACACAGACTAACAGATTGGATATGTAAATAAGACCCAACAATCTGTTGCATACAAGAAACACACCTAAGTCACAAAGATAGACATTACCTGAGGTTAAAGGACTGGAAGATGGTTTTCCAAACAAATTTACCCCAAAAGCAAACAGGAATAGCCATTCTAATATCTAATAAAATAGAATTTCAACCAAAATTAATCAAAAGAGATGGGAAAGGACACCTCATACTCATCAAAGGAAAAATCCCCCAAGAAGACACAAAAATTCTGAACATGTAAGCTGCAAATACAAGGGTACCCACATTTGTAAAAGAAAAATTAATAAAACTTAAACCACACATAGATCCCTACGTATTAATAGTGGGAGACTTCAACACCCCACTCTCAACCAAGGACAGGTCTACAAAACAGAAATTAAACAAAGAAAGAGATGCCATGAATCAAATGTACCTAACAGATATCCACAGAACCTTTCACCTGAACATAAAATAATTTACCTTCTTCTCAGTACCTCATTGAACCTTCTCCAAAATAGACCATATAGTTGGTCACAAAACAAGCCTCAAGAAGATTGAAATAATCCCGTGTGTCCTATCAGACCACCATGGACTAAGGCTGGACCTCAACAACAACGGAAATAGCAAAAAGCCTACACACACATGGAAACAATTTGCTACTCAATGACAACTAGGTCAGGGGAGAAAGAAGGAAATTAAAGACTTCCTAGAATTCAATGAAATTGAAGGCACAACATACCCAGACTTATGGAAAACAATAAAAGCAGTGCTAAGAGGAAAGTTCATAGCACTAAGTGCTTTCATAAAGAAATTTGAAACATCTCATACAAGCAACTTAATGACTCACCTGATAGCCCCAGGGGAAAAAAAGAAGAAGCAGACACACCTAAGAAGAGTAGATGGCTGGAAATAATCAAACTAAGGGCTGAAATCAATAAACTAGAAAAAGGGGGGGGGCAATTCAAAGAATTAATGAAACAAGGAGCTGGTTCTTTGAGAAAATCAACAAAACAGACAAACCTTTGGCCAAACTAACTAAAAGGCAGAGAGACACTATCCAAATCAACAAAGTCAGAAATGAAAAGGGGGACATAGTGACAGACACTGAGGAAATCTAAACAATCATTAGGTCTTACCTCAAAAGTCAATATGCCACAAAATTTGAAAATCTAATGAAATGGACAATTTTCCTGATTGATTCCACTTTGGGCCATTTTTAAGGGCAGTCCTCAACAAAAAATGTTATCCTTTAAGCCCTACATTGTAGCTCTTAAGCACAGCTTACTGAACAATACTAAGAGCTATTCTGCTTTTTCAGGTATCAATTTAGTTGTTATGTACATATCTATATATACCTGCGAGGTTGATGTGCTTTGATAATATTTATGCCCTGCATTATTCTTTATCGCTCTCCCCATTCCAGGTTCCCCACCACATCCCCAATAATCCCCCTTTGTGTTTCATACCTTTCTTGTTTTAGTAGGTTATGCATCCGCTGGCTAGTTTTATGTCAACTTGACATAGTCATCAGAGAGGAGGGATCATCAATTGAGAAAATGCCTCCATTTTCAGGCTGCAGGCAAGACTTTAGAACATTTTCTTCATTGGTGATTTATGCGAGAGGGCCCGGCCCATTGTGGGAGGTGCTTCCCTTGGTCATGGATTCTAAACGGAAGCATGCTGAGCAAGTCGTTATGCAGCACCTCTCCATGGCCTCTGCATCATCTCCTGTCTTCAGGTTCCTGACCTAGTTGAGTTACTGTCTTGACTTCCTATAATGATCAACAGTGATGTGGAAATGTATGCGAAATAAACCCACAAGTTGCTTTTGGTCATGGTGTTTCATCACTACAATGGAACAATAACTAAAATAACACATATCAAAGAAATATGGAGTACTTGTCATTCTTAACAAATTCGTATTAATTCTTTGAGATTTTTCTACAGTGTACTTTGATCACAATCATAGCTTGCCTCAATTCCTTCTAGATCAAACTGCTTTCATACCCACCGAACTTTGATGTTTCTCTTTTAAACCTACCACATTCAATTTGTGTTTCCTATATACTTTTGTATTGTGCTTTCCACTGGAGGGTGATGGACCTACCAGAGGCTACACCCGTAAAGAAAACTGAACCTAAAGAAAGAAAGAAAAAAATAGAAAGAAACAGACTGTTCCTTTCTCAGTAGCTATTAATTGCCAATATCTTCTCAGATAGGAATGAGACTTCACTCTCACTTTCCTCTCCATATTGAGATTTTGCTTGGCAGAGTTGTGGATGTAAAAAGCACAAGATATGGTGAGTTACATTACAAGAATTATCTGAAAATGTAAAGTCAATTAAATATTTTTAAAAATCTATTCATGTAATTTGTTCCCTGCATAAAAGCAAAGAAAATGATTTCAATGGATTCAAAACACAGGCTAATAAAATCTAGCATTTATTATTACCTGCAGAAACTACTCTACACAGACCTGCTCACTTATTTTTACTGCTGCTCTATTCATAATATCCAGAAAATGGAAACCACTCAGATGTATTTCCACTGATGAATGGGATAGTGAAAATGGCATAATGAAAAAAATATTTACACATGGAATACTGTCCATTGATCAAGGAAAATAGGATTATGAAATCTTCAATGGACGAAGGTAAAAACAACCATTCTAAGTGAGATAATCCAAACCCAAACCAACTCAACATATCGGCTAATAAAATCTAGCATTTATTATTACCTGCAGAAACTCTGAACAAGGTAAGAGCTGAGGATAATTTCCTTAACCTGATGTGTCTCAAACCCTAAATCTTCAGTGTTGGCTTCACTGAAACATTTTTTTCAATCAGGAAGAAAGCAATAGTGCCTGCTATCATTACAACTCCTCAACTTTGCACCGGAGGCTCCTGCTAGTAAGATAAGAAAAATATATTTAAAAAATAATAACTGCAAAGGAGGAAATCTCTTACAGCAGAAAATTATACAGCACCATAGCAAAACACTATATATAACCCACAGGGAAGTTATTAGATTTTGTAAATGAATTTTAACATTACTGAGAACAATTCAATGTAAAATATTGATGCGAACATTCCTACAATAAACTATTTATATCTTATAGAAATATATCATTTGAAACAGCAATAAGTAAAACTGGGCAAAGTATTGCATTATTTCTTTTTAAAATTTATTTACTTTTTATTAATTACAGTTTATTCACTTTGTGTCCCAGCTGTAGCCCCTCTCCTATCTTCTCCCAATCCTACCCTTCCTCCCTCATCTCCTCCCAGGTGAATTGATAGAGAAGGACCTCCTCTGACTCTAGCCTATCAGGTCTCATCAGGACTGGCTGCATTGTCTTCCTCTGTGACTTGGTAAGGCTGCTTCCCTGATCAAAGAGCAGGCCACTAAGTTCATGTCAGAGACAGTCCCTGTTCCCATTACTATGGAACTCACTCGAACACTGAGCTGCCATGGGCTAAATCCTTGGTTGGAGTATCAGTCTCTGAAAAGACCCCTGTGCCCAGATTTTTTTGGTTCTGTTGCTCTCTTTTTGGAGCTGCTGTCCTCTCTAGTTCTGTTTTTCCCTTTCTTTCATAAGATTCCCTGCACTCTGCCCAAAGTTTGGCTATGAGTCTCAGCATCTTCTTTGATAACCTGCTGGGCAGAGGCTTTCAGAGGGCATCTGTGGTAGGCTTCTGTCCTCTTGCCTATTTTGCCTGCAAATTTCATGATTTCCTTGTTTTTTTATTGCTGAGTAGTATTACATTATATAAATATACCACAATTTCTGTATCCATTCCTCTACTGAGGACATCTGGGTTGTTTCCAGATTCTGGCTATTACGAATAAAGCTGCTATGAACGTGGTTGAGCAAATGTCCTTGTTGTATACTTGAGCATCTTTTGGATATATGCCTAGGAGTGATATAGCTGGAAGTTTATATTCCCACCAGCAATGGAGGAGGGTTTCCCTTTTCTCCACATCCTCTCCAGGATGTGTTGTCACTTGAGTTTTTGATCTTAGCCATTCTGATGGGCATAAGGTGAAATCTCAGGGTCATTTGATTTACATTTCCCTGATGACTAAGGATGCTGAGCATTTCTTTAAGTGTTTCTCTGCCATTCGATATTCCACTATTGAGAATTCTCTGTTTAGCTCTGCACTTCATCTTTTAATTGGATTACTTGTTGCTTTTTAATTTCTTGAATTCTTTATATTCTGGATATTAGCCCTCTGTCTGATATAAGGTTGGTGAAGATCCTTTCCCAGTCTATAGGCTGTTTTGTTCTGATGACAGTGTCCTTTGCAAATATTTTATTGAGTATTTTTGCATCAGTGTTCATAAGAGAGATAGGTCTGAAGTAGTCTTTTTCTTGCTGGGTCTTTGTGTGGTTTTGGTATCAAGGTGACTGTGACTTCATAGAATGTGTTTGGTAATGTTCCTTATGTTTCTATATTGTAGAATAGTTTGAAGAAAATTGGAGTTAACTCTTCTTTGAAGGTTTGGTAGAATTCTGTGCTGAAACCATCTGGCCCTAGGCTTTTGTTAGAAGGGAAAATTTTGATGACTGCTTCTATTTCCTTCTGGGATATAGAACTATTTAATCTGTTTACCTGATCCTGATTTTATTTTAGCATATGGAATCTATCAAGATAATTGTCCATTTCAATTAGACTTTCAAATTTTTTGGCATATAGATTTCGTCTTTTCCTGGAGTCCTTGATTTCTTGGATGTTTTGTGTTTGGGACTTTTCTGATTTTACTTTTCCTTTGAGAGATGTATCACTTTCTGCAATTGTATCTTCAGTGAGTCTCTCTTCTGTCTCTTGTATTCTGTTGGTGATGTTTACCTTTGTGGTTCCTGATCCTTTCTCCAAGTTCTCCAGCTCCAGGGTTTTCTCCATTTGGGTTTTCTTTATTGATTCTAATTCTGTTTTCATATCTTGCACCTTTTCCTTCTCTGTTTGAATGTGGATTCCTGTCTTTCCATGGTGGCCTACATTTGTTTGTTCATTTCCTCTCTATATACTACTGCTTGTGCCTATACTTGTGCCTCTATTTGTTTGGCTGTATTTGCCTGTATTTCTTTGAGAGCTTTGTTCATTTCCTCTTTATATGCCACTAATAACTGGCTAAACATGTATTTGAGATATTTTTCCTGTGTTTACAATCAATTACAATATCCATTGATTTTGGGGGTTCCTGGTGATGTCATGATGTCCTGATTTTTGTTGGATGTGTTCTTATGCCAACCCCTCTAGCCATCTGCTTATCTGTAGGAGATCCATCAGCTCAGTGGTATCCAGTGTTTGACCTTTGGGCAGGGATACCCGTGCTTGGGGTAGTCTCCTCTGCTGTCTCAGTCACAGAGCAGGGAGGATCCTCCTTAGGCTAGATGACGCCCTGCCCCAGCTGCAGACTTGGGATGCTTGCCTCTGCAGTCTCAGTCGCTGAGCTAGGAGGCTGGTGCTCTGGGCAACCACTGCCTTCTCCTCCAAACAGGGAGCCCCATGCTTGGGGCATGGGGAAGTACGGGGTGTGTGTGTGTGTGTGTGTGTGTGTGTGTGTGAATATTTGCGCCTCTCAGTCCCCAGAGAAGTCCATGGATGACCTGAATCCAAACTGTCCCAACTCATGGGTTGTCCCCTCTTGCCCAGGAAGCCTCAATGTCAATGTTCTGGCTTCAGCTGCCCCTCCACTCACCAGTTTTGGAGTTTCGAATCCCGTGTCCCTCAGATACGGTATGCACTGCTTGCTGTCATCTTGCACTCCCTATTGGATATACTTCTATGATATGAGTCATTGGGAAGAAAGTTATAATAGCAGGCTTGTACGCAATCACTTTTTTCCCTCTGGGAAGTCCTGAGAAAGGACAGTTATCTCAATAAGGATATTTTAATAAAATTAATACCCTCTTCATACCACACATACAACCAGATTATCTTAAATGAGATACAAAATGATATATAGAGAGATATAATTGGTCACATTATGATTAATAATTTCTATTCAGTAAAGTGTGACTGTGATGTTAAAAAGACAACTTATAATAAAGCACTCATAATAAAAATAGGCAATGAGCTGCAAATCCCTGGAAGTAAGTGCTCCTATGGGAGAGTGAGCAAGTGATCTGGGGAGGAGCTTTACGAAGAGGATCTGTAAAGGACTGGCAAGCCAGGGAAATGTCTTTACTCCTCCTCGTGTGACAAACACAAGTGCACACCATAATCTAGAGATGCCACATACATCGGAAAGAAAGGATGGAGAAGAGTGACAATGCCAAGTATGGGAAAAAGAAATGAGACAGTTGGTGCTTAACTCCATGTGGAAGCCCAGGCTTACGTAACTACAGCTAAAGAGAGTAGACACTATACTCCAATGTCAACAATTCTCATGCCCTATAACCTCCAGTATAGGTTCTGTTCCTAAGCACGTAGGAAACAGCACGCGTAGAGGAACATTCATGGCAATGTATTTGAACTACTCCAAGCCATATACAAATGAAATGCCTGGCAACGGCAGGACAGACAAACTGATCTCCAAACAAAATACACACAGCTTAGAATGTGACTACATCATTGTCACTAACATGGGTGGAACTTAGGAAGACACTAAGGAAGAAGGATGGATACAGGAGATCACTGCTGCAAAACTTCTGATCTCTAACTCATTCAGGGGTAGACAAACACAACCCTGGGACAGTCAGGAGAGTCAGGGGAGAAGAAGGCGTCGGAGACAAAGAACCCGAGAGTGTTGTTTGTTTCTACCCCAGATCAATTACATTGTTTTCCACTAAACAATAATTTATTGATCTGTAAAGCCATGTTTTATGCATTTCTACATAATATTTATACTACCTGGTACTCTTTAGACTGGGAAGGGGGTAAGAATCCCAGATAATATGCCAGCAATCATTTTCTCCAATTGGTAAGAGCATTCTGGAAAAAAAATCATGCCAAGCGCAAGGCAAGAATTCTCAGGTTTTCCATGTTGACAAGTGGGGCTAGATAATTCCTTATTGTGGAACAACATTCTATGCTTTGGGAGGGGATATTTACCATCATTTCTGGTCTCTTCCCACAAGTTGTAGGTAACACACTGTCTCCCCAGTTGAAACAACTGGTAAGCAAGTTAGCACTTGAGATTTGAGGTTGGGTCTTTTTGTTTTTCATAGCAGCTCTCTGAAAGTATCGTCTTTATGAATTTTCTGGTGTCTTACTCTGAATATTGTTTCCATTTCTGATTTTAAAGTCCTTTTTTCCTTTTTAAATTAAAATTTTATTTTTTATATTTATTACAGTTTATTCACTTTGTATCCCTCCATAGCCCCTCCCTCCTCCCCTCCCAATACCACCCTCCCTCCCTCATCTCCTCCTATGCCCCTCTCCAAGTCCACAGAAAGGGAAGGTCCTCCTCTCCTTCCATCTGACCCTAGCTTATCTGGTCTCATCGGTATTGGCTGCATTGTCCTCCTCTGTGGCCTGGCAAGGCTGCTCCCCCATCCGGGGGAAGCGGTCAAAGAGCCAGCCACTGAGTTCACATCAAAGACAGTCCCTGTTCCCCTTACTAGGGTTCCCACTTGGATACTGAGTCCTCTAGACAATTTTCCTTTTTTGTGTGACAATTTTCCTTTTAATTTATCTTTGGCTGTATGGGCCCACATGGCTATAGAAGAACAATGAAATCTTTGTTGCTATTATTGTAAATTTTATGTTGCAAGATTTGCTAACACTGCTCAATTGAAGATACTTTAAAGTGAAATAGAGTTATGAACCAGCTGATGCTGCAGAGGCACCATCTTAGTCTTCATCAGAACACAGGTTGTAAGGCAAGCTTGGGGATTCAGCCACCATTAATAGGTAAGGAATCCCAAAGCAAGTAATCTCCTCAGTCTAGAAACTGTCCCTCTCCCAGCACCCTTCCTTCCCCTACCCGCACTTCCTGCGTCCCCTTCCTTCCATGCTAACAGGGTTCTGCAGTCATAGCTCAGCCAGTCAATTACAGTTTCCATTGAGCCACATCAAGAGCTCAGAAGTAAAGAGTAAAAACCACACTCAGCTGTGGCATTTGTATTGCCTTATTTTAAGTCATTACCAGTAACTGGAATCCATCTTCAATGAGCTTTCTAAATCATGCTCATTCCAGCACAGTCAGTGTACATTTGGGGAGAAATGAGGAACAAATTTTCCAAGTTGGTGAGTTTTAATTGGTTGACAATTTCCAAACACATCTGTGGGACAAACAACCAACTAGCCCTGTCTAGAGAGGGTACAGAGTCTCAATTCAATTTGCACATATTTCACATCTTTTCAGATGAAACCAGGACCAATCCTCTACCCAAGAGAGGATCAGGCCTGATCACTGGGGCCTGGCAGTGCCCTCCTCTGTCTTCATTTCTCCTTTTCCGCTCACCCTTAGCCTCTCCTCTCACAGGTGTAGGTTGATGGGACCAGCACAAGACTATCGGTCTGACAGGCCAGAACCAGCAACTTGAATAACTGCTACTGGTGATTCTTCCTGGCCTCTTTCACTTTCAGTGAATCTGTTTGCAGCTCTGACCGGAACCTCTGGCTTACTTGCTCGTACTGTTTACTATCCTTACACTACCCAATCCCAGTTCACTTGGCTCGCTCTCCAGCCATTCAAGTCTAGCACCCTCCCAGGCTGCCTTTCTGTGCGCAGTTCACATCAAACATCACCTTCTCTTGGACACACATATAGTACTCCCCTGTCATGGTATTCCATGGGTTTTTCTGGTTCAGCACTCTTGCTTTCTCACTCCCCATTTTTTCTTTCTCTCATTTAAACATTTTTGCATATAGTTATTGTATATGGTATGATGCTATAAAAGAATATCTTAATACAAACACGTATAGTACATTGAGCAAATGTTCCTCCATACTTCCCTGCACTTCTATTTATCCCTTTCCTACCAGTTATTTTAAGTGAATTAAGTCAATCTTAGAAAGGCAAATCATTTTTCCTTTCCCGTGTTTTTCTTGTGTTTTATGTAGAGACATAAACTCTCACTCTCTCTCTCTCTGTCTCTCTCTGTCTCTCTCTGTCTCTGTCTCTGTCTCTCTCTCTCTCTCTCTCTCTCTCTCTCTCTCTCTCTCTCTCTCTCACACACACACACACACACACACACAAACACACACACACACACACACACACACACCAGGGATTTTTAGACCTTCATTCTTTTTTCACTAGTTCATTCCAAAAGAATAATTTAAGATCTAACAGGCCCAGGGCTAGAAAGATGACAGTGATTAAAAGTGTCCAGTGCTCTTCCAGAGAACCCAAATTTGGTTCCCAGCACCAAAACAAGTGGCTCACAAATGGCCATGACTCCAGCTCCTGTGCCCCCAGCACTTCTTGATTCTGTTGGTCCTTGAACTCACACATGTACTCAAAATATTTCACACAATTAAAACTTAATAGATATTGCAAAATCAGGTATTGCAAAAGTCAGGAGTATGCTTTAAACTTCACAGGAGTCACTTGAGGTAGGGGCTGTCTCGTGTCAACATTGTACAGATAAAGAAACTGAGACACAGGTAGATCAGTTAGGTTACATCAGTTAGGTTACATAAGGTAAGAGGGGTAATGACTGATTGAGCCTGGATTCGGACCCAGCTTCAGGCAGCAGCTTCTAAGAGCTAGAAGCTTGCTGCAGTCCTTAGGAGTCACAATTGCAGATAAGTGTGCTCTGTATTCCAAGGTCTTGCTTCTTGTATTGCCATGCACTCCATACTATGCACAGAGTCTTTGAGACTCCCTTGATGGAAGGCAGTAAACTGTATATTCTCAATATCAGTACTGTCTATCAGGAACTCAAATCAAGCCAGAAAATCCTGTTTTGTTGGACATTAAAAAAGACCTAGCATTTTTAAATTCCTTCAAACAGTTTTCAAATTAAATGCTCAGTTTTATTAGGATACTTTCCTGAAAGCTCAATAGAAATGATGACTTTAGCCAAGAGAATTCTTGTGTTCTTCTCGTGTCACAAGCCTTTTTCCTCTTCCCATTTTTTTCTCTCTCCTCCATCGTCCTCTCCTGCCCCCATTTCTTCTCCCTCTCCTTCTCTCCTTCCCCATTTTTCTCAACCTATTGTACATGCAGACAGTGTCAACACTGGGGCCCAAGTGACTCAGTGGCCCAACTAACAAATTTCACTCTAGCAATTATGGAGGAAACCAGGAGTGGTGGGAATAAGGAGCTATTAAAAAAACCAACAATTTTAGGAATGCAGAGTTCAACAATTATGAATTTATAATTCCATACAGAAATACCATGAATGAGGGAGAATTTATGATTAAGGTAGTGAATATTATAAATTTTCATAAAGGGGATAGCCTACACATTGCCCAAGTCCTTGTGATGACACATTCTAACAATTCACTCAAAGTGACTCTGTAAAAATGAGTAAGCATAAATTTGAACAGTGGTCCAAGTGTCCAGTGACAGAGCCTGGATTTGAATCTCACTTTCCAGGAATCAGATGCTTGACTTTGACCAAGGCACTGAAAGGTTCCAGGATGCTTACATGGTCACACAAACTTCATAGGGCCATGTTAGAAACAAGTGCCCATGTTACTTAATAAAATTTTACTTACTTTTATTCTATTCATTTTTAAATGATGCTTCTAATTGGCCACTTGAGTACCTGAAACGAAAAAAAAAGCAGAGTGTATAGCCAGGAAAAGGAGAGCTTCAGGAAAGTCTGGGTTACTGAGTGTAGTTCTCACTGTACTAATTTCTACAATGGCTGTAGAAGGCAGCCCTATAGCCTAGTGAGCTGGTTAAGGTTGTTGAGAGATAAAAATAATAGAAAGCTCACCATTTGAGCCAGCTGCTGTGGATTCTTGACTAGGACCCAGAGGCAAATATTCAGTTTTGATCTGAAGCTATTAGGAGAGAACATAAAAATGGACTCATTTACCTGATGCATGTCTGAGTGTGTTGTAGATTTTTAGGATAACTATTCTGAATAAAAAGCAGTTTTTGTAACCCCAACTTAAAGAAGGGAACAGGGTCTTTGACTATCTCTGGGGCACACACTTGCAGAGCTCAGAGCTGAGCTGCAATTCCCCTTCAATTGTTTGTTTTGCATTTGCACGTTAACTGTTGTCTGTTCCTCAGAACCTCTGACTTGCAAACATCTCTGATTTTCAAGCATTTTGTATTAAGACATTGGTGAGGTGGTGGGTGGAAACTGGAAGTCATTTCTCTTGTAGGGATAAGCCAAGACTGTGATAACAGAACTATATCTATTCTGTCACTGTGACAGACTATCTGAAATCATCAATTTATAGGCAGGAATATTTTCTTGCTTCTCAGTTTCTGAAATTTCACATCATGCTTTAAGCCTATGCATCATAACAGAAGCAAGCAGCTGAGCCCTTCATCCACAGAAGCCATAAAGAACAAAATGGGAGGAGGAAAGAGACCAGATCCCGACAGGCCCTTCAAGAATATACCACAGTTAACCAAACCCTCTCCAGCTATCCCATGTATCTAAAACTGCTACCACCTACTCACAGAATCACCCAGCCTTTTACATACAGGCCTTTGAGGAGTACCTGTAGGATCTAAATGAGAGCTATCTGAGGCTAAGGGGGACAGCAAGCTCCCCCACACTGAAGAGAGGTACACTGTTTTACTTAGAGCAGGTTAGAGTGAAATACATTTAGGTCCAAATACAGAGATTTTTCTAAAAGTCCATTATGAAAGGATTGTCAATGAATAAAAAAGAACAATTTATTTTTCTTTTCAAAGCTTTAAATCAGGACAGAGACATAGCTTAGCAGGCAGAGGCATCTGCTTGCCCAGCCTGGTGACATGAGCTTAATTCCAGGGACCCCCATTGGGGAAGGAGAAAACCTACTCCATCATGAAGAGTGTGGTCAGATTTAGGTGGCATGCTTTGAATTCCTACCGTTCAGGCTATGGGCCAAATAGATTTCAATTTTTTTATTATAAAATACTTAATTTATTTATTTTTGTTGATAGCAATAGATGAATGAAAGAAATGACAATTGCCTTAGTTTTTGCTTTTCCTGTGTGTATTTTTTAGTAGTAAAAACTCAAAATAAGATCTGCCTCTAAACAACTGTGTAACTGTAATACATTGCTGACGTGTACAGTGCCATCCTTTTCCGTGATGAGCATGGTCTTTGGTGTAGCAGCTCCCTACTTTACCCTGGCAGCATCGATCTGCTCTGCTCCCCGCTTTTGTGAGCTTGATCTTGTTATACTCCTCAGGTAAGCCAGCTTCACACAGCATTTACGTTTCTATGTGGCTTATTTCATTTAGTATAACAGACCTAAAGAGCAAGGTGTATTGCATATGGCAATAAATCCTTCAAAAATATCTGATTATATTCCAGCGTGTGTGTGTGTGTGTGTGTGTGTGTGTGTGTGTACTACAGTGGGAAAAGGCTGTTCTGTATCTTGACTATTGTAAATGATTGCTTCAGTGCATACAAGGCTGAAAATATCTCTCCTAGATCATAACTTAAGGTCCTTTGAATAAATGCACAGAAATGTGATAGCCTGGTCAAATGATGTTTCATTGTTGCTGTTGTTGATGGTTGAGGAGCCTCCATATTGCTTTTCCAGAAATTCTACCATTTTTGTTCTACACAAATCAGCTAAAAATGGGTGGCACACATACATATTAGACCTGAAGCTGATAGTGGATAAACAGAGGGTAAAACTTTCCATGGTGCTGATCTTAGAAATGTCACCAAAAGGTGACAAAAGCAAAAATAAACAAACAGAATTATATAGCCCTCTCTGAGCTTGTGGGGAGAGGAGGGGAGGTAAATGAAACAATTAACAGAATGAAAGGGGGGCAACCTGAAGAATGGGAAAGCAATATTATCTGATGAGTGCTTAATCTGCAGGGAATCCTTCAACTAGAAAAGAAATGACTGAAAACCAATTTGAAAGAGAGCAAAGGACTTAGATGGATATTTCCCACCAGAAAGAATGTAAGTGGCCAACAGGGACACTGAGGCTGCCCTCAGCATCACTGGTATCCGGGAAAGGCTCATCAGGACAGTACAGTGACCCCTCAACCTAGCTAGAATGAGTTTCGTTCTCTATGGGTGTGTTCAGAAGGACATGGGGAGAGGGCACATTTCCAATGAGAACAGAAAATGGTGTACCCTGGGCATCTTATGATGGCGTGCCACCCTCAAGATCCTAGAGTGACAGCAGTAAGAAAGACCAGCTATTTTTCCAGTCTCTGGCACTTTCCTCAAAGGGGCACAAAAATAAGGGCCTTGACAGCTTCCTCCCCTTTTCACTTTCTTCTTTTGATTTATTGGCCTCCACAGGAGTGTGGGCACCGTAACTGTTGTTTACGAGAAGAAAAATAAAGGAATGTGTGAGAAATTGAATGTGCCATGGAGCAATGCTTGCTGGCTTGGAATCTGCTGCCTCTCAGTTGTGCCTGGTGTCTCAAGAACCTTGAGAACAGACGTGGTTGCAATGCAGAGGAGGAAGGAGATGGGACATTGATATTGGTTGAGCAAGCATTGCCTGCCCAGCTCTGTGCTGCAGACTTCAGACACGCTTGAATTTGATCTCCCTATCAGATGTGTGAGAGGCTCCAGACACCACCACCACTTTAGACCCCAGCAACTCAGACTCAGCCTGCCCAAGTCGGCAACATCGATAAGTGATAAGAGCAGAACTGAAGGTGTGCCTCTCTAATGCCTTTCTAAGCATGTCTTGTGTCTGTCTTTCTATACTGCAGACTATAAATCACTTAGCGAAGCTGTCGCTGAGGTTGACCTCACCCTGGGCTCAGGCATCTGCATGAAGGAGGCAGAAGTTGCAGGTAATTTTAACACATCAGTCAGTGCACAGCAGTTCTAGCTCCCTGATTAGACAAATATAAATAACTGTTCCCGAAAAGAATTGCTGCCAAACGGTAATGGACCAAAATGATTGCTGTCTGTATGATACTGCTGCCTTTCCTCCGTGGAGGACGGCATAATTCAGCTCACATTTTTTTTTCAGCCTTCTATGAGAAATAACACAAAAGGTTGCATTACCCAAAAAAGATTAAAAGCACCAGAGGATTGATGGTATCTGCAAATCTAACACATGCCGCTATTGCTTTCTGCTGCCTCCACCAAACAGAACCTGGGAATTAATAAGGCAAATGATCCATCAAGGAGTCTATAGATCTCATTGGAACAGAAGGGAAGGATGAAAGGGCTTTTGATTTTGCTTGGCATTATGCCTTGTTTTCAATCTCCCACCTAGTCCTGTCCACTACATCCCACTCCTACAGCTTTTTATCTTCTCTGCAAAATGATTGGAGCCTTCTCAGTTAAAATACTGGCTGAGCCCACATAACTGGGTTTCGGTTTTTGTTTGTTTGTTTGTTTGTTTGGATTTTGTGTGTGTGTGTGTGTTTTGTTTTGTTGTGTGTGAAGGGGACTCACTTCCTAGTACAACTAGATATTAGAAGTTTGTTCACCATACTGCCTACCCTGGAATACACATACCATAACCACACAAGCAACAATGTTACCACTGTCCTGTTTGTTGGCTGGTCATTTTAATAACAATGGCGATATTAACTAGTTGCTGTGAGTTCACTGTTGGCTATTCGTGCCAAGTTGGGTGGCAGGGTTGGCTTTCCTATTGGAGCCCCACCCCTGGAGACCTCTAGAGGCCAGTCTACCCCTAGACTACTCTGGCAGTCAGGGGTGACCCCTCAAGGTGCCAGGTGTGCTGTGATTGCAACCGGGCATTTTCAGATCCCAGAGGTGGAAAAGGAAAAAAAGATGCCACCGATTCCTGAGCTTGCTTCAAGATCAAGCCACATAATCCCCCTAATCCCAGGCCACCCTGGGAATCTCCACAGTCAAGGAACTCTAAATAAACCCCATCCTCAGCTCAGCTCTCTGCTGCTTCTTGCGGTAGCTGAGGCAGCCTGCCTCCCAGCGTTTCCCCTCCTAATAAATCTGTGTGAGAACTGCTGCCTGGTGTGATTTTTGTGGTACTTCTTGGCTCTGATGTCCAGAGCTATAACACAAGAGACCCTTGGAAGCACTCTTCACAGCATCCTTTTCCCTCGAGATATCAGAACATACAAAAGGGATAGAGTAATATTAAACATTAGAGGAATTGTGAAATAAATTATAATATGCATTATAATGATTTAAATAATCATTTAAAAATAACGTAGCTTGAGTATGATAACAATATAGCATTAAAAGTTGTGTTTTTTTTATAGGAGGAGAGAAAATGCCTTACATAAAATGTATATCGTCTTCCTTACACATTTTTAACTTTCTCAATATGTTTCTAAATTCTCTCCTTTCATCTTTCCCTACGTGTCTCTATTGATATGTCTCTTCTTGGATCTTCTAAGAAGCTTCTCTGTATAGTCAGGGAGACACACACAGAACTAGTGCTAACTTTGTAGAGTACAAACCTCCCAAAGACAGAGAGGCCTTTTGGAAAACACAGGTACCACAGGTCCACAAGGAGGTAGGGCAAGAGTGTGAGGCAGTGGTGGCCAGAGCCTTTAGCTGCCTGTCCCTTAGAACCTTGCCCAGAGCTGGTCTCAAGTAACATCCGGGCCATCTCACCCAAAAAATGAGAAGATGGAGCCTCTTCCAGTGTGGATGGTGTAGGACTTCTTTGTGCATTTCAGGGGTGAGTGAACTGTACCTCACAGGGATCAAAGGGCTTCCGTAGAGTCCCGGAGTTAGTGTGGGGCAGACCCAGTGCACCAACTGACACCTGGCACCTCCCTTTGCACTATTCTAGACTGTTCTGCACCAAGAGCCCTGAAACATCGGGAATTTTGACAAGCTCAGGAGGCCTGTGTGCTATTGGCTTAATCTAAAGTTACTAACAGCAGAACAGATTGGGTCTGCTGTAGTCCTGTCGCTCAAGTGAGCCTTCAGTAAGGGAATTTTAGTGTCTTCTTGGACTGACAGACACACTGATTCACCAGTTCCCCCAAGGATTTCTTGTATCCCTGACTGAGTAGAAAGAGAAAATCAGACAGTTTGGAATTCCATCTTTCTTCTTTCAACTATTTGGGGTATATGTTTGCAAATTCCCTGAACCTTTCATGCTTCTCAGTCTCAGGAGAGCTTAGTTTGGGATAGTATTGCCCCTAGAGTTCATGTTCTGAAAGCTTTGTCTCCAGGATGATGGAGTTGAGGAGGTCGAAACTTCCAGACTTGAGTCTAGGTGAAAAGTAATCAGGTCATGGGAAATGGATAAGGGTAAGGCTTGGCTCAGGAAAGTGGGTTAGGTCTCATAGAGGTAGATCAGTTCCAGCCAGCACTGGACAGAGAGCAAGGCCAGGCCCTTCCTGTCACTTGATCCTGTCTTGTTGCAGCCTGCTTCTGTCTTTCTGCTTCTGTCCCCACTGCTGTGAGCAGATCAAAGGGCTTACTTTTGACCCCTCAGAACTATGAGCTGATAGAAAAGGATTTCCTTATGGAGTGCCTGGAGACTTGGGTATTTTGCTACCGTCACACAAAATGGACCAGACTGTCACTAACCAAATTCACTCTTGACACTTAATTGTGCAGCTGAGAGTGAAAGCTGGTGGACCGCAAACGCTGATGGAATGCAGCGTAGACCCTAGCTTAGTAGCTTCACAGTAACTCATGACTACATGTGTTTCCTCTCATGAGTTTAGCATCCAACCCTACTGCAAAGCACTATTATATGGCCATATATGTGATAGCTCTATTTTGTCACTAATTCAGTTCATTGTCACTCCAAATCATACTTTAAAAATTAAAACAATGAACTTACTTTCTATCCAAGTCTTTATAGACTGCTGGGAAAATTGCCCTTTTGGCAATTCCCTCAAAATAACTGTGTTGCCACACAGAAGCTGGCTTTATTCTGAAATTTTTTTTCCAAAAACAGATGTGGATAGCAAATGAATTGCTAATTTTCATGTCGTGAGTTTTAAAGTTACACTTTCTGTTTAAGCTTAAGTCGCTTTATGAAACGTGTTATTATTTAAGTCCATATGTGTAAGTGAAACAACTCAAATAGAATTGTTTTAGGGGTAGGGACTTAGAGATAGGGCTTTGCTATGTAGTCCTGCCTCACCTAGAACCGCTCTGTAGACCAGGCTGGCCTCAAAATCTCAGAGGTCGACCCGTCTCAGCCTCCCAAGCACTGGGACTAAGAGTGTGCGCCAACACAATGGCTGAGATGTTGAATCAGAGTGGAAGTACACCTCTGGGCGGCTCTAAATCAGCAGGGAAGATGCACCCTGAAGCGGAATGTAGGTGATAGTCTCCGCATGCGCTGGCGGCCCAGGCTGAGCGAGAAATAGGAAGTATCACCCTCCATCTCCCTAGCCTTCTGACTGCGCAGGTAGCGCGAGCCTCTGTCATTCGCCCACTCTGATGCATAGTATCTTCCTTACCTGTGGGCACGAATTAGTCTTTTCTTCCTTAAATTATTTCTTAACACAGTTTTTTTGTCACACAGATATGAACAGCAGCCAACACAGGGTAAAGCTTCTCTGCCTTTTAAACCGTTCCTTCTTCTCACGGTCTCCAGACATACTGTGATGTCTTCAAGCTCTGCCCATCTCTTGGTTTCTCCTGAAGCAGGGCTCCTCAGTGAAATTGTTCAAAAGACCGATCTCTCTCTCTCTCTCTCTCTCTCTCTCTCTCTCTCTCTCTCTCTCTCTCTCTCTCTTCTCTTCTCTCTCTCTCTCCTACCTGCAAATTTACCTTCCACATTGTGTTTGGCTTTGTTCTACCCTTCAGCACTTTCCAGCCAACTGACTTGGCCCTCTGGACAATCACAGGTGTCTAGTTCTCATGCCCCTCATGGTCGTACATCTCAACACTTGAACCCCAGTGTCTGACACCATTTAGGGAGGTTGCGGGCATGGCTATGTCATGGGGATGGGGCTCTGGGGGTTGTAGATTCTCTCTGCTTTCTGCTGAAACTACTTTTTTTTCCTGGCTCACCAGTCTTGAAATAATTCACATCACAAGCTCCCACCCCCACCAGCAGCACAGATAGAACCTCCCAGCCACCCTGCCTTCCTCAGAATGACAGATGTACCTTCGAATCTGAAAGCCCACATCAACCTCCCTTGAGTTAAGTTGCTTCTGTCATGTAGACAAGAAAAGTAACCAATGCACTGCAGAATCAGACAAGTTAAGAGGGCCTTGGCCATTTTCCTTCATGCTGGCTCTTCCAACCTAAATCATGCTGCTCAGAAAAATGGTGTAATGAAGAAAGTGAACTATTGCAGGTCAACAGGCTTTACAACTTAACTAATCTGAAGGTCATCTGCACTAGCCAGCACAGCATGCCAGAAGGACCCTCAGCATGACTTAACTGTCTGTTATCTCTGTCTTGAAGCTCATAGTTTTAGACCAAGAATATCTGGCTTGCCATTTCACATGGGGCCTTTCAGACTATAGAGTCAGTCTTGGACTTACTCTTGCAGGTCCCAGGATTGTAACTCTGATATTACTAACCTTTCACTGTGCAGAGCAGAGGCCTCTGAGAACTACTAGCACAGCATAAAATCTGTCCCACCCCCGCCCCCAAGGTGGCTCTGGTGAAAATTAGGCAGGAAACTGATTTTCCAAGACAATCCGGGGTGCCTAGCTTAGGGAATGAGGAAGCATATCAGGACTTAGGCACACAGGGTTCTTGCAGGGTAGGGCAGTTGTTGGAGGCCTTACCTCAATGCCCAATTTAGTCCTGCACCTCCTCCGAGGACAGAGGCCTTACACTGCGCCTGTAACTGCTCACAAGCATTCGATTCTCCTGTAGATCTCTTGCCTCGGCTAGGACAGATCCAGGAATTATGCCCACCTCAGACGGTTATTTTGAGAGTGATTTAGGTTTAAAAACAGCTACATGAGACAATAATTGTAAAACTGAGGTTGGTTATCCTCCAGGTAGTTTCACAAAACATTTTGTAGGTATAATCCTCATAAAAACCCCAAACCAGACCAATTAAATTTCTATATTATCATTGGCAAACAGGAGACTCAGCGAGTTTTGATAACTTAATGGAGATAGCTAACTTCCAATGACAGGCCTCAGATGCAAACTCTGAACCCAAACTCGTGTCTTTAGCTTCCACGATGTGACAGGAAAATTCCATAGATTATGGTACTAATTTAGGATGCAACTTCTAGGAGGGGAACGGGAATTTATTTACCTGCTAGTCACCTTAAGAAACAAATGATGAGGCATGAGCTGAACAAGCAAACAGCAAGGGCCCCATGAAGAAAGATGTCATTCCTGCTGTTATGGAAAAGAAAGGCAAAGTCCCTAGGAACCATTTGCATAAACAGCCACATAGCAGCTAAGAGAGGAGGGAAAGAAAATGTATTACTCAATTAACTCCTCATTGCTGTTTCTGTGGTTTTTCCTGAGCTCACTCCATGCTTGGAATTTGCCAAGGGATCAGGTTGCTTGAAGGCTGCCTCAACTAAAGATGGTAAGTTTCCTCTAAGTGTGATGCTTTGAGCAGGCAAGCTTTCTCCACACTTAGCTTAACTTTTCATCTTGAGCCACAGTGCAAATTTATTCTCTGAAACTCAGTCCCTGGCCAGTGAGACTATCATCTTTTTTGCTATGTCTCTTATCTGCAAGTCCCTTTTCTCTTCTGTCCTCTCCTTAGCTTTTTACTTCAGTGATGCTTTCCACCACCACCACCTTCCATGTACTCCCAGCAAAGTGGCTTTCCTTGAAGCGCTTGCAAAGGCTAGACCTGTCCTCTTGGGATCTCAGGTGAATTTCTAAACCACCGCTCGCTCTTTCACCAGTGGTTCGAGACCAGCCCAGGAGCTCTGTGCTCATTTTTTTTCTCACTAGTCTCTGGCTGATCCTCCACTTGAGTACAGGAATTCAACCCTTGGCTCTGTCTCTCTCTGTATCACCCTAGATTGTGTCTGTATTAACTAGAAGAGATCCTGTGTGTCTAAAGTCCTGCTGTAGACCAAAAATGAACAAAGTGCATAAGAATTTACCTAGAAAATTGACAACACTGATGTCTTTGATCAACACAACATGCTGAAGCCATACCCTAAGAATGAAGCTTCAAAGATGCTTCTTAGGCCATTCCACTGCTTATGTTTGGGAACCACAATACTCGGCTGGTCTCTTTCGGGAGCTGGAGATCACCTCACTCATCGTTAGGTTTTTAATCTTAGGAAAGGCACAGTTCTGCACAGGAGGGATCCATCAGAGGCTAATTCAGCTGACGTGGGTAAAAGGATTATGCTTTCCTAAGAAACCTGGCCCAAGGTTGACTCATTTCTTTCTCACCCTATTTAATTTAGAAATCTAACACTGGGACCATAGCGTGTACCCTTTGCTCCATTAAATGCTCCAACTTTAATCCTGCAGTTACAAAGTTCTACTTCCTAAACCCCCAGCTTTGCTCAACGGTCATTTCGATAGCTTTTAGATAGTAGGCATTTCAGACTAGTCTGGATCTAACCCTTGTAGAACCCATCATTCCACCTGTAGGTAGAAAAAGCTATTGCTCTGTTCTGCATCTCTGGAGCTGGGCCTGATGCCCTGGAACATCTCAATAAGGACCCACTTACCTGCAAACAGCCAACAAGCCAACCTTGCCATAGCCTTTAATGGTCTCATTCACAGGTAAAAACACCTGCCTCAAATTCTTCATGTGGTATCAAAAGACTTTTATGAACCCTTGCCTGTCCTTATGGTGTGTGTGTGTGTGTGTGTGTGTGTGTTGTATCACTGATCCAGACTATGTAACTGTTTCTTGAAAGTGAGTGACTTCTATTTCACCAGACAAAAATAATTTCAGTGGATAGATGTTTTTAGATGAAAGAAGCTCTTTATTCATGCCCCTCTCCAAGTCCACTGATAAGGGAGGCCCTCTTCCCCTTCCATGTGACCCTGGCCTATTGGGTCTCATCAGGACTGGCTGCATTCTCTTCCTCTGTGGCCTGACAAGGCTGTTAGCCCTGGGCAGGGGCATAAGAGGGAGGTGTGTGAAAGAGCCTGCCACTGAGTTCATGTCAGAAACAATCCCTGTTCCCCTTACTAGGAAACCCACTTGGATACTGAACTGTCACTGGCTACATCTGAGCAGGGGTTCTAGGTTATCTCCATGAATGGTTCTTGGTTGGAGTATCAGTCTCAGAAAAGACCCCTGTGTCCAGATATTTCAGTTCTGTTGCTCTCCTTGTGGAGCAACCTGTCCTCTCCAGATCTTATTATCTCTGCCTTCTTTCATACAATTCCCTGCACTCTGCCCAAAGTTTTTCTATGAGTCTCAGCATCTCCTTTAATACCCTGCTGGGTAGAGTCTTTCAGAGGCCCTCTGTGGTAGGCTCCTGTCCTGTTTCCTGTTTTCTCCTTCTTCCAATGTCCATCCTGGCATTTTATTTCTTAGCTGGTTAAAAAACATTACCTGAGTAAATAAGCAAACTTCAACATGTCTGTTTCTAACAAGAGCACTACCCTTTCCTTCCAGCAAGTGGAAATTCTAAGAAAGAATATCTGTTTGCTATAGGGTGAATTAGACGACAAGGGAGGTGTGTAAGAAGAAAGTGGGCTGGAGTGAGGAGTGTTTTTATGTATCTTGGCCAACTTTAAAAGAATGAAAATATTTATGGATTATATATTCTTAACTAAAATTAAAGTCAGTCAGCTTTATGGATTCCCGAGGGATGGTAAGAACATATGCACACATTAGAGTGCATGCAAACACAGGGCATATACATCCCCTACTGCTTAACTATGTCTGTCAGTGAAAAGGAGGCAGAAGTGAAGAAGTAGCAATGCCTCCTGTCCATTAACTATTCCTTTCTGAAGATTTGGCTCCGTTTGCTAAATAGATGCCTTGATAATTTCCCTTTCAACAACTGTGTTTTAAAGTAAAGATTAAAATACTGCGGTTGTCAAGTATGATGCATGGAGATAACCTAGAGCCCCTGCACAGATGTAGCCCATGTCAATTCAGTGTTCAAGTAGGTTCCATAGTAATGG